>JARHVA010009308.1:0-333340 GCA_037957365.1 Torreya grandis
TCCATAACTCCAACAACCTAAATTAATATCTTACAACTCCTCCCACAAATAATGAATCCTAATATGAGACTAAGTGTGGGAAATAAAATAAAGTCTAAATTTCATATCAGAGAGAGAGAGAGAGAGAGAGAGAGAGAGAGAGAGAGAGAGAGAGAGAGAGAGAGAGAGAGAGAGAGAGAGAGAGAGAGAGGGGGGGGGGGGAGGGAATTCATAAACTAACAACTAGTGAAGATAATGGAATTCATAAACTAAGTGGTTAATTTATAGATTGATAGGGTTTTACATATAGAGATTGGTTTTCATCAATTTAATTTGTGGTTAAATTCTACACATCAAAATCCTTGAGTGGGATATGAGACATATCTACTAGACTATGGATGCCTGGATGGTAGCAAAGTAATCTGTAGGTAATTGGTTTTAGTATAATTAATATTAGCTTGATGACTTGGGTTGTAGTGAATAGTCCTGGTGAATTATAAGAAGGAAATAAATGCATTTCACACACACTGATCAATGTAAATATATTATTTTCCTTATATCCATTTGATTCTTATCCTTTTAGGAATTTATTTATGTATCATATGTTGTTTTATCTAGATATTTGGGTTTGTAACACATTTATTTGGTTTCAAAATACTCAAGAGCTCTTTCAATAGAGTCTCCATTTGTTATTGCTTGAAAAACACACCCTAATTTCATAGAAATCATGTTACCCCCCTTTTTTAACTTTTGGCTTTCATTTTTGCTTACAGTTGAAATCCAATTGGTTCCACTCTCTTAATCATTATTTTTACTTAGCTAAGTTTGCATGCAAAATAATATCTCTAAAACCTTCCCATTGTGGAGACCACATCCAAGTGAATAAATTTCATAAATAACACTTAGCAGAAAGTGAAATTTGGTATATTTTTTGTCTCACTTTGCTAGTTGGGAGACTTTCCCAATTGGGTCTATTAAAAATTAGAATGTTTTTAGTGTGAAATTAGGTTTCCAATATTTTCCCATTATACCACAACCAAAAGATATTTTTTTTATATTACACTTTTCCTAAAAACACACCCATGAGATTGTTTGGTCTTCTTAAAGTAATCAACCTTATAGTTTTAAATAAGCTTATGATGATCAAAACACATTCTTAATGTTAATCAAGGTAAAAATATTGATTAAGTATTGGTGGGATAAAAAATTCATTTTTTACACTAATCAAGCTAAAAATTTTGATTAGTTATAAAGGGTCATTATAAAAATATTTTATGAAAATTAGATTTAAAAATATAAATAGGTATATGCCCCTTGATGAATCATGTTTTCATAATGGTGTCATATTGTAAAATTCATTGTGGTCTATTATGGCGTTGTCTTGTAATAATCCTTTGATCACTGGGTTTAAAAACTTGACCAAGTCATTTGGGGGCCTCACATCCCCCCTCCCATGGTAGTCAGGGATAAATCCCAAACTCGAGGATCCTCATAGCTTTCCCCCCCTCTCATGAACACCAAAATTTAAAATCCTAACTAAGCCAGGAGGAGGGGGTACATTCCCCCTACACTGAATATTTTATTACTATTAAATTTTAATTAATTTATATTAATTTTATTTTAATAAAATATTAATTGGTTTAATTTTAATAAATTAAGTTTTAAAAAATAATAATATTTGATTAATTTAATTTTAAATCAATCAAATTTGTTTAAATTTAATGAATTCATTATTTTTATTAAACTTTTTTTGAGAAAAAAATAATATAACATTTAAAAATTCTTTCTCAACCCTAAAATTACATGAAGGTGGTCTTTTGTCCATATCTTTTGCCTTAAGAGTCCATTTTGCATGTCGTTTGTGGAGAGGTACATGGTTTTAAAATTTTCAAGTCTTTTGTCTCTAACTTTAATGATTTTACAAATATCTTTTTTCTAATGTGTTTATTGTGTTTTACTTTTTTCCAAGGAAATAACATTGTTTTATTTGTTATTTTGGTAGGAATGTGAAAAGGTAAAGAGATATAAAAGCATTTAAAATTGGATCTCACCCAAATTTTTAAAGTAAAAATGTTCCCTCCCATGGATTGAATTTATATAAGGTCAACCAAAATATATTAATTGAAAGAGACAATAGAGGACATGATATTTTTATTATAAATTTTCTTAATTTCATAGATAGATTTTTTATGTGGGAATTGTTATACTGAATAAACTTTTGTATTTCAATTTATTTTTGCGGATCCAAACATTATATTTCAATCAAACATTTTATTAATTAAAGGTTATGGAGATTTTGTTCATTTTCTTACACATGTATGTGGTGGATTTGTTTTTTTCCATGATTGGGTTACCCTTAGACATTTTCATCATATTTGTCCATAGTTACATGCATATTAATCAAGAAAATTATTGATTTTATGGGTTTCATCTAATCAAACAAATTAGATCCTTCTTCATTACAAAATAGGGTCACTTATTTCCCTCCTTGCCCTAATATTTTGCTCTTTTGTATGAATTTTTTAACTTAAAGTTAGAGTATATCTACATACTAAAATATGTGTCTACGAGTTTCATATTGATTTCAAACATGTTTCATTGTTTTTTATACACTATAAAATCTATGAAATGGAGCTAAATGTTTATAAATCAACTATAATTTCTATATTAAATCTAACCTATTGATTTTATTTGGAAAAATTTATTCCTGTCTCCATTTTCTTTTTGTATGATTAAATCCCAATTTTAAAAAATCACAAAATGCATATTATCCCTCTTATTTTTTAATTCTTAGACTTCTACCAATAGGTTCCTTGAAATGGAACAATTACACATTAGCCAACTAGATTATCTAGTGTGTAATGACCTGGTGATACAAACCTTGGTGAGATTCCATATCCTTTATTGAGAGGTTGGGCAAACTCTCATTCTACCCTAATTTGGTGTACCAAATGACTCATCAACACTGATCAGAAGTGAAAGTTAAAATGAATTATTTACGATATTTAGGGCATAATATCTAGAACTTTTTTTCATATGGATATCTACATATATGTAGTATCAAATTATGAATTTGGGGAGAAAATATCCTTGTTTAGATGATTGTTTTCAATATTTTATGTCATTGTGATTTATTTTATTATTTCATTGACTTTTCCAATGGTAGTGGAATAAACTTGTAACATTGGAGAAATCACCATAGAATACGTGACTTTCCTTTAGGTTTAAGATGTGCAACTCCCTTGTATGATGAGGAATTTTTGGTGATTTTAACTAGAAAGTAAAAAGAGAAAATGAGAAATAATTATATAAATTAAATAGAAAAAGAATAAAAAAGAAGGAAATGGGATACCCACAATGAAATAAATGTATAAGACTATTTAGATAACTCAAAAAGGAATGAAAATGAGTGGGGACCCTTTATCTCATAAAAAATAAGAACACAAAAAATAAATACTTGTTAGATGATGGTCACTTAGAAGCACAAAGTCATTTATATACTCATATTTCATGCATATGACATAAAGTCCATCTATAAATATTCAAAACACCAAGTTTTCATAATCAAAGTTTTAAATATAATGAATAATTTATTGAAGCATTAATGGATATATTTTAATATAAAAAATAAATCATATTCCATAACTAAATAACATTAATTCTATCGAATTAATATTCATCTCACTTCTGTATTCTATTCACAAATCTATAAAAGTCTATATACACACAAAGTTGTAGCTATCTCTCTTCTATGACTAAGAAAAAAAAAGAAACAACCCCCTATTAAAATGACAGTCATGTCCTTTCATAAAATTTTCATCACCAAGGTATATAGGTAACTAATTTGAATCTAACTCAACATAGGACTCAACTTGACTTAGTTTGAGTTGACATTTTAAGTGATTTTGTGGTTTGCACAATATATTATTTAATTAATTCATAAAATAATTAATTTAATTTGATTTATGATTTTATATAAAATAAGTTAATTGAAATTAATTGACATGACTTCAACATATAATTTCTTCTTATTGAAAAATTCTATCCCATAGAAACTAGTCACCTTGTAATATTCAAAACACCAAAAGGGACCAACTGAGCCTAGTCTATTAGGTAATTTAGTAAAACATTTCGAAGAGTTTTATTATTTGATTACATGACTCATTTAATCTTAACAATTATTTGAGACTTCCTTTGAGATGTTTGGAATCACATGCACTTGGAAAAACATTACCTTTTGAGGCTCTTTTCAAGTGTGGGATTTTCACATATAATGATATCATGTATGAAAATTTATTTTTCCAATATAACAAGTTATTATGTGACAAGTATCTTCTACAAGACAAATTAAAATTCTAAATGGGGTTAAATTGACATAAAATTATCTTTATACTGACTATCTAACTTTAGTGTTGAGACATTGAGAAGGATTACATTTCCTAGTGGAATGCAAGATAACTATAGATTTATCAGTGGCTAGTCTTTATCCAAATTTTGGAATACTATTGATTTTGTGTTACAAGCATTTATTAGTCATGATCTAACCAACTAGAAGATATTTCACCTAATCCAATCATATGGAGATGAATATGTGATATCAAGCTAGATCACACTTACTTTAGGAGATTTATTTATGTATTTAAAAATTACATGTGTTTGTTATCTTTTGATTTATTATCCCATCATATTTAAAATGGTGCATCATAGATCATGTGTTTTGATCTGACCAAATGACATTCAATTCACATATTCAATCATATGTAAATAAACATGCATTGCCAAGTCAAATCATGTAGTTTTTATTTTTTTATTTACTTGCTTGTGCACCCACTTATGAGAGGATGTGCTATGAAATATTTTCCTATCACATTTATTTATAAATACTGAAATACTACTTAACATGTCATGTTTGTTTGTTTGTTTGTTTGTTTGTTTGTTTTTATCTTTCCAATGCTTCAAATGAGATTCAAAATAGCCTCTAGATATAATAGATATAGCCAAAACAATGTATATAACTTGACAAATTGAAAATGACATTTTGGATAATCATAAATAGCTGAAAATAAATTTTAAAAAATCTATGTACCTTTTTTTATCATGAAATGGAAAATTTGGCTACAAATGAAGTTTTGTAGTTTGAAAGGGCGTGGGAATTAAATCATGCACTTTTAGAGCTTTAAAAACTTGATATTTGTCCTTCTGGGATGTTGAAAATGATTCTCGAAGGTAGTATATGCATTCAAAAATCCTTTTTTACCTTTCTTATATATAAAGAATACATTTTTGGCATATTAAAAACTAATTTCTGAATGTGAAATGGATATAAGAAACTTCTTCAAGATAGGAGATAACCTAACTAAATATGGGCACCATTTTCAACCTCATAAATAGTTTAAAATTATCATAAATATCTAAAGTTACATGTATGGCATCCCAAATTGATGAAGGATTATGCTTCAGGGGAGGATAATGGTGCACAACTATTGCATCACATCCTTTCTTGGATGAAATTTCTTTATTTTGTGATAATAAAGCTTTTGTCTTCAAATGGAATTGGAAGAAACAATAAAACCTTTTTTATTTTTATTTTTTTTCACTTCAACATGATGTTGAAATAAAAGGTTTTTATTATTATTATTATTTTGATTTAATCTAATTTTGATTTTAATGTTAACCTTTAAATATGATAAACAATTAACATGGCACTTTCTTTATATATATATATATATATATATATATATATATATATATATGGATGGGAATGTAGGCATGTGTTGAATAATTATATGAGTTTCATACCATATAATTGCACATTTAAAACTCCATTTGACAATATTGTTGAAAAAAAAAAAAAACTCCACTATAGAAATTTTTTTGAGTTTTGCATCATTGAAATGCATCTCAAAATCTCCACTCGAAAGTATCTCAAAAAACTCTAAAATAAATCTTATTATGGGAAATCATTACGAGTTTACACTGTGGAATCACACCTTGATACTTCCACTTGAAAATTTTGGGGAAGACTCCATAAAAATATGCACTATGGAGAAGTTTGTGCAATTTTCACCATTAAAAATTCTTTGTAAATGTTCACTTGTAAATTATGAAAAAAACTTCATAAAAATTCCTATATGAAAATTATTATGAGTTTCATACCATTTCAAAGTATGTAAAAAACTCCACTTGTAAATATTGTTGGATTTTTTCAAATCTCCACCATGGGGAATTATATGAGTTTTATATTCCTACGAAGTCTACAAAAATTTCCACTTATAAATTTTAGTGAAAAATCTATAAAAATATCCACTATGGAGAATTATACATGTCTAAAAAAATATCCACTTTTTGAAAAGTTTGATAAAAACACCACTTTTTAAACAATGGTGAAAACTCAAGACATTTTTAAATATCCATAAAAAGACCCATAGTGTACTATGAGTATGGAATACCATTAAAGCTTCATTTTTTAAAGTTTTCTTCAAAAAATTTTGATGGAATAAATGATTTTATTCATATTTTGAATTATCCCACAATTTTATCTTATTATTTAATATTCTAAACTTTATCCAAATGTTTTCAAAGGGTAATTACATAAAGTTGGGGGATAAAAAGGGGTGTACCCATGGACATGATTTTCTTGAAATTTTAGAAATTTGAATTTTTATAGATAATTTGAGATATCTACACTCCAAATTCGAAGATGATGTAAGAACATGAAATATATAATTTTGAGTCTAATTTCCAAAACATTTTTTTAAATTGGTTAATTATAATTAGGTCAAACATCTAAAATTTGAAGAGGGACTTTTATTTTTTTAAGAAAAAAGAGTAGACAAATGGTCATGTGGTCCACCATTTATTTAACAAAGTTTAATATTGTTTGAAACTATTTGGTGAAAATTTAGATAAGATATTATAGTTTTTTATCTATATTATTTTATATTTTTTTAATGAATACCTTTTTTATGAATTGTGCAAGTAAATGGATCCTAAAAAATGAAAAATTATAAATAGTTGGCCATGCAACCCTCCCCAACTACCTAAAAAAAACAATTTTTTTTTTTTTTGAATGTGTGTAGAATTAGGCCTAGTTTGTGACCATATAACTTTTTTTTCACTTGGATCAATGAAAAAAAATAGATTAACATGTATAGGCATGTATATTTATAGTATGTAGTGGCCTAAAAAAGGTATAATTAGAAATGAACATAGTTTAAAACCTTAAATTAGTCAGAAATTTTTAAAAAATGGAAATAGGAGAGCATGATCATCACAATGGTAATAAGTTTTTGAATTTTACTATTGAAATTCATAATCTATTTGGTGATTTAAGTTGAATTTTTTTGTTTTCTATCAAAACTCTCAGACTCAATTATAGATTGATAGGTTCAATCCTTTAGCTCGAGAATCCAAGCCATTCCAAAGCTAAAAGGCTTGGTGTTTGAATTCAAATTCAAATAGCATGATTGCATTAATAATGATATCACATTAATAATGCAATCATTTTAATAATGTGATCACATTATATGTTCATAACACCTAAAAACACAAATTTGATGTTCTTGAGCTCCTTAATAGTGGTGTGATTTCATGTGATATGATAAAGTTTCCTAACCTTGGATAGTGAATTAAGGTGTCTTGGTATCACATTAGACTTCAAAAATTTATGGGCATTTTAATATGTTAACTTAACTACTTATAATTACTTGGTTTTAAGGTGTAGCTTATCATACATTTTACAATATAACTGATTTTATCACGAGAGGTCATAAAATGCATTTTTAAAACCTATGGCCAAAACTTATCCTTTAGAATACCAATCTAGATATGCACCTAAAGTAAATTAGGGATATTTTGATCCCTTTCAACCTAATTTCATTAGTATAAAACGTGATTTGGGGGTTGATCATATCCATTTTCATCAAATTGATTGAAGAAAAAAATATTATTTAAATGCAATTTTTACATGTATATAATGTGGTTTTGAGCTAAATAAGCTTGAATGTCATTAGCTAATGAATTCAAATGTTTATTAGTTTAATTATGGAGGTAATTAGGGTCAAAATTGGCCACCTGAACCTATTTTAAATTGTATATGATGTGATTTGGAGTGAAATTAATCCTAATGTCATGTCATATATAATTAACTAAAGAGTTAATTCATTTAAACAAGGAGGTATTTGAGGCCAATTTGAACCCCTTCAAGAGAAATCTATGATTTTGGGCAAAATTAAGTTTGATTCTATCACAAATTGATTCAACTAGTCAATTTGTGTAATTAGTGGCATGATTCAGGTAAAATTGAGCCCCTAAACCAAATATATGGATCAATAATTATATAATATATGCAACATGTATGGCTTAACTGACCCTACTTTTATAAAAAAATTCAAACATGAAGGTAATTATCAAAAAGAGTTTTAAGAAACTCAAAATTTCTTCAATTACCTTAGCGATTAGACCCTATATCCTATAATGAAAACCCTAAATCGGATACCATTTACCTTCAACCCTAAGCCATAATTCCTAAATCCCAAACCCTTTAAATTATATATCCTAAACCAATTAATTTATCCCCAATTAACATCCTTTATATTAAGAATTAGGTTCACAAGGATCAACTTGGTCAAAATTACATCAATCATTATCATAATTGACTAATTGGCTTAATCTGTGATGATATGGGTGCTAATTGAACCCAAAATCACATTCTTTACTCATATATCTAGGTTTAAGGGGCTCAAAGTTTCCCTAATTTCCTTCATTCTTTTACCTTATATACCCTAAAACCCAATCCCTAAAGTTCCTAATCCATAAACTCTAAACCATAAATTTTAACTCTGTAAACCTAGAAGAAATCATTTTAACCCAAATTAACATCATTTAGACTAAGAATTATGTTTACACTTGGCTCAGTTTGGTCTAAATCACATGAATGATTTCCCCATTTGACTAATTCACTCAATATACATGATGAGGTGGGGTATGATGATAACCCAAAAACACATTTGATAGTCATAAATAGGTTTAAGTGATTTAAATTATCCTCAATTTTCTTTGTGATTGGACCCTGTGTAGCCTAAACCCTAAACCTTATAGGTTTTAAACCCTAAGACCTAAATCATAAACCCTAAAATAATTATTTTAACAATAATTAACATCATTTAGAGTAATAATTTGGTAGATATTACTTAATTTGACCCAAATCACATTATTCATTATCCTAAATGACTAATTAGATTAATCTATGATGATGTGGGGGTAAATTGAGACCAAAAACATATTGTACCCTATGTACACCCTAAAATATATATATATTAAACCCTAATCCCTAAAACATGAACTTATACACTACACCCTAAGTTGTAAACCATAAGTTCACTATTTACCAATTGTTTTATCCTTAATTAACATCCTTTTTAGTAAGAATTAGGTTGACATGGCATATAGATATTAGATCTTATATACACCATTAAACTTAAACCTTGTGACCTAATCACTAAACCCTAAATCATATGCCCTTATACCTAATCCCTAATCTATATTAAGAATAATGTGATTATATTATTCAATAATATGATCACGTTATATAACATGATAATGTTATGCAATAATGATATCACATTCTTATTGATATATGAAAAACTCACTTTCAAACATCTATTTTAACCCAAATTGAAAATTATTCCCCACAAACATTCTCTACATACTTCTATGGGACCTGTGGGACCTTTGTACTTATTTTAACCCCACCTTTGAAAAGTTATCAATTGTCTAATGGGTGATGGATCATGTTTAAGAAAGATGAATAATTTGAAGAAAAACACACTAGATGAATTAGAATATTTGAGAGAGAAAAATAATATATGAATGCAAAAAAATCATCTAAAACAAGGTACAATCCTAATCTTGATGAACCAAATGCCATTAATAATGAGCCAATTGACAATAATGAATTAAACAAGGATGAAATTAACCATAATGAATTGAATAATGATGAAATTGACCATAATTAAATGATCAATGATGAAATTGATAATAATAAATTAGATAATGTTGGAAATTTACATTCAAAGTTCTAAGTTTTTTATTTTTTTGTTGATGAATCTATGTATGATATTTTACCCCCATGAATGAATAAAATTTGATGGAAAAAAATAATGATTAAATTAGCAATCAATAAAATTACATAGAAACATATAATGAAGAAGTAAACAATGAAGAAAATGTCATCCCATCTCTAAACAATGAAAGTAATAATGATTTTGAAATGCCCTCTCAACAAATTCCACCATTAACATCACCTCCAAGAATTGTGCATAGAAAAGGCAAGTAATTAATTGTAGTAAATAAAAATATTTTAGAACAAATGAATAAAAAAATGTCTGCTCGCCATTCAAGAAGATTTGCTCAACAAATTTGGGATAGTTTCTTTCATAATTTAGATTGTGATAGTCAAAGATGTCAATTATTTATTTCATTGATAAAATTGATTAAGATGGGACCTATAATGTACACATTAGGACTAAGAACATCTAATATGGATGATGAAAAAAAATGAAATTGTTTAAAATCTACATGATGCATATCATATTAAAGGCCCAAAACCATGATCCAAGTATTTTAATATTACCCAGTGTATAATTAAAAGTTGTGAAGTAAGTGGTCAAATAGGTAAAAAAGAGTTATTTCAAAAACAAGCCAATCACTTAATATAAATAGAAAAATATTAATGAAATAAATTTAAAGACTTAAAGAATATAATACCAATGAGATCTAGTCATTTTATAGTAGAGTTACATGAAATGAAAAGGATATAACAAATTATTTCAAAGAGGTCCTTGCTCAATTTTGGAAAGACAATACAAGAGTTTTGCCTAATTTAAGAGATGAAGTGAAAAGAAGAGTTGGTGATCATAACTGTGAATCACATCCAAAATATTTATTAGATAGGACTCAAACATAATTTTACTCTAAGTTTTTGGAAAAATAGACACACATTTATATTATTAAAAGATATTTTGAGATTTCCAAATATTTTTTTGTAAAAATAAATCACACATACACAACTTGTAGGCAACATGTTAAATTTTTAATGCACCATGATTTTTTTTACCATATTCATTGTAATTTGAATATTAACAACATTTTGTAGGAGTGTGGCATTTAATTCACACCAAAATTTTGTAGGTAAAGTATTCCAATTTTTTTTACAAAGGATCAAATGGATAGTTATTTTATAACAAATCATGTTTAGATGGAAATTACAGCATTTGTGGTGGATTTAAAAAATTAAAAACATTATCCATGAGGAGAGTATAAGTGCAATTGGATAGGAATTAGTTATTTTAAGAAAATAAAAATTATTAAATTATCAATTAAAATATGGCAAATAATATAAAAGGTGTGAGCTTGTTACAAAAAATATACCTATTTCAAATTTTTTTGTCAAATTCAAGGAGAAATTTGTTTATGACTGTTGACCAAATTTGACCCTACAAGTCAAATTGGGACCCCTATAGGTAAAAAATTGGTATTTATAGGTTTATATTTTGACCAATTTTATTTTAAAATGTGTATTATAGGTTAATTGATGTCATTTAATGTTATATTATCCTTAGTCAATTAGTTTATTTATCATTTTGAGTCATTTTGGGGTCATAAATAGAGCATTTAATATGTTGTACAGCCTACTTGGTAAATTTAAATATTAAAAAATATTATGTCATGTCACATGTGCCCTAATAGGTCTTAATAAACTGTCATAATTGAAAAGTGGTAGGTTTTTTAAGAAGAAATGGCAGTTTTCTTGAGAAAAAAGGAGAGTTTGGCACTTGTACAACCCATGGTGAAGTGTGCCACATGGGATAAGATCATAGAATGTATTTTAATATTACTAAATCTCATTTACATGTTTTAAATGAACTTTAAGTGCCATTTTTGAGCTAAAACCATTATGTTCTTTCTTCACTCTTCTAAACACACAGAACCAGTCTATAAGTTTATGCTTGGTACGACCAGTAGGAGAATTTTTAGGTTAAACACCTTTGGAAGGTGAAATTAAACTAAAATATATTAATTTACATAATATTATTTTTAATAATGGTGGAATTTTATTTATGAACCATCCTCATGAAGTTGATTGTGTTTTTTTGCTTATTAATCTGTGCACCCTATAGGTTTTGTTCTTATTTGGGAAAGTCCATACAATATATTGTTAATATTGGTTTCAGATTATTTTTAATCCTTTATCTCATGTTATCCATGATTTTTTTCACATTTGAAAAGGATTGCATAGCTCAAACAACTCAGTTTTCAAGGAGTGAAGGAATGGAGTTGCAATCATTTATTTCAATTGCTAATTTTTTTTTTTTTATGTTATAGTTCTAACATGAAGTGAAGTGATGTATTATTTCCCATATATGTATTTTATTCATCTTAAATTCAAAATCCAACTTCAAGAACCACTTCAAGAGCTATTAGAGCAAGTAAATACACAAAATGGACATCTATAATAGTTGTATGGCCTGCCATTTCTTAAAGGAGCATAAAATATGTGTTTGAGCATTATCTAATGTTTGGAGAGTCTAAAAATTATTGGTAATCATTATAAATAAGGTTTAAGTATATTTGAGCAACTAGATAAGCAAAAAAATCTCTTGGAACAAACTTGTGACACTTTGGGATAAATTCCCAAAACTGTCAAAATAGAGGTCTAGGCCCTTTTTTGGGTGTCTTTATACATTATTGCATTGAGTTATAGAACATAAAAGTACATTTGTTTTCAAGATTAGATATATTTATATCAACTTGAAAAATAAGAGAGGTGTTTTAATTGAGAAGAGTGGTTTTTGAAATTCCTCAAGTTGCTCTTTCAACACTAAAATTCCACAGTGTTATCTATAACAAGATGGGTTGATAACAAGTTATGGGAATAATGAGTAGATTTGGTGATTAAGATTATGTTTGATTTTATTTTTACACTAAGGAACATATAATTGTCATGGAAAAACATCAAGGGGGTAATATAATAGTTTTTTGCATCCACCAAGGATGAGTCAGTCTATATAAATTGCTTAAGCACAGTCACCTATAGCCATACTACCTTCTTCAAGTCTTAACCCAAAGTTTAAAATTATACTACTCCCCCATATGTGAGTGTTTATAAATGGTTCAAGTGATAATTTTATATATATATATATATATATATATATATATATATATATATATATATATATATATATATATATATATATATATATATCATATAATGAGGTTGTAATACTATGTTTTGAGTTTTATGCTCACCTAAAAGTATCCTTTTGCCAAGAGGTTGACCTACAACAAGCTTTAGCTCTTACCCCATTCAAAAAGTGGACCTAAGTATTGGAAATATCAAATTGGGATAAGGGTGAAAGTAAATTACACGATCTAAATTTCATAAATAAGAGTTGAATGGTGATGTTCTAAGATCAAACAAGCACCTATGTGTATCTCAAACCTTGAAACATACACCTATAATTGACTAATGTGACAGTGAACCTTATCAAGGTGATTAAATGGCATGAACATGAGTGATAAGGTTTGGATATGGATTGGTTTGATAATTAAAAATAATTATGAGATATTAAATGTTACACCTAGGTTTGAAATGTGTAAATGTACCTACAGGGTTTCATCTTGCCTAATACAGTTGACTGTGTTGACTAAAAAAGGCAATGAACTAAGGGGTGATGGTTCTTGCTGTGTATGTAGAAAAACATGGGAAAAGTGGACCCAAGAAAGTAAAAAGTGACTCCAGAGAACTCCCAATGGGTTTTTAAACATTATCTCATGCCTAACCCATGTAATTAATCTACAAGTGTCCTCTCTCCAAAGCAAAAAGTATAGTCAGTTGTAACAAATAGATAATGAGCTAGAGAGTGATATTTTGATATTTGAATTACATGAGAATGAACAAAAATAAGTAATAAATGATCAGAAGATACTTAGGGTAGGTTTTTAAATGATTTTAACAAGATAAAACACATAGGTTCAGCAATAGATGTCCCCTCTAAGGTAAGAGTACAATCAAGAATTTATGCATAGTTTGTGAGTCTAAAGTGCATGGAAAGGGGAAGGGATATGAAAATTTGAAGTGATAAAAAAATTAAGGACACATTAATATTGATATTAATAATATAAAGAGGAAATTTACATGGAAAATACAATAAAATAAAGATCCTCAAATAGGTAGAGCATAGTCCTTATGAAAATCTAGCATGCATAATATTCCTTTACATGGTCTGTTTTGGGTTTTAGAGCCTTTGAAGGGTCAAATGACCTAGTAGAGGGTTGAAACTTTATGTAGAGAACATTTAATACTTTAATAATCCCATAAAATTGTTTTTTTAGTTATATAAATAGGGGGATTACCATTTTTTTGTCTCAGATAAAGAACACTCCCCTAGGTGCATAAACTGATAGTTTTGGAAAGGGGTGATAAAAGGATGACATGTGAGCTGAGTAAACCTTGATAAGTGTTGTGTGGAGTTTTATTAAGCCCAAGAAAATATGAATAAAATATCATATAATTAGGGAACCAAAAAAGGTGGTAAAAAATACTAAGGTTATAGTTAAGCCCATTGGGTAGGCTTTGACCTAGAGCCAAATTGATAGACCAATGACATCTCAAACTTTATAAATGGTTTCCAATGGAAAAAAATCACATTTTTAGGATAATTATAGAGGTTTTAGATCTTATATAATTAAAATAAGTGAAATTGGATAGCCTAGAACATAAAGGTTATAGGTAGGCCTATTGGACATGGTTTAGGCCTAATATCCAAATGAGGGTCATTCACACTTCTAGCATGAGATATGAATTAAAACCCATTTTAACATGTTTATGAGGTTATATAATATATTTTAAAGATTTTTTAAGGTATATAAACCATAAGGAAGCCATTTTTGTCCCAAAAGGCAACATTAGGCTTATGCAAAGCAAGGGAAGAGCTCAATAGACTAAGTTGAAGTGCTCCTATCTTCTTGGAAGATTTTCATGGAGGAAAATGAAGTTTGGGGAAGTTATTAGGGGTAATAAACATAAAATTATTATAATTATTCTACAACTTCAATGTCAAGACCTTATGAACAAAGCTTAAGAGTCAAAATAGGCTAAAACTCTTGTAAACCCTTACTAGTGACCAGTTTGGAGAAATTAGGTTGGAAAGCAAATATAATGAAATAATTTACCTATGATGATTATTTAATTTTTTATGAGACTCCCTTAGGCTACCCCCCATGCTTTTGTACTATATGGAATTGTATGGATAGGGTACATTTGACTATTTTATGTGTTTTGAAGGTTTTAAGAGGATTCTAAAGATGGAATCAAGTTTGGAGGAAATATTATGACTTTTAATAACTAATTATGGATATTTATTTATTCACAAAAACTCCTAAGTATTCAAATAATATATCTCATCTCAGCCAGTCAAAAATAACATAGTGGATAAGCTAGTGAGAAGGGTGGAAAACTTTAAGTGAGTTAATTTTAAGGTATGCCTAATGATTATAAGGCCATATAAGGTCTTAAAAAGTGTCATCCACTCCATAACATAGATATTTATGAAAAAATTATTCCTTTTTTGAAGCCAAGTGTGCAAGGTGCATGAAATAGGAGTTTCATAGAGTTCATATAATGATAACTCCTTTTTAGATGATTTTAGATGACCAAGACTATAAAAAATACATGGAGAGGCATGTATACAAACCTTATCATTAATTATAATCATCATACCTATCCTTAATAAGTTTTTGTATGTTCAAACAAGTCTAAATTATGAAGTTAGTTTTCTAAGCTAGAATGAGAACTTTCATGTCACTTTGCAAGAGTTTCATGACTTAGAGAGCCACTTGTTCCTTTTAACCTTACATGGTTCATCCTATATCCTTTTAAAATTCATAAGTAACTCATTTTCTAATTTTTAAAAGTGTCCTTGTGACCATTGGACTTATCTCTTCTCCTCTCTCTCAAGTTCTATAAGAACTAGCCATTTTGGCCATTATAACTTATACTCCACCTGAGTGTGGTGAAGCCTTACTCATTTTCATACCTTGGATCAATAAGACTGATAATTTTTACCTCTTAATGAAAATTAATAGTGTGTTTACTTAAATTTTTGATCATGCTTAGTGAAGACTATGGATTCCTTAGCATGATTGTTTCATTGTATCATCTATTTGTAGTTGGAAAGTTTCTTCTTATAGGGCATGTGAAGTGTTCTAGGAAGTGTCAAGGTTGACTGAGTTAGTCTATTGTCTATTCCTCCTAGACTAATAATTCTTCCATAACCTCATAATGTAATATTGATGTGAGAAGATGCAAATTAGATACGTGTATGTTTGGTTAGTCTCTTGGTTTCATGTGTAACATGGAGCTGGTTAGAAGTCATCAACTTATTTGGTGTATCACCTCCATTAGGATAGTTTTCTTTTAGTTTTCTCTCTCCCTTTTCCCCCTAAAGTTTAAGTGTAGTTATGATCCAAAGTCGTACATCAAGGTAGCTAGCCCTATATAGATATTCACCTCATCCTTAGGCTACCCACAAGCCCAAAGGTGTTTCAAGTATGCCACTTGGATGAGGAGAGTTGAGAAATCTTCTCAAGGGGTGTAAATCCAAGTGACAAAAGTTTTTAACATGCTCTGTGGGACTCTTAGTCTAAGAAGTTGAAAGGTTTTTGGTGTTGTCTTTTAACAATCAGTCTTTAGGGGCATCTATATAAGCATCAATGGTGACTCTAAAGTTACATTAGCTGGTGAAGCAACCTAGGTATTCCTTTTGAATATTTTTGATGATCATTACTTGTGTCCTTACTTCTTAATGAAGTTGTATGGCTAGCCTTGGTGTTGAGTTTTGTTTTACATAAGTTGGTGAGTTATATCCAACCTATGGCATTCCATATCAGCCTTGTCATGGTCCTTACCATCTTCAACATGAAGTGTACTAGCTCAAACATGAAATGCATTAGCACATTCATGAAATGCATCAGCCCTATAACCAATATTCTCAATGTCTTTCTCATCCTAGTCAACCTAGCCACTTCTCAAGTCAATCCATTTCCACCTTTAAGCAAACACTTTTGGGTTATGATAGGTATATGTTATATATTAACACACAAAGGCGATATGGTCAAGAGGTTCTTAGTCATCTTATTCATAAGGTGAAAAATTTATTATATCTAGTCAAAAGAGAGTGGTCACCTATTGAGAGAGCTAATTGGCAAAGGTTCACAAATGAGATGTTAGATGTGAGTGGACTAGTTTCATCCTTAGAAGATAATCTAAGAATTCATGAAAGGAAGCTTAACCAAACCTATCAACGTTCATATCCACTTCCCTAAGATTTCTATCAATCTTATTTGACCCTTACTCATGAGCCCAATCAAGATTATTGAATTCACCCTTTTTCCAATTAGTTGGAAGAGAAAGTTGAAAAGAGAAACCTTATTTTTGAAGCTAATATTGATAGGTAGATTGAGTTGTCTAGTATGCATATAAATTATTCCATGTTAGTAGAAAAGGAAGTATAATTAAATCCATGATTTCCCTCTCCCATTACATCCCTACCTCAAGAAAAGACCTTTAGATATGAGATTCCAAGTTGGAGACAAGGTGGAGAATCTAATCCTAAAGATATTCCAAGTTCCTTAAACACTTATCCACTCCTCAAATTGCATCACCACCTCAAGAAAATACTTCTAATACTAACATCCTAAGATGGATTAAGATAGTGGAATCATGGGGAAAGAAAGAGGATAGAAGCATTGATAAGGAGTGTGAAGTTGAGAATGAATTTGATCCTTTGCAATCCCATCTCACCCTTCCTCAAGAGACCTTTTGTGTTCCATGTTATCCCTCTTATACTCCTAATCCTCATGAATATTCCTATTAAATTAAAGAATTTTTTTTCTAAGAGAACCTAGCTAATAAAATTGAAGAGTTAGAGTGAAAGATGAGATTGCTAAGTCAAGGTGTGATGGAAGGTTTATAACCAAAAGAAGATCCTATGCCTAAACACACCCCATAAAACCTCCCTAAAGAGAGTGACAAGTTGGATTAGATTCAATGAAGTGATTATTAAGTGGAAGAAAGATAACCAAGTTGTTTTAGCCCAAGGTTTACCTACCCTTCCTTAAGAACTCCCATAAGAATCCCCTATAATGCATTCTCAATCTGATTTTGAACCCTATGTTTCACCTCCACCAAATATTTCATCTTGTACTCACCCCATTACTCTTTACATTGATGGACCTATGGTATGGGAACCTAAAGAAGAGCACTTGGTTGAGTAAAGTTTAGAACTCTTTCTTGAAGAAATTACAACTCCTTGGCAACCTTATTAGGCTAGGTCACTGGATTTCAAGATGCCTAGTCTTGGCATTGCCAAGAAGGATAAGGAGATAGAGGATCTTATAGTTTTTGAGAACCAAGATCAGATTATGATAGAAAAGATACAACTTGAGATCCTTCAATAGGTCATAAATGATGAATAAGAGGAGAATCCTTGTGTTGAGTCTTCTTGTTTAGTCGATAATGAAGAATGCCTTCCTTGTGTCAAAGAAGAAGTCTTGGATGAAGTCCTTTTGGATTCTAAAGAAGAGGATGAAAGAGATTATCTTGTTTTTACACTTCATGATTTTGATCAACGAAATGATGAAGACTTGTGGTAGTAGTTTGAAAATATTTGCAATGAGTTTGAATCTCTCAAGGGCTCTATAGCTTATTTACATCTGATTAAAAGTGATGGTGAGCAAGATGACATTGTCCAAAATGTCATAGATGAGAAAGATAAAAGTTCACATATGCCTTTGGAGGTCAAGACAAGTTTCTATTTGCCGCAGTCTTCCAAGGAACAAGAAACCATTCCTTTTAAAGTCATACATATAAAGAAGGTGCAAGTTGATCATGAGAAATAGAGTGGGAATAAATATGAGGTATGTGTATAAGACCAAGAGGAATAATTTTACATTGGTGACCTATTTAAAGATGACCTACTTTAGAGCATAGAAAGTGAGGTGCCAAGAAGTAAGTCTGATTTATCAGGTGTTCAATCAAAAGAGTAACATGCTTGGCACCATGATTCATCTCATGAAGAAGATGATATAATAAAATTTACTTTTGATCCTAAAAATGGAGGTATGCTTAGTTGTTAGTTGTATATAGTTATTTGTTCCATGTTTTTCTTAAGTGATTTGAGAAAATGTGTGTGTCTTATTAGTGTGTTTGCTTTACTTTATGTGTGTCCTTTATTTTGTGTGGTTGAGGTAGTCATTGGTCTTGTCTTGATGAAAGATTTTGGTCAATGGTCAAAGGTCTCCTTGTTTGTATCAAAATTTAGATGACTCCTAAGTCCAATGGAATGATAAAGCTACTAGTTTAACTAGCATAGGAGGCATGCTACCCCTATGAGTCACTAATTTTTTGACCAAATTTGACCCTATAAGTCAAATTGGGACCATTATAGCTAAAAAATTTGTATTTATATGATTATATGGGGACTAATTTTATGTCACAAGGTTTATTATAGGTTAATTTATGTCATTTAATGTTATATTTCCTTGGTCAATTAGTCTTTTAGTCTATTTATCATTTTGAGTCATTTTGGGGTCATAAATAGAGCATTTAATAGGTTGTAAAACATCCTTGGTAAATGTGAATATTAAAAAATATTATTTAATATTACATGTGTCTTAAGAGGTCTTAATCAACTATCATAATTGAAAAGTGATAGGTTCTTAAAAAGAAAGGACAACTTTGTTGAGAAAAAAGTAGAGTTTGGTACTTGTATGACCCATGGGGAAGTGTGCCACATGGGAAAAGATCATAGAATGTATATTCATATATATCAAGCTCATTTCCATGTTTTAAATTTTATATAAGTTCCATTTTTTAGTTAAAACCATTCTGTTGCTTCTTCACCCTTTTAGACACACAAAACGAGTCTACAGGTTTGTGCTTGGTATGGTCAGCAAGAGAACTTATAGGTAAAATTCATTTGAGAGGTGAAATTAAAATAAGATATATTAATTTCCATAAAATTATTTTGAATAATGTTTTCCTATGCTTTATGACCATCCTCATGAATTTGATTGTGTTTTTCGACTTGCTAATCTATGCACCCTACAGGTTTTAATCTTATTTGGGCAACCCCATATAATCTAATTGATAATATTGGTTGAAAATTATTTTTAATAATTTATCTCATGTTATAAATGATTTATTTCACATTTGGAAATGAATTTATATCTCAAATAACTTAGTTTGCAAGGAGTGAAGGAGTGGAGTTGGAGTCATTGTTTTCAATTATTGGGGTTTTCTTCTATGTTATGGTTCCAAAAATAAGTGAAGTGATGTATTATTACACACATACATATTTTATTCATATTAAATTCTAAAAACAACTTCAAAAACTACTTCAAGAGCCAAGAGTGCAAGTAAATGCACAAAATGGTCATCTACAATAGTTATACAGCTTGCCATTTCTTAGAAGAGATTGAAATGTGTGTTTGAAAATTCTCTAATGTTTAGAGAGTCTAAATATTATTTTTCATCATTTTTAATAAGGTTGAAGTATATAAGTAAAAAATATTCTTGGAGCAAACTTTTGACACTTTAGGACAAATTCCCAAAACTATCAAAATAGAGGTCCAAGCCCTTTTTTGGGTGTCCTTATACATGATTGCATTGAGTTAAAAGACTTCCAAGTAAATTTTTTTTCAATATTACATATATGTATCTCAACTTGAAAAATAAGAGAGGTGTTTGAGTTTATGAGAGTGGTTTTCTAAATCCCTCAAGTTGTTCTTTGAACACTATAATTGCACAGTATTATCTACAACAAGATGAGTTGATAACAAGTTCTAGGCCCAATGTGTATATTTGGTGCTTAAGATTAGGTTATATTGCCTTTTACACTTATGAACATATAATTTCCATGTAAAATCATCAAGGGGGTGCTATAAGAGTGTTTTTCATCCACCAAGGGTGAGTCAGTCTGTACAAATGGCTTAAGCATAATCACCTATAGCCATACTGCTTCCTTCAAGGCTTAACCCAAAGTTGCAAATTAGACTATGCACCTAGATGTGAGTTTTTATAAAATTTTAAAGAGAATTTTCATGATATAAATATCATATAATGAGGATTTAATATTGTGTTTTGAGTTTTATGCTCACATATAGGTTTCTTTTTGACAAGAGGTTGACCTACAACAAGCTTTAGCTCTTACCCCATTCATAAAGTGAACCTAAGTATTGGAGATATCAACTTGGGATAAGGGTTAAATTAACTTACATGATATAAAGGTCATAAATAATATTTTAATGGTGATTTAATAAGATCCAACAAGAACATATAGGTATCTCAAACCTTGAAACATACACCTATAGTTGATTGATGTGATAATAAACCTAATCAAGGTGATTGAATGGCATGAACATGAGTGATAAGGTTTGTATATAGATTGGTGTGATAATTAAAAATATTTAGGATATTTTAAAATTTTCACCTAGGTTCCAAATATGTAAATTCACCTATAGGGTTTCATCTTACCCAACATAGTTGACTGTGTTGATTAAGAAAGGTAGTGGACTAAGGGGTGATGGTTCTTGATGTCTATGTAGCCAAACATGGGATAAATGGATCCAAAGAAGTAACAACTAAATATAAGGAACTATAAATGGATTTTTAAACATTATATAATTCCTAAACCATGTAATTAATCTATAGGTGTTCCCTTTCGAATTCAAAAAGTACAGTCAGTTGTAACAGATATCTAGTGAGCTAAAGAGTGATATTTTGATACTTGCATTGCATGAGAATGAATTAAAATAAGTAATAAATGATTAAAGGAGAATCAATTGAGGTTTTTAAATTACTTTATCAAGCTAAAACACATATTATAATCTTTATATGTTCCCTCCAAGGCAAGAATATAGTCAGGAATTTATGCACAGTATGTGTGTCCAAAGTGTATGCAAAGGGGAAGGGATATGAAGATTTGAAGTGAAAAAAAAACTAAGGACACATTCATATTGATATTAATTATATCATGAGTATTTTTACATGGAAAATAAAATCAAATAAAGAGCCTCAAATAGGTAGAGCACAATCCTTATGAAAATCCTACATACACACTATTCCTTTACATGGTTTGTTTTGGGTTTTAGAGCCTTTGGAGGGTCAAATGACCTTGTAGAGAATTAAAAATTTGTGTAGAGAACCTTTAATACTTTAATAATACCATAAAATTATTTTTTTGGTTATAAAATAAGGGGGAGTTACCTATGGTTTGTCTTAGATAGAGGGCACTACCCTAGGTATATAAACTGATAGTTTTAGAAACGGGTGATAAAAGGATGACATGTGAACTAAGTAAACCTTGATAATAGTTTTTTGGAATTAGATAAAACCCAAAAAAATATGAATAAAATATCATATAATTAGGGAACCAAATAGGGTGGTCAAAAACCCCAAGGTTGCAGTTAAGCCATTAGGCAATGTTTGACCTAGAGCCAAATCGATAGATGAATAACATCTCCAAATTTATAAATGGTTTACAATGGAAAAAATAATGTTTTAGGATAATTATAGAGGTTTTAGAGATTATATAATTAAAATAATTCAAATTCAATGGCCTAGAACACAAAGTTTATAGGAAGGCTTATTGGACATGGTTTATGTCTAGTATCTAAATGATGGTCATTCACACTTTTTAGCATGATATAAAAATTCCAACCCATTAGGACATGTTTATTAGGTCATATAAGATATGTTAAATATTTTTGAAGGTAGAGAAACCACATGGAAGCAATTTTTGGGCCAAAAGGTAGTATTAGGCCTATCTAAAGCAAGGGAAGAGCTTGATAGGCTAAGTTAAAGTGCTCATATCCTTTTGGAGGATTTGTATGGAGGAAAAAAGAGTTAGGAGAATATATAAGGGTTACTTAACATCACATTAGTGGAACTTTTATGCAACTTCAATATCAATAAATTATGAATAAAGCTTAAGAGTTAAAATAGGCTAAAACCCTTACAAACCCTTGTTAGTGATCAATTTGGAGAAATGAGGTTGGAAAGATAATATAATCACATAGTTTTCCTAGGATTATGATTTAACCTTTCACGATCCTCCCTCAGGCTACTCCCCATGCTTTTGGACTGTATGGAATTATAGGGTACAAAATAGGGTACTTTTGACTATTTTGTGTTTTTTGAAGGTTCCATGAGGAGTCTAAAGATGAAATAAATTTTGGGAGAAATATTAATAATTTTAACAACTAAATATAAACATTTATTTCTTCATAAAAACTCCATAGTGTTCAAACAATAGCTCTCATCTCAGCTAGTCAAAACTGGCATAGTGGATAAACTAGTGAGAAGGGTGGAAAACTTCAAGTGAGCTGATTTTAATGTATGTGTAATGATTATAAATCCATAGAGGGTATTTAAAAGTGTCATCCACTCCATCTCACATATTTTAGGGGAAAATTTATGCCTTTTTAGAATCCAAGTGTGCATGAAAGAGGAGTTTATTAGAGTGCATTTAGTGATAGCTCCTTTCTAAATGATTCTAAATGTCTAGGCTTATAACTAATTCATGAAGAGGCATGTATATAACTCTTACCATTAATTTCAATAATCATACCTATCCCTAATCAGTTATGGGACGTTCAAATAGGTCCAAATTATGAAAGTAATTTTTTGAGCCAAAATGAGAACTTCATGCCACTTTGCAAGAGTTTCATGACTTGGAGAGCCACTTGTTCCTTTTGAACTTATATGGTTAATCTAATATAATTTTATCATGCATAATTAATTCCTTTCCTCAGCTTGAAAAATGTCCTTATGACCCTTGGACTTTTCTCTTCTCCTTTCTCTCTCTCAATTTCTATAAGAACTAGCCATTTTGGCCATTGTAACTTATGCTCCACCTGAGTATGGTAAATTCCTACTCATTTGCATACCTTTTATAAATAATACTACTGATTTTTACCTCTTCATGAATATTCATAGTGTGTTTACTTGAATTTTGGATCTTGATTAGTGAAGACTATGAATTCTTTGGCATGATTGTTTCATTTTATCATCTATTTATAGTTGGAAAGTTTCTTTTTCTAGGGCATGTGGTGTGTTCTAGAAAGTGTCAAGGTTGATTGAGTTAGTCTATTCACTAGTGTCATTAAAATCCTCTTGTCTATTCCTCCTATCCTAATCATTCATCTATAACCTCATAATGTAATATTAATGTGAGAAGATGCAGATTGGAGAAGTGTAAGTTTGGTTAGTCTCTTGGTTTCATGTGTAACATGTAGCTGGTTGGATATCATCAACTTATTTAGTGTATCACATCCATTAAAATAGTTTTTTTAGTTTTATCTTTCCCTTTTCCCCCAAGTTTTAAGTGTATTTATGATCTAAAGTGGTGTATCAAGGGAGTTATCCCTATCCAGAGATTCACCTCATCCTTAGGCTACCCACAAGCCTGGAGGTGTTTCAATTATGCCACTTGGACGAGGAGGGTTGAGACATATCCTCAAAGGGTGTAAATCCAAGTGAAAAAAATGAAAATTCAAGGCACACACATAGGGCTAGATGGTTGGATGAACATTTCAAAATAAGAAAGGATACATTCCCATTTGGTTTGATTCTATCAATAGTTGACTTTGCTAAAAATTACACATTCAAACCACAAATGTCAGTTCAATCATAGTATTACAACTCATCACAAGTTACCATATTCATTCATATAGTATTCTTTCATGCCCTTGGTAATATATATCAATAACAAAAATATTAAGGGAGTACCATTTATATATCAATAATGAACGATCAAATTATTTAGAGTATATAGAAGGTTTTTTTAGAAGTTTTATGAATAGTTGAGTCAGAGGAAGATTATCTTCAATCAACATTACATTTGGTCAAATAGTTTCACATCATAATTCAAAAATGCATGGATTTTTTATTAGTTAAATAACATACATGTTACAACTGGTGTATAACACATTTGGAGTTTCACTAAGGGTGTCCATAGAAAAGGGGACCATGACAATGTTAAAACATGTGTAAAAATATCCATTACAAGGAAATAGTTAAAATTTAAAGAGGGTGTTGATTTGATAGATGAAAAAGTTATGGTTGAATGGTGTAATGATAAAATGTGTCATGGTGCTCAACCAAACTCTATTATTCATAGACATTTATGGTTAATGGAGGAATAACACTTGGCAATGTATGAGGATTATATAAATCTAATAGGTTCAATTGAGATCCACTCATTTCATAGCTCAAATTTAAGTTCTTGGACTATTTATATGAGACACTTAACATGTTTTTATTTTTCATGCATGGATTCTATTTGGAATGAGTGTGAGTCACAATAGTGTGTGGATGACTAGAGATCCAAACCTCTAATTATAATCAACACATATCTAGTTCCAATAGCATTGAAAATTATAGATATGACATTATGAGAGACTTTGACCATGTATTTGATCTAATTCAGCCATGTAGAATATTTTTCATTATGTATAATGTATTCTCATGATACATCTTCATAGTGTCACTAAAAATTGTTTTTTGTGATACAAGGCATGTTTTTGTAGTTATTGAAGATGAAGACAATGAAGAGGGCACATATTAATACTTGTGTTAATATGTAGAAATAAATAAAAAAATTGACTTCCCTAGTTATAGATGGAACAAACATTGACTATCTCACTAGGTTAGTTATAGTCATTAGAACTTGCTTTTGACAATATCCTATAAAAAAATTATATCATTGGTTATTTGAAGAGTTTGAAACCCATGAGAATATACTGCACTATTCAAATTTGATTCTTGCAATGAATATTCAATTCCAAAAATGTCATGAGAGGCCAGTAAATAGGAATCTGAGGGAAATTTTAGGAGTTAGATTATGAAGTTATTCTTGATATTGTTAAGGTTAGAGCATATCCTAGTGCTTTGTTGGATTGGAATACATAGGTATGTTGATTTTTCAAATGTAGATGTAATCAATTTTACCATTTTTTATAGGTAGTACATACAAACTTATTTTATAATTAATTACTAGAATTTTTTTTTAGGTTAGTTATGCCAAATAAGCTTTAACCTTCATGCAATTGGCATTATTAGTAAATAATTCCATATTATTCAAGCTAAGAGAAGCTATTTTTTGAAGTAGTTAGCATTTTTTCACTCTTAAATGGTACTAAAAATGCACTTCTAGGTGGATTTAAATGTCATGTGATGGAAGCATGTGTAGTTTTCCTATCTAGATGTGATCAAAGTGATCTATTCTCGATTTGAGGTTTTGAAGGTAAAAATAGTATTTGCAGCTTAATAAGTTGTCTATTCAATGCCAAAAAGTTACATTTTAGGACCCATCATTGAAACTTGTGCCATAAATTAATCTTGATGTTTACACCTGAGTGATCAAGGGTGACATTATATAAATAGGTAGGGGAGGGATCTGATAGTTTGTGGAAATGATGTACAAGTTTCATTTTACATGTGTTTGAATATAAGCTTAAAAACTACATTTTCATTATATTGGGAAGAGTTTTCTTGAGGCTAGAATGGATGGTACTTTTATCAATCAAAAATGATGGGAGGCTAAGAACTTATTATTAGACATTATTCTTCCCCTAAAATATTATAGTGCCATTTTTTGTTCAAAAAGTATTAGAATCAAAATTCTAGAACCAGAGCTTTAACTTTGACAATATTTGTTGTTAGTGTTTCTACACTCTTGAACATTAGTGAAAATGTACTTCCAAGTTGATTTTAATGTCATTTAGGTGTGATAATGTTTAATTTTCATATATAGATGTTATTTAACTAATATATTCTCAACTAGACGTCCCAAAGGTAGAAATGATAGTTGGAGCTCAAGAAGTTATATATTCAATACCAAAAAGTTGCATTTTAGGACCCATCATTACAACTTGTGTCATGAGTTATTATTGAAGGTTACACTTGAGTGATATAATGTGAAATTATAGGTATTTAATAGGTAGGGTAATAATTTGATGGTTTTTGGGAATGATGTACAAGTTTTGTTATACATGTGTTTGAACTTATACTAAAAATTTGCTTTTTTTTTGTATTGGGAAGGGTATTCTTAAGGCCAAAATGGGTGGTGGGCTTGTCAATCAGGCATGATGGGAGGAAAAGAACCTATTAATAGATGTTATACACCCATTTTAACATGTTTTAATTTCTATTTTTAATTTAGGAAGCATCAAAATTAGAGTTCTACAATCACAACTTCAACTTTGACAACTTTTTTTATTAGTGTTTCCACACTCTTAAATGGTGGTGAAAATGTACTTCCAAGTGGATTTGAATGTTGTATAAGTGTGATCACATGTAATTTAATATATAGACATGATTTAAGTGATATATTCTAAAATGTATCTCCCAGAGGTAGAAATAAAAATTGGAGCTCAAGAAGTTATATATTTAATGCCAAAAATTTGCATTTTTGGACCCATCACTACAACTTGTGCCATAGATTGATATCAAAGGCTCCACTTGAGTGATCTATAGTGAGATTATATGGATTTAATAGGTAGTGTAATTATCTTATGGTATGTGTAAATAAACTATATGTTTCATTTTATGTATTTTTGAACTTAAGCAAAAAAAATCATTATTCTTATATTGGGAAGGGTATTCTTGAGGCAAGAATGGGTGGTAGGTTTGTCAATTGGGAGTGATGGGAAGATAATAACCTGATAATAAAAATTATATACCACCTTAAACATATGTTATATGCCAATTTTTAGTCAATAAGCATCATAATCAAATTTCTACAACCACAACTTTAACTTTGACAACATTTATTTTTAGTGTTTTCATGCTACTAAATAGTAGTGAAAATGTACTTCTAGGTGATTTAAGTTCCCTAGTAGTGTGACCATGTGTAATCTCTCTCTCTCTCTCTCTCTCTCTCTCTCTCTCTCTCTCTCTCTCTCTCTCTCTCTCTCTCTCTCTCTCTCTCTCTCTCTCTCTCTCTCTCTCTCTCTCTCTCTCTCTCTCTCTCTCTCTCTCTCTCTGTGTGTGTCTGTGTGTGTGTGTGTGTGTGTGTGTGTGTGTGTGTGTGTGTGTGTGTGTGTGTGTGTGTGTGTGTGTGTGTGTGTGTGTGTGTGTGTGTGTATGTGTGTGATGGAAGTTATATATTATAAATTATAGGTCTTGGAGGTAGAAATGATAGTTGTATCTCAATAATTTGTTTATTTAATCCAAAAAATTTGAATTTTAAGATCTGTCACTACAACTTGTGCCATGGATTGATCTTAAAGGTTCCATATAAGTGCCCTAGGGTGTGATTATAGGGATTTAAAATGTATGAGATGAATTTTATGGTTAATATAAATGACTTATAGGTTTTTTTATGTGTTTTTGAACTTAGGCTTTAAAACTACTTTTTTATTGTATTAGGAAAGGAGTTCTTGAGGCTAGAATGGGTGCTGAGTTTGTAAATCAAGTATGATGGGAGGCCAAGAAACTATTACTAGACATTATACACCACATAAAACCTATTGGTAATGTCATTTTTTATTTAGGAAGTATCATAAATAGAGTTATGTAACCCCAACTTCAACTTTGACAACATTTGTACTCAGTGTTTCTACACTCCTGAACAGTAGTGAAAATGTAATTCTGGGTAGATTTGAATGTTGTGGCAGTGTGAGCACATGTAATTTTATTATATATATGTTATATAAGTGATATATTCTCAACTAGAGGTCTTAGAGGTATAAATGATAGTTGAATCTCAAGAAGTCATTTATTTAATGCTAAAAAGTTGCATTTTAGGACCTGTCACTACAACTTGTGCCATGGATTTCTATCAAAGGTTCCACATGAGTTCTCTAGGGTGAGATTATATGTATTCAAGAGGTAGGGTAAGGATCTAATGGTTTATTTAAGTGACTTATAGGTTTTATTTTATGTGTGTTTGAACTTAGGCTAAAAAAATATTGTTTTTTTGTATTGGGAAGGGAGTTCTTGAGGCTGAAATGGATGGTGGGTTTGTCGATTAGGCATGATGAGAGGCCAAAAACCTAGTCTAATACATTATTTTCCCCCTCATATGTGTTTTAATTGCCCATTTTTGGTTAGGATGAGGTTTTTTCATATTAACACTTTAAACTAATATTTTTTCTTGCACTTATTGTTATTCCTTGTATTTCTAAATGGAAATTAATTATTTCTTTTTGAATGATATAGGGAATCTATAGGTAGAAGATTAAATTTACTATCTACAAGTATATATAATAGTTTTGAATTTTCTTATGCTTTGGTTTTTTGATCCTATAGAAACCTTATAATTTCTCATGCATATAGTCTTTGTTTCTCTTTTTGAACACCCTTAAACCACTAGAACATTCACTCCTCTCACACAAACACCATCTTTTCCTTTTAAATTTTTCAAAACTTCATCCTCCTTATCTCTTTGAAAATTGTAAATATTCTCTAAGATCATATAAATAATGTGTAGTTCCAAGTTTGTGTCCTCTCTTTAAGGATTATATATAAATTCACCTACTTAACTAAATATTCTTACACACCTAATCCAATAGCACAATATACAAGTCATAACTCTTCAAGCATTTACTTTGTTCTTCTAAACATGATTGTATACATAAAATCAAGGTTTAAATCAAAATTATACCTTCAAATATTATCTTGAGCATTAAAAATGGATACAAAAAACCCATACAAGATTAAACACTTACTAAGGACTCTCATGGACTCTAAAAATTCAATCAAACTTGTTCCATAGGACTATAGTTAATTGTGTCTCCTTACTCAGATTGAGATCTCATGTCTCGGATTTAATTAACACTAAACATGACAAAAGAACCTTGAAATACTATCAAGAACTCATCACCTATTTTATTCACTTTTTCCATGATTATTATTCCTTAAACCACCTTTACTTGAGGGTGAAACTACCCCTATGTCTTCATGCAACCACTCAATCCTCCAAACACCTACAAGTTAGCATGGGATGTTATCTCTAGGATTCAATGACACTATCAAACATCATAGCTCATTAAATTACATTAAAAACATAATGATAAGGATTTTATTCCAATATATAACATATATTTTATTTTTCTTCATAAAAATTTATAATATGAAGTTCTATCATATCCTTATCCTCATGGACAACATAGTTTTCCATCTTCTTGCTCCATTTATCCCTCTTTCCCAAACTTCCTACCTACTTTACTAACTCATACTACTTCCCCTTAATCTCTTAAACCACACACCCCCATGAAAATATCTCAATACCTTTTCTTTCCCACTTTTTCATGAAAGTGTATTTTAAGTGTTTAAGGTGATTTGGAGGCTAGAATAGGTTTGTGATAGAAGATATTATCAAAGATCAATTATAAGAGGACTAATACCCTTAAGAGAGAGACCTAGAAAGAAATATAACTATTAATGAGCATTGAGTTGGGTCTATATACATCAATGGGGAGTTGAATTAAGTCAAGAGTTAGATGTTAAAGGTGTTCAAGGGTCAGAAACTAGTCTCAAGAATGTGCATTAGGCCTATTAGGTCAAATAGCCATTAAAGGACAAAAGTGCAAGCAAGTGTGGAGGCCCTTGAAATTAGATCAAGTGGGTTGAATTAAGGTTGGATAGGTGGATACAATATCTATAGTAATTTTTCTTGAAATTAGTAAATAAGAGGAAGGCATATAGGCATAGCCAATCTTAGTGAATGTATAGTGTGAGAATGTGAAAAGTGAATGACAAAAGGGGTGGTTTTAAGATAGTAAAGGATTTGAGTGTAGAAGGTATATTGATATATTTTACTCAAAATTTGAGGTAAAATTTAAAGGAACAATAATAATAGAGGCCATACAAGTAGTATGCCTAGTTTCAATAAAATCTAGCCAAAAAGGCATTAGAGCTAGGTGAAGGTTAAAGATTAGGTTTGTATGTATAGGTATTAGAGTGGAAAATTTTTAGGGATTTATGAATTATTTTATGTCTTTACATTATATAATTATTAACATGATTAGGTATGGGCCTTAAGTGAAATAAAATTGTGATAATGATCAATTAAAAAAATTTAAATGGGTGATGACAAATGAAAAATAGATAAGAGTGTCATTAGTTATTTCCACTACACAATCAAATAAATATTTTAATTAAAAAAATATGGGAGATAAAATATTTATAACATTGAAAAGAATAATTTTTTAATCCTAATCTATGTAAAATATTAAATACGAGATCTAAAAGATAATAGTTTGGAAGATCAACATAGCACTATACGATAACATTTTAAATTAAAATTGAATATAAATTAGATATATTAACATAATTCAAATGAAAAATCTAAAAATATCACATAGGCACATGTACAATGTCAATAATACATAGATTATCATGATAAGCATATAATATATTACATCATCTACCAACATAGTGTCTAATATTAGGTGAATACCACACACACACACACACACACACACACACACACACACACACACACACAAACACACACACACACACACACACACACACACACACACACACACACACACACACACACACACACACACACACACACACACACACACACACACACGCGTGCGCGCGCGCGCGCGCATGCTCGCACACACACACACACATACACACACGCACACACACACACACACATATAATGCCAAAAATTTATACATTTCCATATAGTCATACAAGAAAACACATCTCATGTAAGACATCCTACTCATCAAATAGCCTCCCTCTCTTTTCCTTCCTTGAAGAAGATTCTCCCTAGGATACCCTATTGGTAGATGTATATCCCTTGCATGCCTTAGAGTATTCTAAGGTCTAAGTGTGGGTCCTACACTCATAGCTCACTTGTAACTAAACCTATTCAAATAAAACTATTATTAAAAAATTAACATAAAATACATTCAACCAAGTGAATAAATTAATTTTAAACTAGAATAAAAAATCATTTAAACATGCACTTATTGCAAGCTCATGGTCTTGCTCAATCCACTTTTCATGATCAAATGAATCAATAGTAGGCTTAATTATATGAGAATGCATCTAAAATAGGGAATACAAATGAGAATTTTCCCTACTAATCATTTGTCTAAGACTATCATATGTCATGAGACAACCTGCATAGATAAAACATTCACACAGGTTATGTTTTCCCCAAATATGTAGTAAAATTATTATAACAAATATATTTTTACAATTAAAAATTAAAAATTAATATATACCTCTATGAGTGCATATTTAAATCAAATTGCAGTAGTAATTCCTATGTCTATCTCAGCTTGTAATGATGGAGGAGTGTCTACTTGAGCCATCAACTAATTGTAAACAAGGTCTGACTTACTTTTCTATAAAGTATCAAAGATATATATGGCAAGTTTTTTACCTTTATTAAAACAAGAGTGTATTTAATAACATTGTACTTAAATTTTGAGATCATTGATAGATAAATTTAACTTAAGTATAAATCAAATATACATAGAGCATAAGATTAACTCAAAATTTTACCATTGCATAAGTAAAATGTGTCATCCTAACATAGACTGATGTAGCATTAGATGGGTTATTAGTTGGATCCGTATATGTAAATAATGGCTACATATAATCAAATCTTACAAATGTGGACTATGGTGATGAAAGCACCATCTCCTCCTAGAATGTAAAAAAATACATATACATTATTTATTTTATATGTAAATTAATTGTTAGCTAAATTAAATTTTGAAATATAGATTAAATTTAACATGACATTTATATAAAATATACCTATATCTATGTAATGATTGATGTATACATACAAATATGTGTGCCAAAAACTCATTAATCATAGTTATTTCATCCATTCCTTCTAAACCACTAGTTTCATCATCATCAAAAGATCTAGTGCATATATCTCCATAAGATCTAAAAGGGTGGGCTTGAGTATGCACACTAGTGGCATATCTCTAGAATTATACTTTGAGAGCATACTCATATGTTGAATGAGTGTATTAGTGAGTGAACTAAGTGCATATAGAGTATCGATATTCATGACCCCTTGAACTGTAGAGGGGACCTTGAGTTTAAGTGGATTTTGGATATGAATCCTTGTAGGCTAATTAAGTGCATGACATGTACCAGGTTGAAAATGTGTAGAGCCTTTACCTTGGCCCTAAAATTCACTAAAATCAAAACATTTCAATATTTCATTAAGGACAAACTCATGGTAGATTTTACTCAAAAAATACAATGGGACCTAATAGTTGTTACATGGTGGATAATTAAAAAACATCTACCATTAATCGGAGAAATTGGCTCTAATTAAATTATGTTTGTAGTGATGGATTGGGAAATTTTTATGAATTACTACAAATGGTACATTGGTGGTTGGGTCAATGGATAAGAAACAAATGGTGGATTTTGATATGTCTTTGTTCTTGACCTCATGTGATGACAATTTTCCAACATAATAATCCCTACAACTATTCCAATATGAATTATATCTATCAATTTAACTCAATATAGAGTCAAGTTGACCTAATAATTACTCTAGGGAATTAGCTATATCGATGTGGTGGGTATTGGTGGAAGTGGGATCCCTCATTTTCCTAATTAATTCCTCAATTTGAATTTGAATTTTCACAATGTGGGAAGCTAAATTCTCATCACTACCTAGGGGATTTTTTGGAACTGTAGGAGGGTCAGGTGGAGGGTTAGGAGGAATGTTAGGTGGAGGGTTAGGAGGAGGGTTAGGTAGAGGGTTATGTTGATTAATAGGAGGGTTAGCAAGATGATTTATTCAAAACAAATAAAATATCAATTAAATAATTAAAATAACAAAACATTACTAAAATTTAGGGTTAACAGTTGTAGATATTTAACACTTACCTCTTTTATGTGGTAGTATCATCAATTAGTTGATGTGTTGAACTTCTTTGGATAAATTGTAGTAAGGTTTGGCCTCACTAGGGGAAAAAATTATCGTGGAGTGGAGGAGAGTAAGGAAAACCCATTACAAAATGAGGAAATTTTGTGTTTGAATTCACTTTTTATTTTTTATAAATGACACAAAGAACATAATTACGTTATTAATAAGATCACATTATTAATTTTTTAATAACATAGTCATGTTATGCATTAATGTGATAATGCTATGGCTTAGTAACTATCAAGAAAAAAATCAAATAACATGATCACATAATGTCAATAAGGTGATCACATTATTTACATTATGTGATCATGTTATGGGGAATGTCCATGGAGTTGTCCCCAAAATCTATGCACACATCCCAAAAATGAATTTTTGGAAATGAATCATCTTGACATTGAATAGCCAACAAATTCCAATTGATTTTTAAATGAAAAATAAATGAGACAAATGCTATATTGTTTTTAATAAGCATAGAACACAAAAATTTCATGTTAAATTAACACATAATTAAATAAGTGATGAGTGTTATAAAATTCCAATTACATACCAACTATCTATATCATTTTTCCAAAACAAGAAAATGCCAAAAATCATTTTAGTTGATATATATCTTCATGTTATCATATTTACTTGTGCATGATTGTTTTTTGTTATGACTTACTCCTTTTTAAATTCTAATTAAAAATATTTGAAGGTAAAAAAATACCAATAAGACTCACATGATAACATTTAAATATCCAGTTTGAAAAAATATCATTGGTGTACTAAAAATTACATATATAAATTCTTTTAAGTATAAAAATTGAATGTATTTAGGTATAATGACTATAGAAGACATAATTTTAACTCTAAAATATTTTTCTTTTGTAATAGTGCCTTATCTATTAGGATATGAGGTCATGAAAAGTTGTACTTAAGATGACATCATAAGCTATTTCATTATACTATTGTATTTATTGGAAACACACACACACACACACAAATAATAGAAAATAGGGAAAGGAAAATAAAATAAGACTATTTACAAGGAAATCAATAAGGATGAACATTTATGTAAACCCATTGATAGGTTGGGAGAAGTACCTTCCTTTTTATAAAAAAAGGGTTTGAATCACAAGACCTCAATATGTTTAGTATAAGTAACCAAATAGGTGGAAGTAATATGAAATCACAATTATTATGCATATTGTCATCTTTTTTAATTAGAAAAATTGAGACCACAAGTCCATATAAATTTTTAAGGTGCACCAAAAATAATTCATGGAAAGAACGATACCCAACTAGGTTTCATTTGAAGATTTTAGATTTTTAAGACGAGGATTTTTTGTGACTTAACTTACATGGAGATTCACCAATGGTGTCTTCATGATTGGAAATAATATCATTATAAATTCTTCATCTTTATATAAGAATTTATTAATAACATTGGACTTCTTCTATGTCTTCTCCAATGAATTCAAATGCATCTATGTTGGTTTTAGGATCCAAATCAAAGAGAAAATGTGATGCAATCTCTTCATGAGTTGTAAAAATATAAAAATTATTTTATATAATGGATTGAGGAAATGTATTCTTTGTAAAAATACTTCCCACTATAGAGACAAACTCATCTTTGAATGAATCATTATCAACTTTTTCTTCTACTTTGATAGTTTATTTTTTTGATTGAAAGGAATATTGTGCACCATTCCTCTTACTTCATCTTCATCTCTTATTTGATTTAAAACTTGTAAATATTATGATATTCAAAATTAGTATGTTTGATCACTTTGGTTTTAGATCTTCCAAATAATTATTATATAGTGATGCATGAAAAGGAAGTACCAATAAAATAATTAGATTTGACCACTAATTCATCCATTATGATACAATAAGGATCTTATAATTTATATTAAATTCTAATATTATCCTCTCCAAAAATTAAAACATCATAGTTCCCATTTTTGTCTTCTTATATTTATGGTTTAGCCAATTATCCCGCTATAACTATGAAATTGAATCAATCATGCAGATAGGCATAAGTTTTTTTTCTTTATTGATGGGGAAGATTAATTGTTCATTTTTATTATATATCAATCAATTATTCCTCTAATATCTCAACTTCTCCCAAATATTGTAAAACTAAAACAATCATGCCAGGTGGGAAGCATTTTATCTTCTTATTTATTAAAGTTTTGGCATGCTTGATCAGGGGTTTATTTTTCAAATATTTATTCTAAATGTTGAGGGTTATCAATATAAAATATTTTTATTTTCATATTAGGTTCCACTACTTCTTCACCACTTAATTAATTTGAAGCATGTTTTGAAACTTCTTTCTTCAACATCTTAGATAGGATCATGTCATATTCAACTTTAATAACTTGCTTTTGTGCAACTTATACATCATTTTTTCCCTCTTCAAGATAAATTTGATTTATGAATGTAGGTAATTAATTAAGAGACAAAATTTTTTATTGGGACTTTGTTGATTAGCCTGAGGAATTCATCTCAAAAAATGTTGAAGCATGTTATGAACTCTCATATACTCTTCTTATTTATTTTGGATTTGGAATAAATTGGATAAAAATTCACACACATCCATTTATTACCTTTAATATATTTAATAACTTATAATTAGGGTGTTCAAATTTAATATAAAATCCATATTTCAAGTGTTAAAACCATTCAATGGCATGTCCAATTAAATTTTAAACAAAAATTATCATAGAAACATCTTCTTGCATAACTCACATGATGTTATAGGCCATAGTAAAATCATGGATATGATAATTTTCATCTTCATAATATTCTAAATAAAAATTTATAAATATCTTCTTTAATCTTTTAGGTAACTTATTGTATTGATCTAAATCCAAAGGACAAAAAAAAATCCCAATGGGGCAAGTAAAACCAATGTCATAACATGAATTAAAAGGTGATAAGCAAGAGGTAATTCAATTTGGCAAAGTTTCCAACCTTTATTTTAGTGGAGGTGCTTTGAAATATTTGAAATCAAATACAAGAAATCACTTCGATCCTTAATAGTGTTACTAAAACCCATTGGCAAGATTTAATGTCACTCTGATTTCTTTGGCTATTTCATTGACTTTCCCAATGGTAGTGACATAAACTTTCAACATTGGATAAATCATAATGGAAAAGGTTATTTTACTCTATGTTTGAGAGGGATATCTCTCTCATATGAAGGGGGTTTTTTGTGCTTTTAAATATAAATAACAAAGGAAATAAGAAGGTTAAAAATGATATAAAGTAGATAGAAATGGAATAAAAATGAGGGATATGAGAAAGCCACAATGAAATAAATGCATATGACCATTTGGATAACTCAAAAATGAATGTAAATGAGTGGGAACCCTTTCTCTCATATAAAAATAAGAACATGAACAAAAATTGAAGGATGATGGTCACTTGGAAGCATAAAGTCATTCTTATATTTATATTGCATGTATATGACATAAAGTCCATATAAAGAGATATATAACACAAATTTTTCATAATCAACATTTTACATACATTGAATAAATATCAAATCATTATTGGATATATTTAACAATGAAAAAAAAATCAATGTCCATAACCAAATAACATTAATTATCTCAAAGTGATATTAATCTAACTTCCTTCTATTCTCCTATTCAAAAATCTAAAAAACTCTAAATACACACAAGAGAAAATAATAACCAACCCTTGTTATAATGAAAATTATGTCCTTTTATAATATTTTAATTTGACTCTAACTCAACCTAGGACTCAACTTGACTCAACTTGACTCAACATGAGTTGAAACTCTGAGTGACCTTATGGTTTTCACATTATATTATTTAATTAATACATAAATGAATTTGTTTACTCTAATTTATGAATTTAGATAAAATTAATTAATTCAAAAGGATTGACATGAATTAAACATATAAATTCATCTTATTTTTCAATTTACACCCATTGAAATTGGTTACACTTTCATATTCAAGACACTGAGAGGGACCCACTGATCCAAGTCCATTGGGTAATAGAGTCCAAAATTTCACTTCACCACTAAGATTGCCCTTATTTTATTACATGAATCATCTTAACTTAATACACTATTAATTTGAGTTATCCTTTGAGATATTTTGATAATTGTATGTTCTTGGAAAAATGTTACCTTTTGGGTCACTTTTGAAGTGTGTGCATTTCATATATAATGAAATCATGTGTGAAAAATTATTTCTCCAAGATAAAAAGTTATTTGACAAGTAGTTTCTAAAAGACAAATTAGCTCATTAAAATTTGTCATAAAATTATCTTGTCACTAACTACCTATATTTGACATTGAGAAATTGATTAGGATTACATTCCTTTGACAAATACAGGATAAATCTAGATTCATTAGTGATAAGTTACTTATCTAACTTATGGAAACATGTTGATGATATGATACAAGAATTTACTATTCCCAATCCAACCAATTGGGATCCAATTCACCTAATCTAATCATATGGAGATGAACACATGTTTCTAAGATAGATCACACTTCCTTTAGGAGATATATACTTGTGATAATTAAAATTACATGTGTTTTTTCTCTTCTAATTTGTTATCCCATAATATTAAAAAGGGTGTATTGTATATTCATGTGCCTTGATTCAACCAACTAATATCCATATCACATATTACAATCATATGAAAATGAACATGCACTATCATGCCATATCACATAGCTTCCAATTTTTTATGTTCACTTTCCTTCACACCCCCTTGTAAGAGAATGTGATTTAAAGTATTTTCCCATCACAATTATTATAAATAATAAAATACTATTTATCATGTAATGTTTTGTTGAAATATATTTCTAACACTTGAAACAAGAGTTAATAAGGACTTCAAATGTGACATATGTAACCAAAACAATATACATCACTAATAACCTAAAAATGGCATTTTGGATGGTAACAAACAACTAAAAATAATTTATAAAATTTATCTATACATTTTTAAAAATTATGGAAAAGACCCATGATTATACTATGAGTGAATATTTCCATTAAAGATTTATTTTTTGATTTCAAGGTTTTCTTGGACACTTTTACCTAAAATAAATGATTTTATTCATATTTTTACTCACACAATTATATCTTGTCATTCGACATGACAAAATCTATCCAAATTCTTTCAAAATACCATTTTTTGACAATGAATCATCTTAATGTAAAATTTCCAACAAATTCCAATTGATTTTTAAATGAAAACCAAATGAGACACATACTAGATTATGTTTAATAAGCATTAAAAACAATAAACTCCATGTAAAATGAACACATAATTAAATAAGTGTTGAGTAATATCAAATACTAATTACAGACCAACTATGTAAATCATTTTTTCCAAAACAAATAAATGTTAAAATTCACTTTTGTTGATGTCGATCCATGCATTATCAAATTTAATTGTGTATTATGTTTTATTGAACCTAAATTTATCCATACATAATTTAGAATTAAAAATGTATGAGTGTAAAAAATAATACCAACAAGACTCATAAGATGAGATTGAAATGGTCAGTTTGAAAAAATTATTATTGGTGTACTCAAAAACTACGTGTGTAAATTTTTAAAGTAAAACAAAGATCAAGTGAAGAAATTTAAAGATAGTGATGAAATTTAGACACATGAAATTGACATGTGGTGAAAGGGATATTTAAATAGATACATACTAAAAATTTTAGTATTAGTCTACACTTACCTAGAGGAGGCAATGTTTTAATTTATACACAAACCTAAAGGAAGTAGAGTTTAAATTTATACACAAACCCAGAGGAGAGTTAATTGAGATTATAACAATTTATTTAAAGATAATGATAGTTAAGTTAAGAATTGGGAGCTTTAAGGTGGAAGGATAAAAACTTTGTGCATGGTCTAGGTCGATAATATGTTGGAGAAGAGGAGTAACTGGGCACCAAATGATGGAGGGGGGAGAATCCCCTAGGAAAATGACACTTCAAAAAAATGGAGAAAAGCTATCAACATATGTTGAGAGGGGAGAGAAGATGGTAAATTGTCAAAATTATAGGGAGAAGGGAGGACCAATGTAGGTGTATGTTATAAAGACCTGATGAGGAAGGGGAAGATACAAGATTGGTTCATATAAAGGGGAAATGGTCTCCAGTGATAAAGGAAAATTCATAATGATGAACAGTTAGAGTAAGGATGGATTCCACAATTGGAAGTGGATTTCACATGATATGACTCAATTTTTAATCCATTTTAAACTAAAACCTATACATATGTTAACTAATTATAAGAAACAACTATGGATATTGTGGGCATGACAAGGATAAACAAATTTATTACAATGGAAAGTGAGAATGGTGTAGTGATGCAATTGAACTATAAAATTTATTAGGTGGAAACATAAAGTTTATATAGAAAATACTGGTAAATTCACTAGTGAATAATCTAATGGTCAAGATGAGTATTGTAGGAGGGGCAAAAAGTCCACTAGTTAGTGTGAGGATATAGATAATTAACCTATTAATGACTATGCAATCAATTCCAATATAAAGAGGTGTAGGTATATGGTGATACGTGTAGTAGTGAGAGCCATAACACTAATAGTATGGAGTAATTTGTAGACAAAGACCCAAAATACATTGAAAAAAAATACACGTTACAATATTTTAATGAAATTACAAGAGTAAAAAGAAATATAAGTACATCAAAACACATTCAAAAGTATGAAATTATGAGGCACATAAAGGGGCTCACATCTCCTGATAGGAAATATAGTAAATTTTAAAACATTTTTCAAGGTGCTTGGAATAATTTTTTATCCTAAAACTTAAGAAACAAAGTATATAAACTCTAAAAGAGATTAATAAACACCAATTAGATAGTGTATATGCATATGATTTTTTAAATCTATGTTAACATAAATATAATATGATATTCAACCATTACCACATGAACATTAGGTTTTAGTGGAATATTTGAATAATTCATGAGACATTTTATGATGAAGACATTTATGGATACACTAGAGGATTATAATATGCATTAAAATTAGAAGTATCAATAGGTATGAACACATGTATTAGTTCATGTTTGGAATTGTAGATAGAAATCATGGAAACTTAATTGGAGATTTTGACATCAATTAACATTATGTAAGATAATAGGAAAGGATATTAGTGTACCATCTATGAAATAAAGAGGCACACAAGAAATTATTTCAAGGTTAGGTGAGTGAAAATTATGAATGTATATTATGTAGTATGCAAGGAATGGTGTGAAACAATAAATTTCTCACTACTACATTACTTAAATAAAATTAAGGTACTTTTTTAGTGAAAATATTTTTAAACCAACACTCATGACACCATTGACAATAGAGTCATTTATGATATGTGTGAGGCTAAAATTTTTGGGCTAATATAAGAGATAATAGGAATTATTTAATACCTATCAAATTAGGGCCAAAATAAATATCAATGAGGGGAAAACCAACCTTAGGGAGGATATAGTTATAATTAGAGAGGATATGGTTATAACTAGGGAGGATATGGCTAGGGATGTTATGGACAATACCAATGAGGGTATCATAATTAAGGGGATTATATCTAAGGACATGGTGTCTATAATCATGATAGATCATTTGGAAAAAGAGGGTTTGATTATCCAAAGGGGATTATCTCACCAAATCATGGGTATATTTATCACTGCCATAGGTAATGCATGAAGTTACTAACATGTGTGCATTGAAATGAAGGTTATAAAATGGATTAATACTCATTTTTAACCCTTAAAACATTATATATGGATAAATCAAAATCAACAATTATGAATATGGTTATGCAAAAGTAGTCAAAATTTATCCATCAAAATGGGAGAATAGGAGAATGGAATATGTTGAGCTTAAAGAAAGGGAAAATGGGAACTCATGTAAAATTCACTACAAGTAGTGTGGATGAAGACCCAAATAAGCTATGTTTCAATTTAATATAAAAATATGGTTATGCATAAACCAAAGATGAAGGTATAAAATTATCTGGATGCACCTTTTAAAAATTTCATTTTAGGATAGAGAAGGATCTCATAGAGAATATCTTAAGCAAGGTAAACACTAGGTGAGTGGATGACAAGATATTAGAGATCTAAAAGGTATGGCCTAGTTCAAGAGAGATACAAGAACTGGGTGAATTTTTATAATTGGTAAAGTAGGATGGGGTGTAAACTTTGTTGAGGACATGGCTCACATGAAATATGGGGGAAACCCCATAACATGTTATAAAATACCTAGAAGAGATTATAATTTCCAAGAGTAAAAGATATGATAATCACTTTGATGAAAATATAAATTATTGGGATCCTAATAACATCCTTATATAAATAGGGATAGAAGTGAACATTATGACTAATGATGCATAGTTAAAACTTGCAAGTCCATAGTTGGTCCCATCTAAAAATTTGATGTTCATGTCAAATAAAACTTACTCAAAACTAATTGGTTTATTAAAGAGCACAAAACTATACATCATGGATACCAACTTTACTAAAAAATTAAGATTAATTTAACTTCCATAAGTTAAATATTATTTTTCCATACTTGGGAGATCATGATGTTATGAGAATCACATAGATATGAAATTTAAGTAGCAATAGGTGGTCATACCACTAAATGATAAACATTAGCTAAAATATGTAAATTTTATTGTTATTAATGAAGAAATCAATAATATATACAATATAACTAAAAAATTAAAGGATTACCTTGAGACACATGATAATTAAATCCTTAGTGTGAGATACTATATGTGTTTCATGTGATATGTGGATCTAGGAATCCTATGAATCAACTAGTAGAAAGCACACAAGAGTTTGAAAGGAAAAATAAGGTTAGTTAAAAAGGATTGATTCAATGTAGTGTAAATAAAGTAGGAAATCAATTGGTATAGTGGAAGATAATGAATTGAGTTTTATGAATTAATTAAGTATCTAAGAGGGGTTTCCAAATAATCATAGGAAAGAGAAATGATGAACCAAAAAAATACTCAAAAAGTGTTCTTAAAGAGACTCCAGATCTGGAAGAATGTGTATTAGGGGGAACCATTTTTGGAAGGTTTATGCACACAATAGGCATAATAATAAACTATTACGTTAAGAGGAGATATGTTTGAATACTTAAGGGATATATGTAAATCATAAATTGACAATGTGGATTTCCATCATGTATAGTGGGTTAAGGAAATAACTATGCACAAGGCACAACTATTATATAATTGATAAATAGGGTATGAATTAACAAGACTTAGAATACACATAGGATAAAAAAATTCAAACATAAGAGGAATTATAGATAGGTTAAATCAAGTATCATGGGATGGAAGTGAATGTCGAGAACATGATAGTGTTGGAAGAATTACCACTAAGGGTAGGGGGTGAATCAGTGGGATCTTAAAACTTTATATTAATTCTTTATTTCATTAGTTAAGAATAAATATAGAATTCATATAGTAATAAAGTAACAAAAAATAAAATAAAGACATAACACATGATATAGGTGGGAAATCCTTAAAAAGAATAAAACCCATAGTGATCACTACATGGACTACGTGTCCTAAATCAGACATGCAATGAGTCAATAAGATTTTTGAGCACCAACTTAGCTTGAGGAACCAACCCCAAATATTCAAGCACCAACTTGATAAAAATATTCAAAAAACACCCACTTGCTAAGAAACACCAATTCCTTTACTTGTAGACACCAATCTATAAGAGGCATCAACCCCCTTTGCTAAGCACCAACTTAGTTGATTCAAATAATCCACCTTTCTTAGTTTTTTATGTCAAAAAATGATGGTACAATTATTCTCTATTTACTTATAAATCTTAGATTCATTATGCTATTTTTTCTCATCACTCTCAGATTCATTCTACTATTTTTATAGTCTCTTTCTCTACTCAATAAAATAGAAATATAAGGCTTTCTTTCTCTGCTCTTTAATTCAAAATAATGTGTCCTCTATGCCTCCTTTACTCATCTCTTTTAGATGATTCTATATACTCTAGGGTTCATATTCATATGAATCATTAAATGATTTCATAATCATGACTCTCTAGCCATCTGTTCCTCAACGAACCTCTACTCTACTCCTTATCAAATTATTAATCCACTATTTCCATATTTCCAAAAGACAATTTGATCTTGCTTATATACAAGATGTTGATAAAAAAACATCTTGAAAGTTGGCCAAATAAAAATCAATAGTTGGTTGTCTAATGATTTAGTCTCTTTTGAAAACATAATTCACATTAGCTTATATAAAATCTCACTCACATTGCTTAGCCTAAGTGAAATGAATTTGGAATAGACCAAGAAATCATTAGAATACATTTAGTGTCATGTTGATGAAGTCTATAGTAATCTTGATGTAGTTTGTAGAATATTTGATGCAATTTGTAACACCCCTAATGCAGTCTATAGAAATCCTGATGTAGTTTATAGTAAATATGATATAATCCATAAAAAACTTGATGCAGTCCATAACAAATCTGATGCAATCCATAGCAAAACTAATGTAGTCTATAACATGTTTGATACAATCCATAACATGCATGATGTAGTCTATATTAAATTTGATGCTCCATAACAAACCTGATGTAGTCCATAGTATGACTGATACAATCTATAGCATGCCTAATATAGTCTATAATAAACCTGATGTAATACATAATAAACCTAATGTAATCTATAGAAAACCTAATGTAATCCATAGTTTCTTGTATAAATTCTTTGACATCAAAGACCATATTCTTTATTGAATAACAAACCCTTCGACATTAATGATGACATCTCAAAAAATTCTCCATTTATCATTAATGGAAAACCTTTACAAGATGATTACCTTGATTTACTCTTTCCCCTATCATTCCTTCACCAAAGGAAACTAGACATCAATTACACAAATTACTATTTCTCTCCCTTATGTAGTTATCTCTATTGTTGCACTATTTTTCCTTTAAAATAGACAACTTGTTCATTCTCCCCCTTTGACATAAATGGAAAAAGGTTTCACAACCTAAGATCTATTTGATCCCAAACAAAGTGTTGTTTCTTCAAAAATGATAATATTCATCTTAATTTCCTTGATGGCAATTCCATAAACTTATTGGAAAATGTAAACACCTAAAACTGGCCACAACTAACCTTCGATCAAACTTTAGATTGATTCCTACCAACTATTACAAATTAAGCCTAAGAATCACTAAACATCCCAAATTTTTGTGTGCATCATTCATCAAAGCTCTGAATCACATTGAAACATCCCTAATTTGTGTATCCTATTGTATGTAACCATAACCTCTCATGAATTCATTCCTAATCATCATGTAGCATCACAACAGTCAATTTGACCTATGAACCTATTAAGTTGGTCACATGAACTAAATTCAAATCTTGAAAAAGATACATGGATAATCATAATTAATTAATAAGATAAACTAAATTAAATTCCTAGTTGAGTTATCCATGTGCAATTAATGAATAAATAAAAAATAAAATTCATAAATATGAAATATCCTAACTTGTCATGATTACCTTTATGAATTGTCAAGCCTTTTGGAAATATCCTAAAATATATCATTTTGGAGACCCATGAATATTAATTAAAAATAATTATTAATTTAAAATTATTTATTCTACTAGGGTTAGTTTTGACTCACCTAGGTTAGGTTTGAACCCATTCAAAGCCTTAACTCTACCTTAACTCAACTTGGGTTAGGGTTAGTTTCTAAGCCTAGAAATATAATTCCTTGCCTACTGAATACTAAGCTTGGATATTTTAGAGTTATAATGTAGGTTTTATTGCATGAAATTTATATTAATAATGTTATAAGGCCAAAATATTGAGCCAAGACACATCAAGACAACACAAGCCATAATGGTGCCAAGGAGAGACGGAACTTCACAAACTCCATTGTCAAAGACTCTTTGAGCATGAATCGAACAAGCCACTAAAAAATGCATTTGGAGATTCCAAGGAAGGTAAATAATTGTGTGTATTTTGTAATTTATTTATGATTTTCATTTGGTTTTGTCAACTAATCTCACCCCTAAGATCTAGGATTATAAGTGTTAGTGTTAGTGTGTTTCTTTGAGTTTTGTTTACTTGAAATAACATGTTACTAACCTCTGTTCTTGGATTATTATGATTAGAAATGGCATTCCAAATGGGACCTAAATCATCTCAAATATAAAGGAGATAAAAGTATAGCTCTTAGTTTTTAAAATAAATTCTTAATCATCTTAAAAAATTTGAGTTTTTAATTTGTTTTTCCTTATTCTATTTTTTAATGTTACATAGATTACACAAAGACCGACATCAGGTTTTCCTAACTAGCATCAGTCTTGTAATAACCAAAATTGGTCCTATCCTAACCAACATCAATCCCTATGCAGGGAAAAACATGATAGAAAAAATTGACATTTGAATTTCCTTGAAAGTTACAGATTTCCATTCTTTGTTTTGGAAATTGAAAAGTCTCTGTCTAGTTCTTTTCTTATAGGATCTAGAGACTTATTTTATTATTATGCTTGTTGGATAAAAAAAATTTAAATCATTTAATTTTTATTATCAGTTTATATGTAATTGACATCAGTTTTAAGTTAATTTACATTGGTTATATTACAACCGACATCAGTTATCTTGTAACTAGCATCGGTCTATATGGACTATTATCAATCTCTGTGTAACAAAAATAGAGAAACCTAATAGCTTGTTTCCAAATATTATTTTATCATTCATGAAATTGATTAAATTTGGGCCAAATCCATCTAAAATTTTTAGGACCAAAGTGGGAAAGAGGGAATAAATTAGCAAGTGTTAAATCTTGAACATTTCATTTTGGTGCTTAAAAGGAATCTAAACATTTTTATGCTTAATTACTTTGTGAATGTTTTTACAAGTTTTCAAATAATTATAAGGGGATAAAACAACTTCACTACACATTTCATTTTTGGTACATTAAAATGAACTTTAATCATTTAGTTACATTATTTTGATAAGCATTTATTTTTATGCCTTGTTTATTTGGAGTTATTTATTTTTGTAAACTGATTGATACGCGTATGCTTTCCCCCATCCCCTTTAGAGAACTTGGGTGACAAAAAGTGATATTTATTTAAATTATTCCTTGTATAAGGCATGAAAAGAACATTTTTAAGGCTCTCCCAAAAACATGTATGGTTTGGGTGATCTAGACACAACCTTTAAATTCTTTTCACTTTGTCTTTCATTTATTATTATGTAAATTGGTTTATGAGTGGGAGTTTATAGCTTTCTCAAGAGTTCTTTAGGGAATATTTGACCCAAGAATTAATATATTAGAATATTTCAACCCCATTACATGTTGTGGTATTTAAAGTAAGGCATGTATACTATGATTTCTAGGGGCTTAAGTAATTAGCTTCTCCAATCGTAATGTAAACCTAAATCAGGTCTGACTAAATAGGGGATTACACTAAGAAGTACATGGATGGAATAACTATGTAGATTAATATACCCTTTCATAGTAAGTTGGTAGATATTAACTCAATTTACATGAGGTATCTCTAGTTTTAACCACACTTGGGACCATCTAGATGATCAAAAATTTAGTTTTAGAGCAACCCCACTTGCTACAGACATATTGTTGATGCAAGGAAAGTAGCCCAAAGTTCCATGTCACCATATAATATCTTGGGACAAGGGGGTGTAAAAACCCTACTACTTCATGTGATTTTATTTTTGGATTAACACTTAAAATCCTCCCAAGATCACATATGTAGATGAAATTTAGTGATATGATGGAACCTTATCAACTGTAGATATTTGGACATTATACTTAGTTGTATTTTGTCATTATTATTTTACTTAATTGGTCTTTGAGTCTAAAATCCATTTTTTTATGCCATGTAAAAATGATTTTTGTTTAGACATCACTCCATTGTTTAAGGAGGTGTTACAACATATTTTTGATACCACACTTTTGCCTTGGTTTTCCTATAAATCTTTGTGTGTGTGTCACCTGATTGAAAAGGATAATGTTACGCTACCCAATTCATTTCAATTTTTGTGCCTTAGAATATTGAAACAAACCATCGATCATACCTTTAGAGTGAAATAACATCATTACACTACTCAAGCCTTTTCATAAACATGTTATCTTGTACCCAACCTTCCAAATTTTAAACCAATCCACATGTGTCTTTTGGGTCTTTTTCTAGTACCATTATGCCATTCACATTTGTCTAGCTTGTTATTTGATCAAAGAAGCCTATTTTCCTAAGTTGAATTTTCAATTAACCTTGACAAGTTCAAATCCAAACTTTGATTAATTTCTATTTATGCCTTATCTAATTTGGGCCTAGAAACCAATCTTTATCTTTTAGATCATGTAACTTTGGTTAAATATTTACACAATATAAAAACTATTGTTTGTGCCTTTGTTTTTGAGAAAATAGTCTATCTCCAAGTTCCTTTTGTTTCATGACTTATATCAATTGATCAAATTCATGTCTAAAGTCAAATTCCTAGTCTATGCCAAGTGTTTTAGATTTGTTAGATTAAATCATAGCCTTGCTTTTAAAGTATATATTTTTTGATTATTTTGCCAAAAGTCCTAGCACATGATTATTTTGAGCCTATATTTTGACATTTCATTTGGATAAAAGACCTAGTAACTTTATATTTTCTTATACTAGACTTGTTTGGAACATTTTGAACCTAGATTTTGGCATTCTAATTTTAGTTCATCCACTTGACCTTTTTGTGTGAGACATTTAACATTATACATTTGACATTAGGTTATTTTACACCAGGTTTTTGTATAAACCCTTTTTGGAGATATAGATCCTTCCCTTTGACCAAGTTAGATCAATTTTGAACCTTTTGTCTTTTTAGACATTATTTTTTTATAGTTTGTATAACTCTAACCACTTTTATCATGAATCATTCACCATTAATTCAAATATGTATCATTATACTCGTAGTGACATCATGTATAATCTAAGGTATAGTAATATGGTCACACAAAAAGACTTTCTTCAAGACCCCTATGAAGATGATGTCATTTTTGAGATGGATCATTTACTACCTTACAACACTCAATTGAGGGAACAAATCTAAGATCCTTTAGCCCATTATTTGGTCAACATGCCTCCATACTCAGATCAAGACCAAGAACAAACAACACAATACCTACCTAGCTTACCTTCAATTTTAGAACAAGTCAAACAATAATTATACTATGTTGCAATGCCATAGAATTATGACATTTATTTGTTTTATCATCACTTACTTGTAAATAAGGATGAAGTCTTAATCAAAGCCACAGAGGTAGGTGATATTTTTCTAGTAGACTTCCCCCATGAAAACTTACCAAGTCTAGTAAGAGTGCCTTACAACATACCTTATAATCAAACCAATAAACAAGCCTCTTCAATTAATCTTCAAGGTCTATTGATGATAGCATATTAAGAGCCTCGTATATTTTTCATAAGAAAAGGCCTCATGGAGGGCCACTTAATATAGACTCATATAGCATATGAGACCTATTTGAACTTAGCACATAATTTCAACATCATGGCCATGTCAAATGCTCCTCTTATTGAGTTATGTCCTTCAACAAGAGTCTTAATTAAATTGATATGATAATAAAATTAAGGTATATACCCATTCACATGATGCAATTTAGTTAGAGACATGTTTAATGCCCCAACTATCAAATAAGTGTCTTCTACTTCTATGTAGAATAGTGAGACAAATATAGTGGACAATACATAAACAACACCCAATATAGACCAAAGTGGTGTAAATGCACAAATAACTAGTCCACAATAAAACATGCCTTTAATTAACACCATAATTGGTTCATAAACACAAGGGGTAGTAACTTCTACCTCCCAACCATAAACAACTACCTCTAATCCTCAACCAATTACTTCTTCTAGCATGCTACCTTAAAGATTAAGTAGTCAAGCAAAAACTAGTGTCATTCTTCAACAAAACATGATGAATATTACTCTACCACAATAGGTGATGGCCGATGTTATAAAATAATAGGAATAATCCAACATACCAATGAAAAAAATTCAAAACATTCTACCACCTCAATAGGGGGAAACTAATGTTCCACTTCGCTAGCTAGTAATGAACATACCTATTTAGTCACAGACCAACATACCATTACCATCACAAATGATGTTTAATCAACAACATATGAGTATTGGTAAATGAAAAATGTCAAACCTTTAACATATTTCTACTTCCTAATAAGTATTCATGTAACTAAGAGGTTCTAATGTTTCATAAGTACTGATTAGGCAATAATTGCCTTTTATTCCTGACATGCCACAAACTCAATGATAGGGCCTTTCTCCATAAGTTCCCATTGATCATCAAGGTTTGAATAGTCAATAAAAAGTTCCTAATCAAAATCAATAGGCATAGTACATCACCCCCATCCATATTCTTCTATATTATCCAAAATTTCCCTAAAACCAAGCCCATATACCAAATCCTAACCAAATTATTGTATCGTAATGCATGCAATTTTGAAAATCACATCCTAATCCATGTATACATATTCTTAGTCAATTCCCAAACCAAACCAACCTTACATACCAAATTATGCCTCCACTATAACCTAGTCAAAGTAATCCTCTTTTGATGACTTAGCCTCCACCTCAGACCAATGTTCCCTCTAGTTTCCTAGCCCAAAAACTAAAACAAATGAAGGATGCAATTACTACCATCCAAGCTAGGAAGCAAACCAAGAATTTTAAGTTGGATGATGTGTGTTCCTATCTATTCAACATGAATTATTTGTAAATACCATTTCTTCTAGGGTATGAACCACCAAAATTCAAAAAATATAAGGGGAAAGGAGACCCTAAGGCTCACTTAACCAAATTATTTATTTTTTGTCAATTGGTGGCCTACAATGACATATACCTCCTAATGTTGTTCCCAAGGAGTCTAGAAGGAAAACTTTTTGGAGTGGTTTTTGAAATTACCTAAGAATTTAGTTTGTGATTTTGATGATCTTTCAAAAAAAATTGTGAAATGCTTCTCCTACAATATCAAACATGAGATTACATTAGTATATTTGATACAATATAAACATAAGGCCAGTGAAAGATTTACAAGTTATCTACAGTGATGGAAAACACTTGCAAGCTGATCACCCATAATTTACCAGATAAATAATTAGTCATTGTGTTTACCAATAATTTCCATATTGAGATATCTTACCATCTTGAACTTTAGTGTGCACACACTTTCAAGGAAATCATTGACAAAGGTTTATTGATTGAAATATACCTTATTACCAAAGGGATAATCAAGCTTACCTTTTCAAATTAGAACCAAACTAAAAAATAAATAAATGGCCAAAACCAAAATCAGAACCAAGTCTAAATGTAAACATTGTAACCAACATAAGCCAATAATTATGAAAAGTCCAAGCCTTTCAATCATAATAAGAATGTTGTTAGAAATCAAGTAACCAAGTCACACCATTTCCAAATGGTTAAAAGACTATTTTCTTAGCCTATGCCACATATGTAAATCACTCCTAACAAACAATCTCTTTATCAAATTTAATAAGCACAACAACCTTGAATAATGTAACAAATGCAAACCTTTGCCTTTTCAAACTCCTCCTCTAAGGAGAAATATGCCTACTAATCATGTCTTTAGTGACCTTAGAGAACATATTGAATCCATGTTTTTCAAGCTTATCATCACTAATCTGATTAGCTAGCCTATTCCAAAACACTATTTTGAGGGCATTCTTTATCTAAATTGGTACTGATAAAATGAATTATGTGAGTATCATCGGGTTAATGGACATAATTTGTTTCATTCTATGAAAATTAAACATTTGTTTGAGAATATGTTGGAAAATGGAGAGATAAAATTAGATAATGGAGCTACTATGTCCAATCAAAATATGAGAATTTATCAAAATCCCTTTCTATAACATAAAAATTAGCAAAAACACCAACAAAGTTTAGAACAATAACAACGATAATATCAATAGATGATATAGAGCCAATAGAACCAACAACATCAACTAAATGGATGGAACCAAGGATAGAATGATGTCAACAATCAATAGACCTACCATGCATTTATACATGACTACAACAAGGTTATAGTCCACATTATGAGTGGTTATATTTTCACCATCTCCATAAATTTAAAACTAAATATCAATCAAATGAGACTATTGCTAATTAATTCCAACCAACCAACCCATTCCAATGAACCTTCTTTGAGTTGGGACCACATAAAAGTACACCAACAAGAACTAATTACCACTTTTGGACCTTATATCAATAACTCATTATTAACCCATGACCACACACAAGTGCACTAGTAACTAAGACTTATCTTATCTTGTCACCCATCCATATTAATTGCTAGAAATAATGGTCATGTATCTAATCCTGATTATGTAATCATAACTTGATAATCAAAGATTACTATTTTAGGCCCAAATCAATCTACTACTTCACCCATATAACCTACCATTTCATATAGGAACAAGACATTTACCGCTATGAAATAAAATAAATTTGATATTATGGAATAAATATAGAAGACACATAATTTTCCATTTTGGATTTGTTGGGTATGTCTATAATCCACAAAAACATCTTAACATAGTTCCTTGGCCAATCCCAAGTTTGTAATGACATTTCTCTAGATGAATTCCAAGATTTTTTTAGACATCTCACCCCAAACTAACAATTAACCTTCGATCAAAGTGACATGTCATCTCTTATCCCTTTTTATAATAATCCATTTAATATCAAATTTGTCATAATGTGGCACAAAATCAAATGTTTCCTCATATACAATGGATTGGGTCTAAATATTATGTCTCTAAACCTCATCAATTTTCTTAGGTACACCATAGATTATCTATAACCAAAAATGATCACAATCAAGGTCTATGATAATGAGGAATAGGAATCACAAGGCACCATCATCCTATCAGTTATCATTAGGCCTTTAACACATGATACACTATGCCATGTGTTAGACCTCAATTTGTCATATAATATGCTTTTGGGTAGACCTTGATACATGAGATTCATGCAATCCAATCAATATTGCACTAGTGTGTCAAGTTATCCCATTTAGCTATGGAGGTTACTATTCATAGAGATTTACATCCATACAAGTATTACAATAATTTATAGGCCAAGTACCAAAGCTATAACTACCATTTTTTCTTGAATCCAATTCTTAATGAGGACAAGGAGAAATAGATAATTGTTTATTCCTAAAAGGCTAATTTCATTGACTCAGATACCCTTGATTCACTTTCCCATATGTTGCCTCCTAACATATCTAATATTTATACCATCTTGGATAATGACCTAGGAGAACTTTTAACCCATAATGCATTCCACATTGCCAAGATTCCACATAACCCCATGTCCTATGGAAGATGTAAAACCAATCCACCTTACGTGGAATGATAAAGAAAGGGTAAGGACAAACTTCATAGTTTATCACTTATCATTTTCATGCCAACCACTAGCCAATAACAAGACCTATTTGTAGATGATGAATCTTGGTTGTATAATGACAAAATGGTTGACTATTACCTAAATTATAAGTACCCAATTTCAAATAAAATCATGGAGAAACATGCCTATGAAGGATGAGGCCTTGGGCTAAATCAATAAGGCATGTTTGAGCCAATTTCTACCACTCAATACAAAGGAACATATGGTCTTGGATTTAAACCACCTGAGGGTGACCCCACATACTTTATTCATGTTCTAACACCAATGACTAGTGACAATGATGCTGACATGAAAGTAGATTCTAATCATAGCCCTTTCAATGACCTATTCAATACCATTTTTTTGATACCAATCTCATTTATACCCTAAGACCAACTATCCATCATAATCCACTTCATTTATATTATCCTAAACTTAGAGGATAGGAACAAAAAGAATCAATAGTGTTGGTTGGTGATTTTTAGAATGATGAGGCCTTTTATGATTTTCTAGGCCTAAGGGACAATGTTCCATTAACAGACCATAAACAAGGGTTATCAATCAAGGTGGATCCTAAAGCCTATTTCAGAGAATGGGTGAACACCCTTAATCACAAATAATTAAATAAAATATTTATGTCCCAAAGTGAAAATCTCTTTGAGGTACTTTTAGATTAGGGAAATAGTAAAGAGAAAGGCTAGTCTAGTGGTGAAAACTTGTTTTAGGCACCATTAGATAGGAGTATTCAACCTTATTAAAAAATAACTTAGGAGACCACCAATGATGAACTTGCCTATGGGTCTAAGTTTTGTTTTGAAGAAAAACAAGATTTTGATTAAATCATTCAAGAGTTTTCAATAGTGTTTATCACATGGCCATCCCTACCATTGGGAGATTATGATTCTTCATGCTTAGGATAACATGAAGATTTAGTCCTAATAGAGGAATCTATCATTTCAAGACAATTTAAATCTTTTCCAACCATTCTAGAAGATCATTCAACTCTTCTTATGTAAGACACTATAAAAGTTAACATCTAGACTATAGAAGACACAAAATGGATCAAATTAGGTGTGTCCCTCACTAAGGAGGAATGTGACATCTTTACATCCCTCATTTGTTGATATATTTTCTTAGACTTTGACATGCCAAGTAAAGAAAGAGTTATAAAAACTCTTGAAAGTAGGATGTATTCGATCAAGCGACTACTCAGAGTGGATATTAAATATTGTACATATCATCAAGAAGCTTGAAGGAATCAAAATATGCATTACTTTTAGAGACATAAATAATGCCTACCCAAAATATGACTTTTGTCTACCAAACATTGACATAAAAGTTGACTCCATAGTGGGTTATGAAATTCTTTCACTGATGGACAAATTTTTAGGGTAAAACTAGATCTGGATTTCACTAAAATACTAACATAAAATAATTTCACCACACTATGGGGAACATTTTGTTATCAGGTTATGCCATTTGGTCTCAAAAATTATATGGACACATAACAAAGAGCCATGACCTTCATTAATGATATGATGCATGACATTGTTGAAGACTACATTGATGACATCCTAGGTAAATCAAATACCAAGGTTGATCATCCAGTAGTGCTACAAAGGATATTTGAAAGACTATATGAGTATGAAGTCAGGCTCAATCCTAAAAATTGTGTTTTTGGATTTAATTTAGGATAAATTATTGGATTCATTATGTCTCACTGAGGTATTAAAGTCAATCCATCCAAATTACAAGCCATAATTCAAATTCCACTATTGACTAATTTGAAATAGCTCCATAGTTTGTAGGGCAAGATATAGTCTATCTGATGCTTCATATCTCATTTGGATGAAAAGTGGCATCCTTTTACATATTTTTTCAACAAGGGTATCATATTTAATTAGGATGATGAAGTCTATAAATCTCTCCAAATTTTGGAGGAATATCTTGCACATCCACCTATTTTGTTGACACTAATGCTAGGAAAGTCATTTTTACTATATCTATTTGTCATAGACAAAGCCCTAGGGAACTTCTACCTCAACATGATGATAATGGAAAAGATCATTCCATTTACTATCTAATTTATACATTGGTCATGTATGAGCACAATTATACACCCATTGAAAAAGCCTATTTAGCTATGGTTTTTACAACTCAAAAATTGTGACATTACATGTTGAACAATAAGACCATGGTCATTTTCAAAGTAGATCTGCTCAATTATCTACTATCCAAAATAGAATTATAAGGTTGCATGGCTAAATGGATCATGCTTCTTAGTGAGTTTGATAAATAATATGTCAACCAAAAATCCATTAGGGGGTAAGCTCTTATAGATTGGCTTGTTAAAACACCCCTTACAGATACAGAACCTCTAGCATTCTAATTCTTAGATGAATCCATTATGAAAATCATTGATATACATCTTGAGGATAAACATTGGAAGCTATGTTTTGATGGATCATTCATAACACATGGATTGGGGGTAGGACTTTTGTTCATTACACGATATGGGATCTTATCCCTATGTCATTTAGGATCAACTTTCCTTGTACTAATAACATGGTTACATATGAAGCACACATTACACAACTTAGATAGGTAGTAAAATGGAATACACAACCTATAAATGTTTATGATGATTCTCAGTTAATAATCAATCAAGTTATAGACCATTTTCAGACCAAGGATGACAAATTGGTACCATATAAGGCCATGGTCAACACTCTCAAGTAAAAAATTGCCAATGTCTAGTTTGAATATGTACCAAGGGCCGGAAATAGAATAACATACACCATGAAAACCATTAGATCATTGATTCATCATATATACATGACTAAAGAATACCAATTCCTCATTGAAAATCTACTAGCATAAGCTCATGAGCCTTCAATTGTCATAATGATCTTTGATATTGTTGGTCCCATCTATATCTAGTATTTAGAACTTTATGCCTATCTTCACAAATATGTTATGCCACTAGACCTATCCCTCAAATAATCTAAGGCCTTCATCCATCATGTTGGATGTTATACCTTACATGGACCAACTCTTTACCACCATAGTTTTGATGGAACTCTGCTTCATTATTTAATTTTGGTAGAATTTATATTAGCATTACAAAAATTTCATGAATGAGTATGTTGAGCCCACATAAGAGGGGCCATCCTATCCAAAAATATCTTGCTTATCAATTACTATTGTCTAATGATAAATGTAAACATAGTTATGTATGTCAAAAAGTGTGATAAATGTTAAAGTCACACCAATCTGATTCATGCCCTAGTTAAGACTTTGAAACTAATTCTTACTCCATGGTCATTTTCTACATGGGGCCTCGATATCATTGAGAAGATAAACCCCACCTCATCCGATGACCATAAACATATCCTTATCACCACTGAATAATTCACTAAGTGGGTTAAAGTTATAACCCTCACTTACATGATTGGAAATCAAGTTTCCAAATTGATATTTAACCATATCATTTGCCATTATGTTATCCCCTCTAACATTATATTTGATAATGATAGATCATTTAAAAATAAGGATGTCAAATCATTATGTTTCAAGTACAAAGTTACTCAACATTTTTCCATGACATATTACCCATAAGGTAATAGACAAGCTGAAGCATCTAATAAAATCATTATCAACATCCTTGAAAATATTATCAATAATGTTGGCTATGATTGACACCTCCAAATATTACATTCCCTTTGGTCATAACTCACCAACTACCATACTCCAATAGGAGCCACCCTGAATTCCCTTGTTTATGTCATTGATGTCATTCTTACCATTAAAGGCAAGTTACCATCTTTATGCATCTCTTTGAATCATGTACTAGGTGATGAATACTATCAAGTATCTCACCTTCAAGAACTAGATTTAATTGATGAAAAATGCATGGCCATAGTTAACAACCTACAAGCATACCAGAACTAACTCTATGGACACTATAATTAGCATGTTGAACATAGATAATTTGAGCTTAGGGATCTTGTTCTTAAATAAAACCAATAGAATACCATGATAAATAATAATCACAAAGGAAAGTTCAAACCCAACTGGATCAGCCCATTCATCATTATTGCAAACTATGGTGACGAAGCATACAAGCTTGCAACACTAGATGGGGACAAACTTGATGAGTCGATGAACATTATACACCTCAAGCATTACTTCTCTTGAGTGACCTAGTGTATTCTCTATAAGTCCCATTTCCATTTTACCATAATATCACCATTCTTACTTATACTATACCAATCTACCATGAATTTTATTGATCGAGGTATTTTCAACCTCCCCACTCAACCCTTTGCCCTTGCTTTTATTCTATTGGTTCCATAGTTGATTTTAACATGAGATTCAAATCAAGTTTCATCAGTTGATTTAGCATTTGAGATAGAAGCCACCTTTTTTGAGTAGTATGACAATGGTTTGGTAGTTGTATCCTTTATTTCTTGTTTTATTCTATACCAAGTGTTCTTGATTATAACTATCTTTAGAAAAATTAGTGTTTCACCATTGAGCTACTAATTATAACTACCTAGGGAAAATTAGTATCATTGACCTATATTGTTATTTCTTAATTATAACCACCTATGGAAAAATTAGGAGTAATAATTTTTTTATCATGCATTGAAGTACCAACTTACCATTCATATATCCTACTATGTCATCACCTTTGCCTATTTTGTTTGAATTAGATACTACACTAGTCAGAGTCCTCTATTATAAAGTGAAACTACAGTGAATTGAGGTCCCATCTTGGGACTATGTAATCAAAACTCAATTCATTTTGAGGTCAAATCAGTCACCCCTTCACCATTCTCTCACCAATTTGTGAGTAACCTAAAACATTCTTTCATCATTTTGAAAATAATTTTCAGTTTGAATGCTCTCACTATTTTGTGAGCTTGGATCATTTAATCTCTCATAATTCTCCATCAAGTTTAGATACATATAAAATTAAAAAAAAACTAAAAATAGATCTAAAAAATCCTAAACATTGACCACTTCTTTGCCTTAAGGATTTTGGGATCCCTAACTTCTTCACAAGCAACAACTTGTCATTTAGTATCCCCTTCCTTACTGACCTAGAAGCTCACACTCTCATCATTTTTTGAGCCCATCCCCACATTATTCTATCACAATCAATCAATTTTTCTTCTTCTCATCATTTTATTCTATCCCATTTCTTGGGAGAACTACATTTGGCCTACAATTTTGTTGGATATTACGTTCATGAAACTATGTAGGCAACGTCCACTTGCTTAGTACATCTAGAGATAGCTCAGCCACCCCCGTCCTTTTCTTCTATTCCCCCATCTTGTTTGTTTGTTTATTTGTCTCTTATCATATAGGTGAATTGTTCATCATATTATTTGTGTTGTTTTGTTTATACTAACATTATGATTAAACATTGTTTGTGTTTTATGTTCTTTTAGTTGTTTATTGTTTTGTCTTTATGATTATTTATTTATTTTCCTATTTTTTTTGCTTTTTTTTGTGCCTTGATTTAGTAAATGTGAATTCATTGGGTGACTCATTATGTATTATTCTTGAATCCATCCATATTCATACATCCACATTATCATCATGGTTTTAATCATTGGTGTATTAATTTTCATTGAGTATTAGATCATGTGTCAGTCCATATGCATATTTCAGCCAAGTTATCATGGTGTTCTATCATTATGCCTACCATCACATGCTACAATGAAACTCAGCTCTGAGAGTCTACTTGGTAACAAGATAATGATATATCTCCTTGGCACCAAATAATTCTTGATCTAATTCAAATCATATCCTACATAGAGTAATTAAACAATGAAAGAATTTTCCTAAATTATAGTTTGGATGAGCATCTCCATAATTTTAGGTTTCCAAAACTCATATTTCTTTTCTATCCCAATTTTCCATCATATTCCATCCCATGTTTACCATTATCAAGATTATAATGCTTATAGCCACCTCTGGGAAAATCATTGTACACCATCCCACTTGCATTATTAATGATTCTAGCTGCCTTTGGGTAAATTATTGTGTTTTCATCTATTTGAATGTTAAGGATTATAATCACCTTTGGTAAAATAATTATCCTCTTTCTACCCAACTAGGGTACATTTTCATAGTGATAATGCTTATAACCGCCTTTGGGCAAATCGTTCTCTCTATTTTCCCAACTAGGGCATGTTTTTATCTTATTGATGATTATAACTACCTATGGGTAAATCATATTGTTTATTTTCCATTATCAGGATAGCTCCATATGCCACTAATTATAGCTACTTTTAGGCAAATTATTCTTTTCTACCCCCTTTCATCCTTTTGGTACAATCATTTCCTCCTTTTTAGGGACCATTTTGACCCCTTTTTCCAACCATTCCCTTGAGGGGGCACCTATAATTAATCCATTTCCATTGAATTCATAGGAATACATGACCTTTTCATTATTTTATAATATGTTACTATGCCTACAACTTATAATATCTTCCCAAACATGGAAAAACTATAGACACCTAAAACTGGCCACAACTAGCCTTTGACCAAACTTCAAATTGATTCCTACCAACCATTACAAATTAATTCTAGGAATCAATGAACATTCCAAATTTACTTATGCATCATTGATCAAAGATTTGAATCATGTTTAGGCATTCTTTATTGGGGTATCCTATTGTATACAACCATAACCTCTCACAGATTCATCTTTAATCATCTTATGACATCACAGCAATAAATTTAGCCTATGAACCTATTAAGTGGGGCACATGAACTAAAATCAAATATTGAAAGAGATAAATGGCTAATAAAAATTAATTAATATGCTAAACCAAATTAAATGCCTATTTGAATTATCCATGTGTAATCAATGAATAAATAAATGAGAAAATTCAAAAATATGAAATAGCATAGATTTTCATGATTACCTTTATGTGTTGTCAAGCCTTTTGGAAATATCCTAAAATATATCATTTTGGAAACCCATGCCTATTCATTATAAATCATTATTACTTGACAGCTATTAACTCTACTAAGGTTAGTTTTGACTCACCTAGGTTAGGTTTGAACCCATTCCAAGCCTTAATTCTACCTTAACTAACCTTCGATTAGGGTTAGTTTCTAATCCTATAAATACAAGCCCTTACCTACTAAATCCTAAGCTTGGATATTTTAGAGTTATAGTGCAAGTTTTATTGCATGAAATTTATATCAATAATGTTATAAGGCCAAAATATAGAGCCAACCCACATCAAGCCAACACAAGCCACAATGGTTCCAAGGAGATAAGGAGCTACACAAACTCCATTTCCAAAGACTCTTTGATCACAAATCAATAAAACCACTCAAAAATACATTTGGATCTCCTAAGGAAGGTAAAGAATTGTGTGTCTTTTGAATTTTAGTTATGATTTCATCTAGTTTTGTTAACTAAGCTCACCCCTAAGATCTAGGATTGTAAGTGCTAGTGTTAGTGTGTTTCTTTGAGTTTTGTTTACTTTAACTAACATGTTACTAACCTCCCTTCTTGGATTCTTATGATCACATAAAACTACAAGATACTATTCATTGTCACTTGAACATCTTTTGAATATCATAGACTCTTGACTCTTGATCCTTAGAGCTAAAAGATACCCAAAGGTTATCTCCCTCTTAGTATATACCTTCCTTAGTGAATGATAGAAGAGGGAATTACTCCCAATTAGTACTTTAAGAACTCAAATGTTACCCTTAGAAGAGGTTTGGTAAAAAAATTTACAACTTGTTCTTGATCATCTACTTGTTCCCTTAAAAAATGATAGTTGATTGAAATATGCTTAGTCATAGAATACATATCTATATTTTTATAAATGTTAATAGCACTGGTGTTGTGAAAAAATATAGAAATTAGATTTTCATTCTTAATCTTAAAGTCACTCAAGGTCTATTTCATCCATAAAACTTGTGTGCAACATGATGTTGTTGTTATGTACTCAGCTTTAGCTATGGATAAGGAAACTTATGGTTGTTTCTTACTCAACCATGACATAATATTCTTTCCAAGAAATAATGCACTACCACTTTTTCTCTTTCTATCATCAATGATACATGTCCAATTTACATTAGTATATGTTGTTAAAGAGAAATCCTTACCTTTTGAGTACCACAAACCAAAGTCCATAATACCTTTGAGATATATGAATACCCTCTTGACTAATTGTAAGTGTGTCTCTTTCAATTTTGCCTAAAATGTAGACACTAGACCTAATTCCTACATGATATAAATTCTTGATGCATTAGTATACAATAGACTTCTAATCATAAATATATACAAGGTCTAATTGAATTCTGATGACTTATCTTCTTGACTCAACTTGTAACTTGTTATCATTAGAGTACTTATTGATGTACAGTCTTTTATATAAAACTACTTCAACATTTCCTTAATTTACTAGCTTGAGAGATGAAGATTCCTTTATTTGACTGAACTACTTGTAATCCAATAAAAAAATGATAGTTCCTCTAACATAGACATCTTAAATTTTTTATGCATTACTTCTACAAACTTCTTAGACATATTATCATAATCACTACCAAAGATAATATCATCAACATACAAAACTATAATTAATTAATGTTCACATTCTATTTTGATGCAATGATTTCTATCAGTAACACCTCTCTTCAAATCTTGATCAAGCAAGTATGTATCAAGTCTTGCATACCACACTCTATGGGCTTGATTTATCCCATATAATTCTTTCTTTATTCTAAAGACATAGTCCTTATTTCTTGATAAAGAGAAACCTTTAGGTTGATCTATATACAATTATTCTCCTAAATTTCCATTGAAAAATGCATAATTTACATCCATCAAATACATCTTGAAAATCTTGAAACCAACATATGCCAAAAATAGTCTTATGGCTTCCAATCTTGCCATAAGTGAAAAATTTTCTTTAAATTCAACACCTAATTGAGCATAGCCTTTACAAACTAGCCTTGCTTTGTTTCTCATGACCTAATCATCTTCATTTAATTTATTCCTAAAAACCCATTTGGTTCTAATGACATTCATGTCCTTAGGTCTGGGAATAAATTCCCAAGTCTCATTTTTCTCAATCTAATTTAGCTCTTCCTCTATAGAATTTACCCAATGCTTATCACTTCTATCTTATAAAAAAAAATTGGTTAATTTATTTAAAAATAAAGATAAATTTACATTTTTTGATGTATTCATAATCCTTCCCCTAGTTTGCACTCCAACATCAATATCAATAATGATTTGAATTTTTTGATGATTTTTCTAAACAAATCTATAAGGTGCCCTTGTATCTTCCAATTCTTATTCTTCTTGACTTTCTTTTGCTACTTCTTCTTCTTCTTCTAATATTCTTTCTTCTTACTTGAGGTCAAACTCCTCTATATAAACTCTTGGTTGTGTGATAACCTTCTTAGATCTGGTTTCATTTACTCTCACATGTGTACTCTCCACAATATTTTATAGTCTCTTGTTATAGCATATATATGCAAAACTAACTAAAGAATATCTAAGGAATATGCCTTCATTATCCCTTGATTCAAATTTTCCTATATCCTCTTCATCTCTCTTGATGAAACACATTCTTCTATACACTCTAAAGTGTACCACTAAATATGGTCTACCTTTTCATAGTTCATAGAGGGTCTTATTGTTGTTTATTTTGATTTGATCTTTGTTTATAATGTGTACTATTGTGTTTATAGCCACTCTCCAAAATTTATCAAATAATTTGGACTCATTTAACATTGTCCTATCCATTTCCTTAATAGTCATACTCATCCTTTCTACCACACCATTTTTTATTGTATCCTTACATTAGATCTTAAACACTTGAATTTTAAGTCCATATCATTCTCAACTAGAACCTTGAATGCCTTAAATTTATCTAGAGCCTTAGATTTATCTTTCAAAAATATAACCGAAGTCATTCTAGTGTAATCATCAATAAGAAGCATGAAGTAACTTTCATCTTGAATACTTTAAATTATAGTTGGACCACATAGATATATATGAATTAACTTTAAAGGTTTTGTAGTTGAATATTATTTTGTCTTGAATATTCTTATTTTCTATTTTCCATGTTGACATACCTTACATAGGGTGTTTGTAGGATTACTGATCTTAGGCATGTTCCTAGCTAATTTCTTAGTACTTTCTTTACTAAGTTGTCAAATTTTATATGTTTTATTTTTCTATGCCAAAGCTATCTCTCATCTAGTTGACTCATAAAACACATTTCCTTCTTGATCTCATTTAACACTTACAAATTATTTGTAGTCCTATTAGCATCTACTACCAATCTTCCTAAACTTTTTTTTCATATTTCATATCCTTTAGCATGAAAAGTAAGAGTATATCCTTGATTTCACATTTGATTAACAAAACAAATTATGCTTCAGTACTTTTACATATAACACATTATAGGTTTTAGTTTTTCCATTATCAAGACTTAGTATTCCCTTTCAAACTATATTAGCTATTGTATTGTCTCCAAACTTGATTGTACCTTGAGTAGTCTTCTTCAAAGATATAAATTTATTCTTGTCACTTATCATATTGCTCGAACAACCACTATCAATATACCATTTCAAAATTTCATGTTGTTTGTGAAAATTAGCTTGTGATAACATGGATTCTTCTTCCTTTAGACCATCATTTTATTGATCCTTTTTTAGTATTTTCAAATATTCTAAGTTCTTATCAATTTGAACATACACCTTCCTATTTTGACTAGGGTTTTTACATAACCTAATCCATACAATCTTGTAATATGTCTAATTTTATTATAGTTTAAAAAATCACATTGCTTCTATTGATATTTGACCCTTGGATAAATGAATTTGAGATTCTTTTTGGAAATTCATGACTGTTCATATCACTTCTCCATGTATTATTATTTATATAATTTGATCTATAATCTATATCTTTATGTCCAAATTGATTATAAGAAAAATAGTAGCCATAAAAGGAATTCATGTACCTTATTACATTCAGTTGCTTGATAGGAAATGATCTTTGAATATTTTTGAAAGGAACATTGACACTTTTATTATTTTTGAGAGGAGTGATAATATTCTTAACCTATCCTAACCTATGACTATCATTCACAATATCAAATTTCCTGAAAGCATCAACATATGCCTTTATCTCACTAATATTATTCTCTTCCTTTTTACTCTTCTAGTCATCCATGTATCCAAGCCTATTTTGATGAGAGGTGACCTTTGAATGTTCAATATGTCATCAAGAATTCCATTGTTCTTTTCAAATTTTTGATAATTTTTTAATTTGACTATGAACTATTCCAAATCTGACTTTAATGAACCTATCTCAAATTTGTACTCATTACACTTTCTTTCCTTATACTTTAGACTTATATTTTATTATTTTAACTAAGTCTTGAGATTTTTGATGACCTATTTAGCTTTCTTGGCACTCTTATTTATCTTGGTTTCAAAGATACATATCTTTTCTTCATTAATTTTGAATAGAGACTTCAATTTTTTTTCCTTTGGCTATTTAATTCATTTAAAACACTGATAATTTTTGACTCAAGATCAACCTCAGCTTATTCTTCATCCACTTCTTCATCATTTATGAATACTTTTTCTTTTTAAGTATTCCCATATTCAACTTCAATGGACATGAACAAAGCTTAATCACTTCTATGGACTAAATTGTATTCATCACTATTTGAGATATCTTTATCACTAACTTTAGAAGGTCTACTATCTTCTTAAGAATATAAATTTTTTTTGTTATTGAATAACCTTTTCTTATAGTCACCTTCCTTGAAATTTTTTTTGGTCTTGTCATAATTATTATTATCTTCAACATGTTCTACATCATGATTATGTTTATCATTTTGAGGACACTTGGTAGTAAAATGACAATCCTACCATAATTGAAACATTTAAATGGTAACATGCCTTTGTACCTACATGAACCTTTTATTAGTTGCATCAAAAATAAGGCTTTGGCTTTGTCTTCATCAAAATTAGTGTCAATATAAATTTTAAACCTTTTTGATTTGTGTTTTATTTTCAACTTTGAATGTTGCTTCCCTTTTGGAAGATCTTTCATCATCAGTCCTCATCTCATAGGCAATAAGTATTCCATGAATATCATCCATTTGTAACTTGTATAAGTCTTTTACTTCTTCAACTGATGATACCTTTGAGTTAAATCTTGGGGTTAAGGATCTTAGAACCTTTGGAATAATAGTTGACTCATTAACCTTTTATCTAAAACCTCTGATTATGTTAACTACTTCATTAACTCTAAGAAGATATGTTGTAATATTCTCTTGTTCCTTCATCTTTAGACCTTCAAACTATCTTTTATAGGTTTGAAGCTTTACCAATTTTACCTTGGTGTCAACTTTATAGATGAGTTGTAACTTGTCCAAAATTTCCTAAGCTAACTCATATTACATCACCTTGACAAACTCATATTCTACCAATCCACACAATATAGAATTCATATCGTTTGAATTGTTCTCACTTGCTTTCTTTCCTTCAGTGTTAGTTGGAGGAGTTTTAGGGATAATATACCCATCTAAGACTAAATAACAAATTTCAAACCTAAGATACATTAAATTATTCTTCATACTAATGATCTAAAAATCATAATTGGTTCTAGTATACCCATCTATGACTATTATACTTTATCAAGTGGTCAAAAGGGGCTAACTTAGCCACCAAGGTGAGTGGCTCATAGAGAATAAAATTAAGACACAAATACCACACCTGATGAGTAATATTGATGTAATGGGGACCATTACTTCTCAAGGATGGAGGAATGATCTGGGAAATAATTTAGGTGATAATTCAGGTGATGGTTCTACCCCAATTGATGATAGAATTTCTGGGAGCCATAACTTTTGCATGGTAGCTTTAATTGACTCCCCGTTTGAATTGTTGGAAAGCTAATAATGAGGAAAACATGGTGTGATGGAATTGAGATTTGATTAGTGGTTTTTGACCACTAAAAACCTAATGGAATTGACCCAAATTTTAATTTTAGTAGTGTAGTCTAAAAATAGTAAGTTTCTAAAAATAGTAATTCCTCAAATTCTATATTGTTTTAAATCATAGAAGTTGAACCACTTAATCACCCTCGAGATTGGTGACCTTACACATCCTCCTACTACTTTAAAAATGTGTATAAATTAATATGAAACCCAAAATGGAAATTAGACATCTCTTCTTAGAGATAAACATATAAATGTATTGCAATCTTGAGTAATAAAACATCTCTTCTTAGAGAATTCATTGTTACTATGTTATTTTTGTGTTCTTGAAATATCTGTCAATCAAAAATTTTGAGTTTTGGATCACACCTTTGAGTCAAATCTTAGGGTTAAGGATCTTAGAACCTTTTGAATAACAATTGACTCATTAACCTTTTATCCAAAACCTTTGATTATGTTAACTACTTCATCAACTCTAAGAAGATATGCTATAATATTCTCTTGTTCCTTCATCTTTAGACCTTAAAACTATCTTCTATAGGTTTGAAGCTTTACCAATTTTACCTTGGTGTCACCTTTATATATGAGTTATAACTTGTCCCAAATTTCCTAAGCTGACTCATATTACATCACCTAGACAAATTCATATTCTACCAATCCACACAATATAGAATTCATATCCTTTGAATTGTTCTCATTTTTTTTCTTTCCTTAAGTGTTAGTTAGAGGATTTTTAGGGATAGTATACCCATCTATGACTATTTGGCTTTATCAGGTGGTTAAAAGGGGCTAGCTTAGCCACCAAGGTGAGTGGCTCATAAAGAATCAAATTAAGATGCAACTACCACACCTAATGAGGAATATTGATGTAATGGGTACCATTGATTCTCAAGGAGGGAGGAATGATCTGGGAAATAATTCAAGTGACAATTTGGGTTATGGTTCTACCCTAATTGGTGACACAACTTCTGGGATCCATAACTTTTGCATCGTAGCTCCAATTAACTCCCCATTTGAACTGTTGGAAAGTTAAGAATGAGGAGAATGTGGAGAGATGGAACTAATATTTTATTTATTGTTTTTAACCCCTAAAAAACTAATGGAAGTTCCCCAAATTTCAATTTTAGTAGTGCAGTCTAAAAATAGTAAGTTTCTAAAAATAGTAATTTCTTGAATTTTATATTGTTTTAAATCATGGAAGTCAAGCCAATTAATATACCTAAATATTGGTAACCTTCCAAATCCTCATATTTATTTAAAAATGTGTATAAATGAAGATGTAACCCAAAATGGAAATTATGGATCTCTTCCTAGAGATAAGCATATAGTTGTATTATAATATTGAGTAATAAAACATCTCTTCTCAAAGAATTCATTATTACTGTGTTATTTTTGTGTTCTTGAAATATCTATCAATCAAAACTTTTGATTTTTGGATCATACCTTTGAGTCAAATCTTAGGGTTAAGGATCTTAAAACCTTTGGAATAAAAATTGACTCATTAACCTTTTATCTAAAACCTCTGATTATCTTAACTACTTCATCAACTTGAAGAAGATATGTTCTAATATTCTCTTGTTCCTTCATATTTAGACCTTCAAACTATCTTCTATAGGTTTGAAGCTTTACCAATTTTACCTTGGTGTCACCTTTATAGATGAGTTGTAACTTGTACCAAATTACTTGAGATGACTCATATTACATCACCTTGACAAACTCATATTATATCAATCCACACAATATAGAATTCATATCCTTTGAATTATTCTCACTTGCTTTCTTTCCTTCAGTGTTATTTGTAGGAGTTTTAGGGATAGTATACCCATCTATGACTAACTACCAAATTTCAAAATTGAGAGCCATCAAATTAGTCTTCATACTAATGATATAAAAATCACAATTGGTTTTAGTGAACAAAGGGGCCTTATTTGTTAAAAACACTTATTGTACTTGATGACTAGACATTGTTATTTTTAGGATCTAACTTTTAAATGTCAATCCTAACCTTGAAGGACCTAATCTAATGCCAATTTTTAGAAGCATAGCCACTAAGAGGGGGGTGAATTAGTGACTCTTAAAAATTTATTATAATTTTTTAGTTTTTTAGTCAAGCATCAATACAAAATCCATAGAGTAATCAAACCATAGCAAAGAAAACAAAGACATAACACATGATATAGGTGGAAAACACTTAAAGGGAAGAAAACCCACAATGATTTTTGCATGGACTACATGTCCTAAAGTAGATATGTAATGAGTCAATAGGATTTCTAAGCATGAACTCAACTTGAGGAACCAACCCTAAATAGTCAAGAACCAAATTGAGAAAAAGATTTATCAATCACCTACTTGTTAAGAAGCACCAACTCCTTGATTTATATACACCAATCTATAGAAGGATTCAACCTTTTTACCAAGCACCAACTCAACTACTTCAAATCATCCATCTTTCTCAAATTTTGTTGCCAATAAATGATGGTAAAATTATACTCTCTTTGATTATCGATCTTAGATTCCTTATGCTATTTTTTATCATCACTCTCAAATTCATTATACTATTTTATGTTATCTTTACATTCTAAATCAAATAGACATATTAGGATCTCTTTCTCTACTCTTTATTTCAAAATACTATGTCCTCTCTACCTTCTCTACTTATCTCTTTTAGTTGATTCTATATACTTTATGGTTCATATTTATGTGAATCATTTACTAATTTCATACTCATTCCTCTCTATCCATCTATTCCTCAATGGAATTCTACTCTACTCACTAGTGAATTTTTAATCAACTATTTCCATACTTCTTAAAGACAAATTGGTCTTGTTTATATCCAACACATTGATCAACAACCTCTTGAAACTTGAATAAATAAAACTCAATAGTTGAGTATCTAATGATTTTTTATATTTTAAAATCATAATTCACATTATCTTATATAAAATCTCACTCACATAGGTTAGCCTAAGTGAAATTAAGCTGGGATAGACCAAACAATCATTATATTACATTTAGTGTTAGCCTGATGAAGTTTGTAGTAGTATTGATGTAGTTCATAGCATATCTGATGTAGTCCATATCACCTCTAATGTAGTATATATCAAGCCTAATGTATTTCATAGAAAATTATATGTAATCCATAGAAAAATTTATGTAGTCCTTAGTAAATCTGATGCAATCCATACCAAACCTGATGCAATCCATACCATGCCTGATACTATCTATAACAGCCTGATACATCCCATAGGAAATTTGATGTAATCCATAAAAAACTTGATTTAGTTTGTAACATGCATATACAATATATATCATTCCTAATGCATTCTACAACAAACTTGATGTAATCTGTAGTAAACCTGATGTAATCTATAGAAAACTTGATGCAGTCTATAGCTTCTCACAAAAATTCCTTGACATCAAATACCATATTCTTTACTAAATATAAAACCCTTTGACATGAATGATAACATCTCAATATATATAATAATGTGTGGATATATTTCTCAAATAAGACTAGGAAAAAAATGTAGTATAGGAAAAACAATCTCAAGAAAGAAGGTTGTTAGGGTTTTATGTGATGATTGAGTGTTTGTTGAATCATTCAATGTGAGAAAGGAAATTTTCACATGTTTATGATTTTTTTTATTTTTTTAGGAATAAAACATAGAATTATCCATATTTAAATTATCAACCAAATAAATTTACCAAACACTATTATAATAAAGCCATAAGACTTGATAAAATTATTGTGTAAAAATATATACTACTTTGTGTAGTTTTTTTGCCAACTTATTTTTTGTTTTATGTTAATAAGAACATGTTACACTGTAAATAAAAATGAGAAAATAAATCAATAAATCTCTTTAAATAAACATATTTTTTATGTTTAAATATATAGGAGGGACTATTTGAAAGATAATTTAGTAGGTCCAGTTAGGAAAGTCAAGCAATACAAAACTTGAGATTCTAATACCATATGTATAAGTAGTTGGAAGGAATATTTTGTGATAGTATGAGGATTCATGGATGCATATATATATAAGTGTCTTAAAAATTAAAAAAGATAAGTTAAGATAGCCATAAAAAATAAGGCATGTCCAAGAGGAATTCACTCATTTTTAAACTAGGGGAGGAATTTTGAGAAAGATGGGATGTTTAATAAAGGACATACTTTAAGAATAAATTATTAAGGCATATAAAGAAATTTGAGTACAATTTCATATGAAAAAATTAAGTCTACATAGACATTATGATTACACATGTGGATTGTTGAGATTTATGCAAAAGAAAGAAGTATATTTTTATACAAACAAAGAAAAGTTAATAATAAGATACACACATACAAAATGATAAGATAATGAGTTTTGGAAAAAGGAATGAAAAAATTATAGGAATGATCATTGCTTCCTATTAGATGAAATATAAATGAAGTAGGGTGGGTAGATGAGGCATTAAATGCCAAAATATTATCAAAATAAGGACATATAATGGAAAAATAATAATTTGAAAAGGTTGAAGTCTAAGAATTTATAAACTCTACAAATACCAGAGGAAGATCTAAAATATAAGAGAAATTGAATTAGTTATATGGGGAGAATGTACATAAATCACATATAGAGACCAAAAAATATAAAGAATAAAGAGATAAAGAATTATGTTAATAATTCAAGATATAAAATGGATAATTTGGAAGAATTAGAAAAGTAGATAGGTGGTTTGTAGAGGATTGAAGGTGGTATCATGAAATTAATGTTTAGATGTGTTGAAGAAGAAGATTCAAGATAATTTGTAAGAGAAGAGTGTGAAAGCGAGTTACAATAAATAAGGAAAAATAAGGTGGTATTTCAGGATGTGAAGGGGAAACATCCACCCAATATAGGAGAAGATAATGAGCCACCAAAAAAATATGTGTAAGAATAATTTTTAAAGGTAGATGAAAAGAAGGTACTAAATAAAATAACACCAAAAAAATTGGGTATACTTTTAAGAATAAATTTTTAAGGCATATAAGGACATTATATCACATTTTCATAAGATAAAATGAATCTTAAGTAGATGTTATGATTTCACATGGAATTTTTTAAGTTTTGTGCATAATAAAGAAGAATGTTTTTTCACAAAAAATGAAAAAAATAAAAGAAGATATGCACATACAAAATGAGAAGATAATGATTTTGAAAAAAATCACAAAATCATAACATGAATGTGTTCATTGGTTCCTAGTGGACGATAGCTCAGCGAAGCAAGGTGGGTAGGTGAGGCATTAAGTTAAAAAATATATTATCAAAGGAAGGGTAGATAAGGGAAAAAATATTTTGAAAAAGTTTAATTATAATAATTTATAAGCTCTATAAATACTATATGGATATCTAAGAGATAAGATAAATTGAAGCAATTTTAGAAGGATAAATTACATAAATCACACATAGAGAACAAAAAATGCTAAGGAATAAAGAGATGGGAAAATATATTAATAATTCAAAAGATAAATTGGATAATTTATAATAACTAGAAAATTTGATAGGTGGATTATGAAGGATTGAAGTTGATATCATGATGATGGTATTTATATGTGCCAAAGGAGAGATGTCAAGATAATTAATAAGAGAAGAGTGTGAAAGAGAGTTAAAATAGAGAGGGAAAATATGGTAATATTTTAGGATGTAAGGAGTAACATACACCCAATTTAGGAGATGATAATGATTCACCAAATAAATATGCACAAGAATAAATTTGAAAGGTATGGGAAAAAAGGTAGTAAAGAAAATGATACCATAAAAATCAAAGGTATCCACACCAATATATCTAATGGTGTATGTAGAGGATATTAAAAATAGTGAACATTTGGTGACTTATGTAGGGTCATTAATGGTTTAGGAATATAGTCTCCATATCATATAATATTCTAAAATGTTGGAGATGGAATTAGGAAATGATTATAAGGGGAAACTATTAGAGAGAAGTTATTACCTAGAGGAGTGTTGATGTTAAATGAGTTACTATTTTATGGAAAATTAAATGAAATTATGAAGGATGATTTTACATACACATAAGTTTTATATGTATTTTGGAGGTAAATTAAGTAGAATAAGCATAAATAGAATAACTAAGATAATAGTGCTTCCAAATAGTACAGAAAATGTGCATGCATATTTTTTGAAGGAAGAATAAAAGAACAAGGAAAGGGATTTACTACACTTAGAAAGAGGAGGGTAAACACTAAAATTTTATAGCATGTGGAACTATGTCGTAAGGTTAACCACATGTATGTTAAACATAAAATTTACTCTAGATACTATATGGAACATGGATTTTAAATATATGGTGTATATAGCCTATTATATGGGAATGTATGGAAATAACTATAAATTGGCATGCTATATGGAAGAAGAGGTCAACAACATAGTGGATGAGGCACACTTAAATGTGGGATTTTTAAATTTTGAATATCTAAATGTTGATTTTTATTTAATAAGGGGGAGTTACATAAAAAAAAGAGTTTTAAAAAATACAAGTGAAGGATTCAACATGATATTATAAAGTATTTACTTGTGAGTCCAATGTCACAATGACATACAATAAGTTGATGGCGAACTAGTATAAAAAGATAAATACTATGTTTTGATATTAATGGATAATGTTTCATGAAATGGTGTATGTATATGAAGGGTTTTTAGAGTTTAGTATGATGTCAAGGTACTCACTTTATAGGTATATATATGAATTTGGGAAGTTGATTGAGTGGGATAAGCTACCTTATGGTGTGACTATTTGATATCTATAAGTAGTGTTGGATACAAGGAAGGAAGAATTGAAAGCAAAGGTAGAAGAAAAAGGAGTGGATAACTGTTAAAATTTTGCAATTTCATAAATTTTATATGTAAAAAGGAAAAATTACCTAGAAGATGAGAATTAAAATGATGATAGGGAAAAGATCAATCCACCACTATTTTCAAAAGGTTTTATGAAACATGTAAATATGGGAAAAAGTTAAAATAAAATAAGAGAATGATGTTGAGACCACAAAGGATTGTAGGAGTTAGTTCATGTCCAAATAAAATTAGAAATAAACTAGAATTTATTTTTAAGGTTAATGATAATGCCATGAGAAGGAAGATGGAGGCACATAGTAAAAAGTGCAAAGATGATGAGAAAAAAAAGCATGAGAAGAGAAAGGAAAATATAAATAATCCAATAATTGAGGAGTCAAATTTTATAATAGATGAAGATAATAATTTTAGGGTTTAAAAAGTCACCAATAAAAGATGAAAGACAAATGATGATTTTACCAAAGGAAAAGGATACAGATAAGAGGAATCAATGTGCTGAGGAAAATAATGATAAAGAGAAAGAGAAAGATAAATGGAAAGGGGAAGTGAAATAAAAATGGGAAGAGAATGGAAATAAGGATGATTAAATAGTGGTGGCCCATCCTAGACATCAACCATTAGGTTCAACAAAATCCCTATATCCTAAGAAAATAAAAGAATGAGCTATGAGTAAAACCCACAAAGAAAACTTGGATGAAGAGAAACCCACAAACATATATGATGAATAAGAAACTAAAAAATAAAGAAGAGGGTAAAAATTAACCAAAAATGTAATATGTTCTAGAAAATACCATTATATAAAAATGGAAATCTCCAAACATAAAGGAGGATGGAAGGAATTGAGAAAAAACAAAATATTCTTCACTAGTGCCCAAAAAAAAATAAGAAAGTTTTAAATGAGGATGTTTTGAAAAACATGTATTATGGTGAATAAGAGTAGGAGAAAAAATATGAACAAGAGGAATAATTTGAGCAAGTGAAAAATTAAGATATGATTCTAATATAATAAATATGTTCAAGCATTTAGATGAATATTGTATTAGGAGAAGAGTGAGAATAAAAGATGAAAAAATAAAAAGTAATGAGAATATAATACAAATAAAAACAATATCATAATGAGGAGGAATATTAAATTGAATAAGAGGAAGATAAAAAGGAATTAATTAAAGATGAGGAAGAAGAGGAAAGAGAGGAAAAAATAAGACTTGAAGAAGTAGCATATGCATCATCAACTCTAGATTCATGTGGAGATATGAAATTTAACTACATATATAAAGCATGACATAAGTTTCAATAATTGGTTAGATGATCACTAAAAGGATGTGAATTTTTAAATTCATACAAATGGTATTAGTAAGGGAACATAAATAGAAAGGTTTCCATAATATCTAAATATACAATGCAACAAGCCATTTTGGATTTGTTGAAACTAGTGGGGGAAGTTATTTTATGCATAATTTATTTTTAAATAGTGGAAGAGATTAAAAAAAATTTAATGACTATATGAAAAAATAAGGAGAAATAGAAACTAAAGAAAAATGATATGTAGAGTTGATTGAGAAGGAAATCCTTGACATATGGGATGGAGGATGTCAAAAACCTAAAGTTGATGAATTTGATTGGGTGAAAATAAAAAATATGCTTGAATTAATGACAACATTAAAATCACCAAGCATACCAAGTGCTAAAGGTATCTACTCAAGGAGTGATAAGGACACCAAAAAAAATTCTAGGAAAAGGAAGAGGATTTTTCAAAAAGGATAAACAAGCTAACTGAGATGAGAAATAAATACGCATCATTTTTTGAGAAATTGGTGGATATGAAAATGATAGTGGATGCAAGGATGAAACCTAGTGATATTAAGCATATTTTCCTAAAGATATTCACAACTAAAGAAAAGGAAAAATCCAAAACAATGGAAGATATTACATAAGATAATATATTTAAGAAAAATATGGAACTTAAACATAAGGATGTGAAACAATTTGTCTAAATTCATAAAATTTAATTTTATGAGGATAATTGATACAAGTAGACCTCTTCTAGGTCTACTCAACTAGATCTATCTTGTTCACACACTAGGATTATAGCCATTTTATACTATATTATAGTCTTATTTAATGTATATTTTACACAAACTCACACCTTTTGATATTGTAACAAGGTTTTTACCTTCTCATCAATGCTTTCTTGGTCATGACATCACTATCTCCCTTTATCTTGTCTAATTATTATAAATAACATTAAAAATCTTAGTAGACCTAGTATTTATAGATCCTTACTAGATTTATCACACTATCTCTCAAATTTTTTATTACTATCTTAGCTCATTAGGATTTCAACAATATTCTTAGTACCTTTCAATTTTTATTTGATTTTAAGTCTCCTTACAATTAGGTTTGTCTTACTCACTGCTAGACTTGCATCTTTTTCCAATAAGCTTATACCTTTTTTATAACACCTTTTCCACCAAATATACTAATCCTATGTTTTTTGATTGGTTATTATTACTCTTAGGGTTTTATATAACCCAATAACATGATTTTGAACTCTACCTATGTGTGTTTTACAATAAACACACTAATGGATTCTTCTATCCCTTATAAAAAGGCCTACAACTTTACTCAATTAGACCCTTAAATCAAAACTTAAGCTCATAATTATCACAAATGGATTCAGAGCTCCTATTTTCATGGTCTTACTCAAAAATAAATTCAAAAAACTTCTCTTAGATGGTTTTCTAATCATGAACACATAATATAGGGGTTTTAGCCTAATTCTTAGAACTACAGTCACATAAACTTCAACAACTCTATCTAAAAATGGTAAAATATAAAAAAAACCACTTTCATAACCTAACATACATTATAAAACACCCTCCTTAAAATTTTTGATGATTTGGATAGTTCATTTACTTTTTATAAGGTTTTTTAGTTTATAAAACCTTGATCTAGTGTTTTTGTATAGTATACAAATCCAAGAGCTTATTTCCAATAAAACCATAGATTGTAATGGATAGCAAGGAATATTTTTTTATTGAATTATATTATATAAATGATTATCCTACTAATACAAGTGACTTTCAACATTAACACTTCTAAAATTATGTATAAAAATCTCCCTTTATCAAACTCTGTCATCAATTACCCTATTTGTATATCTATGTCACCTTTAGAGCCATAATAAAAGCATGAAATAAGAGTAAATAACAATAATAAAAAGAAAATAAACATTAAAAGAGTCTAAATATCAAAAAACATCACTAAAAAGTCCTATATTTATTCATTTATCTTAAAAAATTACATACCTTTGCAACTCAAGACATACTTCACCGTCAGACATATAACTACGTTCTTGTCTCCTTTTTATGTGTTTTTGACCTATGATTATCTTTTTTAAAACTCTATAATATCTTATCTAGTTTTATAAGCTTTTTATTCTTCTATTTTATTCATAATAATCTCTCAAATTCCTTTGACTCATCTTAGAACATGTTTATTTTGGCCTTTATCTAATGTTATACATACCTTATCATGGTTTAATATATATTGAAGACATTTAAAATTGAGATAAGGGTTGAAAAAAATTAAAACATGTAATTATCCCTAATGATCCTTTATTAAAGGATAAAGGCCATTAAAACATGGAAATACCTACTAAACCCTTCAAAACAAATTTTAAATTTTAAATTTCCCATTTTTGTGGGAAAACTAAAAAGACATATAATTAATATAAAAATGATAGGTGAGTCCTAAAAAAGGGTTCAAAAATCCAATCACAACATTCTAAGCCTATATAGTGTGAACTAGGAGTTTGACTCAAGAGAGGTGATTAATATTGTGTTAGTCCAAAAATGTAAACAAATTGATAAAAACACAATAATTAGCACACATCTCTAGGCCTATTTACTAGGGTAAGCTTAATTAAAAAACAAATGAAAAGCACAAATAAAAAGTGAATAAAAACAATAATCCTTCACCTTCTTTGGATGCTCCAAATACTTGTTGTAGTGGCTTGCTCGACTTGTGCTCATGAAATCTTCATCAAAAGAGGCTTGGTTATCTCCTCTTCTCCTTGGCACCTTGTGGCTTTGGCTTGGCTTCGCTCAATATTTTGGCATCATAAATTTGTCATGTGAGACCTCTTGGAATCAAATTTACATGGTAACTTTGCACAAATTAAGCTTAAAAATGATGTTCATGGCCTCTCTATTTATATAGTTTCAAGAATGACCAGAATCAACCATGATCATCCATCTCAAGATTGAGAGGTGTGATCATGGATTAATTGAATTATATAATTAAAATTCATAATTATCCTCATCATGAATTTGGAATAAGGGCCATTAATGAGGCATGGGAGGTAATAAAGAGGCATGGGAGACCCATAATCTAGATATTTATGGAATTTATGGCCTAGGGATGTCTTTCCAAGAAATGAGGTCACCTGATGATGCAAATATTCAATATTCATTTCTAAAAGAAAATTTTTGAACAAGTTTCCATGGAATTATTAATTAGGCATTAATTTGGTTTAATTATCCTAAAACATGATTAGTCAAATTTAGTGCAAATTTGGGCTCTTGATTCACAAATTGGTCAAAATGTCTTGTTATTAGTCCAAAATTTGACTAGATTAGAATTAGAAATAAATGTTAGATGCATTGGATACATTATACCATTTAGGATGTTACCAATACCAAATAATAAAGGCACATGTCTTGTGTAAGATATTTTGATAGAAAAGAGCAATCTAGAGAACTCATGTGTAAAATTGGCATTTTGACTCAAAATGCTCTAATGAAAGTTAGCTAGCCCATAAATTACATTGCCCCATTTAATGATACTCTAGACAAAATCAACATTTGAATATATCAATTTAAACTCATTTAATTCATTTTAGGGTTTTTAGGCCAAATCATGCACTTTAGGTGGAAATTGGTCAAAACCTGATTGGAGGTCATTGGTGGCCAGATTTAGGTGTCTACAGTTTGCCCCTATTTGGGAAGGAATTGTAAGATATAAGCATAATAATTTCTTCTCAAATAATGAAAATATCATGTACACCTGCAACTACAATGATGATAAACTAACTATATGATGCCCCCTCGAGTAAATGGCTGGCAGTGCCACTGGGTGTGTCATTATGTGAACTAGAAATTTGACTCAAGAGAGTTTATTATTATTGTGTTAGTCAAGAAATGAAAACAAATTGATAAAAATACACTAATTAGCATAAATCTCTAGGCCTAGTTACTAGGGTGAGCTTAATAACAAAAACAAATGAAAATCACAACTAAAAATTAAAGAAAAACAAGAATCCTTCACCTTCCTTGGATGCTCCAAATGCTTGTTGTAGTGGCTTGCTCGACTTGTGCTCATGAAGTCTTCATCAAAAGAGGCTTGGCTATCTCCTCTTATCGTCTTCTCTTTGGTACCTTGTGGCTTTGGCTTGGCTCAATATTTTGGCATTATAACTTTGGCATGTGAGAACTCTTAGAATCAATTTGACATGGTAACATTGCACAAATTAAGCTTAAAAATGATGTTCATGGCCTCTCTATTTATAGATTTTCAATAATGACAAGAATCAACCATGATCATCTATCTCAAGATTGAGATGTGTGGTCATGGATTGATTTAATTATGTAATTAAAATCCATAATTATCCTCATCATGAATTTGGATGAAGGGACATTAACGAGGTATGAGAGGTAATAAAGAGGCATGGGAGACCTATAATCTTGATATTTTGGCCTAGGGATATCTTTCCAAGAAATGAGGTCACCTGATGATGCAGATAGTCAATATTCTTTTATAAAAATCAAGTTTTCAACAAATTTTCATGGAATTATTAATTAGGCCTTAATTTGGTTTAATTAACCTAAAACTTGAGTGGTCAACTTTAGTGTAAATTTTGGCTCTTGGTGCACAAATTAATTAAATTGATCAAAATATCTTGTTATTGGTCTAAAATTTGACTGGATTAAAATTAGAAGTCAATGTCAGATGCATTGGATCTATTATCCCATTTAGTATGTTACCAACACCAAGTAATAAATGCATGTGTCTCGTGTAATAGATTTTGATGGAAAAGAGTAATCCAGAGCACCCAAGTACAAAATTCACATTTTAACTTGAAATTATCTAGTCCATAAATTACATTTCCCCATTTAATGATACTCTATCCAAAATAGTCACTTGAATATATCAATTTCAACTCATTTAATTCATTTTAGTGTTTTTAGGCCAAATTGTGCACTTTAGGTGGAAATTTTTCAAAACCTTGGTTGGAGGTCATTGGTGGCTAGATTTAGGTGTCTACATATAGGACCTACTCAATCAACCATCAACTTATCAAACTGCACTTTACATTTATCTTAATGATGCTCCTACATCATACTCCCCAAGTGGGAAAAATTTGAGCTCTAGCTAAAATAGAACTTATTTCTTGTCATCCAATTCTTATTGTCTTCTTGTCTCCCTCTTATGCTTCTTTTCTTATGCATCTTTTCCTGCCATTCACTCTCTCTCTTATCTTATTTTTTGATCTTTTTTATTGATCTTCTGTTTCCTTATATTAATTAACTATCTTGGTAGTTAACCTTTCATATCCATTAGGTTAACACTCTTTAGTGGATCTTTATCTTCTTTATCCTCCATTGTTTTTGCCTCTATTTCCCTTTTATCAAAATATACCATTGAAGTCTTATTCTCAATTATCACTCTTGTTTTTACTTTCCAATATCTTTTTCTTGGCTTTATTAAGGCATACCAATAGACTCAATATTGATATATTTATTTCAACATGCCTCTCATGTGATTTTAGTGGACTTGTAATAATGAACAACACCATGAAAACATACAAAATATGATTACCAACCAATTAATGAACTCACCTTGTCTTTGATTTCTTGGATTTTTTTCTTGTGGTCTCTTTCTTTGTAGTTTTATCTTTATGTGGCTTGATTATTCATCCAATTTTTATTTCAATTTATCTTTTCTTTAACCTATTCTTGGTATTATATGGTCCTTCCTCAAACCTACCATTTTCTTCAAATTGCCTTCTTCATGAGGAGTCTGAATGTTCTCCCCTTTTACTTGTAATAACCCCACTAGGTTAGACATAGAAATACACAATTTTTTTAAAATTAAATACATATACCAAATATATATTTCACCATGAGAATTTATAGATACCATAATAAATACACAAGGTGATAACAACAACATCACATAATATTGATCTCTAATATCATGAGAGTACACGTCATAATACAAATATAAAAAGTAATCATATTAACTCTACTACAAATGTAACAAGTCTATAACCACCATTTTCCAAGTAAAATAATTATTAATTAAAACTCTTCATGAAAATATTCAATGATAAGTACAATACAAAACAATCTACATATGGATACATGGCTCCCTAGAGCATAGTTCCCAAACTCAAGTGTCTATGGCAATCTCAAGTGTCATCTTGATAAGTAGTAATATTGTGGAGAGGGAGAGAATCATCCAATCACTTTTCCAAACCAATCATGAACCAAATATATATACACTAATCCCATCAAAAAATATCCATCCCTTCACAAATGAGTAGATAGTGACGATGTGGAAATTCAGAGAGACAAGCAAGTACCCATGTGATTTGTGATTTGAAACTAAACATGCAGTGTATCATAAAAATATGTTATATTTTAAGAAATAAAAAAAACATGAGAATCATGGTCATTAAATTATAATTTATCACAAAATATACTTTGGCCCAAAGTTTTACAAATAATAAGTAATAATGATCTAGATCAATCAAATTCATACACACTACTTAATCGGACTGCCTTCATTTGTCATTGTGAGATTAGTAAGCCAGTGAAGTCTATCTTACTCCTTACTCCATATCAAAAATATAAATTAGTCAAATACAATTCAACCACAAGTTTATTTTAATTTATAGCCTACTTATCAAATAAATCATATCATATGATATACATAGGAGTAACCAAAACATATGTTTATTCCATTAAATGCATGAATGAATCTTACATTAATTTTTATCCCATACCATAAATAATGACTATAGTCTATACCACCTAGGTAAAATATACATAAATTTATATTTCAACTACCACAATTTATTTTCAAACATACTACACCTATGATAACCCATATTACAATGGTCTATTATTCTAAGACATAACTACTTGTTTTTCTAAAAATAGTCATATAAAGTAGTCTTACAAATCATGGAAACATAATTAATTACACAAGTAATTATATATAATGAAGTAAGTCATAGTTCCCATAGAACACAATAACATATCGACACAACATTTATTAAACTCTCAAAGGTTTCATGCATGCATACATAAATTCTTACCAACTATTACAAAACATGATATCTATAATAATAAACAAATTGTATATAGTAAATCAATCAAATGTAAATGTAAGTATAAACATAATAGTTATAATATTTACCATCTAGGTAAAACATACATTTTTAATATATTACTCTATGATATCCCATACTATCATCGTCTACAACTACATAACAACACATAAACAACTTATGATTTCAAGAATCAAATGATCATATAATAACAATCAAGTAAGTATTGGATTATACTATCCAAGTTTACTTTAATTTTAAATTGCCTACTAGCATTCAAAATAACATATCTATAAGCATGCATAATGATGCACTATTATATGCTAGATATAACCAAACACTCTCATAATCATGTACTACACACAAGTACTCAAAGTATAACTCACAAATAATCAATAATTTGAAGAGATGTAAAGGATTCATAAACCTATTATAACATTTATTTAAACATCTCACTCTATTTTCTAAAAGACTCTTTTAATAGGTGTATAACTTCTGGTCCCTAGTAAACATTATGTCATAATTTTAACCATCCATTTCTATAGGTATATTTCTTGTATACAAGTACTTATACATCATAATATGATCTATATATAAGTACTCAAATGATAAGTAAATACTATATCAATGTCTATTTATATTCCTTAATCAGGAACTATGTATGATTTTAGAAATCATTAAAACTTTTATGTTTATGCAATAAATTGATGACCTCTAAAAGATAAGGGACTCTACAAAGTAATTATCCTTCACGGTTTTTAATACTAACTAACATAGATTTTCATCCTGACATAATCAAAACATATGTAACTCTGTACATAATTTCTTAATACTATTTAGTCTTTCGTATCAGAATTCACACACAAGTATTTGGTAATTGCTTTTATATGATGCAAAACAATTTCATCAAATATATGTATTAATTACCAAGGTCATGATAATCTACAAATCTATTCCACATAATATATATAAATGATCAAATTATGTTTAAATCAAAATATTTAATCATGTATAGTTTAACCATATGTTAATACATTAAGGAATAGAATCTCTGATGTGTATTATTCAACTGCCATATGTATAGACTACCAATAACTTGCTATTTGATTATCAACTTGACTTCATTTTAAGTTACTAGCATACCCAGAAGTATATCCACATTTAGCCTACTGATATATATATATATATATATATATATATATATATATATATATATATATATATATATATATATATATATATATATATATATATATATATATCCTTAATATACTTTCTATGTATTTTTTATAAAGTATTTAAGTCTCACTCATATATATATTGGAGTGAGACTTAAATAATTTATAAAAAATACATAGAAAATATATATATATATATATATATATATATATATATTAGTAGGCTTTTTAAGTTACTAGCATACCCAGAAGTATATCCACATTTAGCCTACTAATATATATATATATATATATATATATATATATATATATATATATATTAGTAGGCTAAATGTGGATATACTTCTGGGTATGCTAGTAACTTAAAATGAAGTCAAGTTGATAATCAAATAGCGAGTTATTGGTAGTCTATACATATGGTAGTTGAATAATACACATCAGAGATTCTATATCTTAATGTATTAACATATGGTTAAACTATACATGATTAAATATTTTTATTTAAACATAATATGATCATATATATATATATATATATATATATATATGATCATATTATGTTTAAATCAAAAAATATATATATATATATATATATATATATATATATATATATTCCCAGAATCCACAAACCATACTCATATAATAATTAATAACATCTTATGTATTTATGAATGTATTTACTAGATAAAAACACAACACATTGTTTTCATTCAAAGCTATCTATAGAGATTATATTAGATTAAACCATTATTATATACGAAATTATTTTATATTGATATCTTTCTTCATTATATTGTACAGTAGCTTTATACTCAATTATTATTTCATAATAATAAATTGGATGACTTTTTATCACAACGATAATCCAATAATATATTATACATGTCATCTAGTTTATTTAGTCTATGTTTTACATTATATACAACATACGCTATACAATAAATATTCATCCATATGAAATATATATAGTTTACCCTTTATATAAACCATAGAGTATACACTATGAAATATATACGGCTAACCGAAAATATATTATATACAATACAAAATTGTGTCTTGCAAATCAAAATACACAATCAAAATATAGATAACTCTAATATACATATAAACATCACTATATGTGTATTTATATGGCTCTCAATTTTTATCACCACATGTGTAGTTAACTCTATATATGTATAAGCTGCAACAGGGTTTAGTTTATATATAAGACAATCATTCTTATTATTTATGTCCTATTCATTGTATATACTATTGTTGAGTTATATATATCCTATAAACCACATGTGACATTTATATTCACTGCACACTTATACTCATAACATATATGTAGAACCAATCATTTTAATAAATCAATTTATTCTAGAATATAGTAATTTATTAATATTTTGGGGTCATTGATTTTTAATAACACATCAATAATTTATACAAATCATGAGACAGTAATTTTTTCCTAAATCTAACAATCTCATACCAAAAGAAAACATAAATAATTAAATATCATATCATCTATTGTGATTCCTAAACCAAATGTATTCAATTGTGTACCAAAAAATAGTGGCCTCTATATGTTCTTTTATTTGACTGACAATTGAATGAGTTGAGCTTATGAAGTTATGCCTATTTGGAATGCTTTACTCAAACATATCACTATGGGTTACTAAGTCAAATTTAATACTTAAAATAATTTATATTACTCATGCACAATGTTACCAAATAAGTAAGGTGTCATAACTAAAATAGTATTTAACAAATCAATACCCAAATCTACTACATACTAAATACATGCATTTTAGCGCTAGAATCTAATCATGGATTTCTATATTAACATTCCATTTCTAAGATAATAATTATTTTCTAGGGAACTATTTTAATCTAACAAAATTAAGAGGAGTACAAACACTTGTAATTTCTAGATGTCATTGTACAAATATCCTAGAGCTCAGTAAATTGTTCATTTTTGTTAGAGATGAAGTGCCACCCATCTCCTCAACTAATAAAAGAATTAATATATTTTATGTGTCCATTTAGACTCCCAATTGGTTGTACTCAAGTGGATAAACATCACCGATCTCTAAACTTCCCCAATGAATTAAGTGACCTGTTTCATCTGTTAAGATGTCATTTTTATCACTAAGGCATATTCTCCTCCTTGTTAAGGAGTCTTGGGACCCCTAAGTAGGCATATTCCTTTTGATTTAAAGTTGTCTTCTCTTTTTTTAAAAAATAAAGTGATGCTTGTCCAATATATTCCCTTTATTTATTCTGATTTGCTTTTCTTATTTTGATTTTTTAATGACTACTTTTATTTTTTTGTTTTTCTCCCCTTTTAAAAACAACTATATGTTTTTTTTATTTATTTCATAGATTTCTTTCTTTTTAGACTATGTTTATTATTTTCTATTTTTATTCAAAAATGGTAATTTCCTAAGTTTTATTCATTTTTAGATTAATTATAAATAAATCCATAATCTCACTAGTTAGCATCTTCCTAATATTATGATGGATAAAATTGACAAGTCCAAATTAAATCATATTATGCTACTCTCCAAAATATTAATGGTCACACACAAATTTAAATAGTTAAAAATCCTCAAAACCATTAAAATATTCTAACAAATTATGAGAGATAACCATCTAATGCAACAAAAATTTAACACACTATGCTAACCATTTTACTATGCACCTAACATGTGCTAGCTATTTTTGGTGTGTGTACAGTACCGATCAGATCGGTTTCTATATCATCATTTGACATATCCATCTACATAACCCTCTCTGATGATACTCTCCCTCCATCATACTCTGAGGGATGGATTCTCATGCATCACCCTCATAACAATACATGTAGTTAAACCATAACAATCATGATATACATTCAACATAAAATATAACTAAAATGGAAAATCAATGTCTTCATAAAGTAAACATATATGTACAGATAACTCATAGAAGTATGATCACACAACCTAAAAAATATCCTACTATCCCATGATATCATATATCACATAGCTTAGATAAAAATAGCCAAATCCAAATTCGTAAACTATAAATATCCACAAATAATCTAGCAAGTTTGCCTAGTGAGGAATCATGATGTAACATTAATTATTTTACCTTAATCTCTTATACCTTAATTATTTCCTTCTCTACGTAGTCATGGAATATTTCTTGGATTTATATCTCCATACATATAAAAAAAACCTTCTTAGCACAAATCAAATCACTTGTAGGAGAATCAATGGTCCCTTCAAGGATTTTGTAATCCTCCTCATCTTCTTTCTTTCATATACCCTTCTCAAGTTCTTTACAAAATTATTTTATTAATTTTTCCATATTTATAATATCTTCATCATTTATTTAATCATAGTTTCTTTCTTTATCTTATTGTAGTGACTTCTTTTCATCCATGGCCTATTCAACCATGTCTTCTTATTCCTCTGGATTTATTATAGTCTAAAATATGCCATTTTTCCTTTTTGTTTATATTGAAGTTTATCCTTAATGAAACGATCTTCATATGCTGAAAATTTTATTCTATCCTTTTTTCTCTTGGACTCTTGATCACCCATACTTGTTTTGGTATCTTCTTGCATGGTTCAATGCATGGTTGGTTTCTATCATTTGTTCTACACCTATAAATGATTACACTTATTCTTATTTGCATGTAGAATTATCAAATATTATTTCATCTTTATTACCTAATCTACAATTTTATTGTAATGTATTAGTGATATATTTTCATGTCTTTCATCCTTGATTACTTCATGATCATCATGCAATCTGAATTCTACCTTATTTATGTCATACACATGTTATTTGTTTTGTTATTTTATATCTTGATCTCTCTTATCCTCTTAGTTAATGATCACTTTATTATTTTTCTCCTCATGTTCCTTATTTTTAGCCATCTCCTTGTGATTCATTAAAATCTGGTATTCATTTTTCTTTTCAATGTTTGAGACCTCAAATTGGGCCTTTTGTTCATCAACTTGCAAACCTGTAATCATATATTCAAATATACTATTAAAATCAAAAAATTGAGGACTAATTTCCTCTTCCATTTAATTTTTCATCAAACCTTAAATGAGGCTTTCCATATGATCTTCTTCTTCTACATCATCATTATCCTCCATTTCAAACCTATTCCACTATTCATTCAGTTGTTTAGACTCATTTTGAGTTCTCTCGTGAGATTAGTCTTATTGAAATATACTTATCATTAATAATTTTAAACTTATATTTATTACATGACCTTATATTTATCATGTGTTAAGGTAATAACTCCTTCATTCTATATTTTATTTTATCTCAGCTCCACAAATACTCCATTAGGTGTTTCATATATTCTATCAATGAGTCTAATCAATGACCCTAATGCTTTATTATTCAAGGAACTTTAAATTACCTTCATTTCATTAATTTTTATACCTACATTCATATATCAAAATAAAATTTAGAAATAAAATTATGAGTGAATGTGTCCCCTTGACATGCTTCTTGCTTTAGCACTATTTATTCTACTTTCTTAGTAACATACAAATCCTTCTTAAGCTCTATATACTTGAGCTTCTTCACTTATTTATTAAGTTTATTACATTGTAACCTCTCTTTCTTATTCTTATCTCTCATGAAATATATTATTCTCTTCTTCATGACTAACCTTATAAAACACTTAACCTTCTTATTTATTTCAAATAACAACCTTTTTCTTTCATTCTCTCTCCAACTCCTACCATCTTATTTTTCAACTCATATATCTTTTAATTGATTATATATTTTTTAATTGTGTCTTCCCTATTATTAATGAAACTTTATTTCTCAACCAATCCATTCATTTTCTTTCTCATTTCTTCTCTCTATCTTATCCTCAATGTGTTTTTCCTCAACTCCGCTTTTATCTCTCTTTTATTCACAAGAACTCAATGTGTCTTATTTTCTTTATAAAAAGTATTTTTCACCTTTATTTCTCTTAATACCTCACCCTAGGCTTCTTCTACCTGGTATTTTGGTATTATCTTCCACGTCTAATACACCTTGAAACTACTTATTCCTCTTGAGTTTCATTGAACTCTTTTCCCTCAAGCTTATATGAACTTATTTTCACAACTTCTCTTTCCTTTAGGGTTTCACTCTCTCAAATATGCAACTAAATATTTTTTCAAGTCTTATTTCAAAATATTCTTAACTTTCACTTCTTCTCAAAGAAATTCTGAGCTTTTATACTATTATGATTCAAGTAGACCTCTTTTAGCTCTACTCAATTAGATCTACCATGTTTAAACACTAGGCTTATAGCATTTTTAGACTATTTTATAGTATTATTTAATGTATATTTTAACAATTTTTTTACCTTATCATCACTAATTTCTTGGTCATGACATAACTATCTCCCTTTATCTTATCTGATTGTTGTAAATAACATTAAATAGTCTTACTAGACCTAGCCTTTCTATATCCTTAATAAGATATGTCATACTATATATATAATATTTGATTATTGTATTAAACCATTAGGATTATAAAAATATTTTTAGTACCTTTAAATTGTTATTTGATTCTAGTTCTCCTTGTAATTAGGTCTGTCTTATTCACCACTAGACTTGCATTTTTTTCCAATAGCCCTGTACCTTTTTTAAGAGACCTTTGCCACTAAATATACCACTCATATATGTTTTTAAATGTTATTAGATACTATTGGGTGTTATGTAACCCAAAAACATGATATCAAACTCTACCTATGTTTATTTTATAAGAAACACACACAAATTCTTCTAGCACTTATAAATAGGCATGTAACTTCACTCAATTGGACCCTTCAATCAAAATAAAAGATCTTAATGCTCCCAAATAGTTAAAAAAACTATATTCACATTTTATCACTCAAAAATAAACTCAAAAACCTTATCTTAACTAATTTTTTGGTCACAACACATAATATATGGGTTTTAGCCTAATTCTCAAACTTACAGTCATAAAAAATTCAAGAACTCTCTCTAAATATGGTTAAATATCCTAAAACCACTTTAATTACCTTAAAAAAATTATAAAACACCCTCCTTACATTTTTTAGATGATTTTTATTATTCATTTTCTTTTTATAAAAGGTTTTTAATTTCTCAAATGTTGATATAGGATTCCTATATAGTATACAGACCCAAGAGCTTATTTCCAATGAAAAAATAGATTATATGGGATATCAAGGAATATTTTTGTTTTATTTTTCTATATAAATTATTATATAACTCAAACAAGTGAATTTAAGCATTAAAACTTATAAAATTACATTGAAAACTTCCCATCTATTAGACTCTGTTATGAGTTAACTTGTTTGTAGACCTTTGTCACCTTTAAAATGGTATTAAAATCATGAAGTGAGAGTAAAAAAAAATAGAAAAAATAAATTACACATTCAAAGAGTCTTAATATTAGTGAAAATAACTAAAAATCCTTGCCTTTATTCATGTATCTTCAAAATTTACTTATAGACCTTTGCAACTCAAGACAAACTTCACCATTACACCTATAACTGAGTTCTTGTCTCCTTTTTATGTAATTTTTGACATCCTCTTCTCTTGGTTTGAATTCTATCAGATCTTAAATGATTTTTTAAACTTATTATTCTTTTTTTATATGAATGATAATCTCTCATCCTCCTTGGAATTATCTTAGAACATGTTTATCTTGGCCTTTCTCCAATGCTATACATACTTTATCATGGTTTAATAAATATTGAAGAAATTTAAAATTGAGACAAGGGTTAAAAAAAAATAAAACATATAATCAGACCCTAAGGATCCTTTATCAAAATATCAAGACCCTTAAAACATGTCAAGACCTACTAAACCCTTCAAAACAAATTTAATTTTATGAATTTCTTATTTTGGCAGGAAAACTAGAAATACATATAATTGGTCTAGAAATGATAGGTGAAGCCTGAAAAAGGCTTAAAACACCTAATCATAGCCTCTTAATCCTATCTATGACCTACTTAACAAACCATTTACTTATCAAACCACACTTTAAATTTATCTTAATGATGTTCCTGCATCAACAATTTAGAAAAAAATCACATGACATGTATATAAGAAGTATAGGAAATAAAAAATAAGTTTATATAGTACAAATCATGTAATTTTTATTAATAAATCCTAAAATAGGTATAAGAGACCAATAAAAAAAATTAAAATGCCACAAAAATATGGGACACATTTGAGAAGCAATTGAAGGCAAATGTCCCCAAGGCATTGCATAAAAAAAAAATGATAAAGGAAAAGATAATGGTGTAGGAGGTGAAGGCAATGAAGGCTGGTCAAAGGAAAAACAAGTTTTTTAGTATGGGTGAATTTTAGCCATAATATTTTGCTTATGCATATAATATGAATATTTTGAATTACTATGAAGCTTGCACAAGTTATGAGCATGTTTTATCACATATGTGTAATATTTTCATAGTTATTTTATAGTTTATCAAAAATACATAACATTTAAAAAGGTTACACAAAATCACTTGTATAAAAATTATTGATAACATACATTATAAAGGATCATTACTAATTATATGGTGCATAGAATTACATTTGTCAAAGTAGATGGGAGGATACGTATGTTGATTATCCTAAAGTATAATAATTAGGAATCTATCCTAATATTTTCAAGATTTTCTAAAGCCTTCTAGATGAAATTTACCTAGATCCAACTATCATGAGTAGGTCAATGGGGAAAATCTATAAATATAACCCTAGACCTCTCATTATAATACATGGTGATAGAGTAAAAATTTTGTATCTGCTTCGATAGGCTACGCATTTTGTATAGCTTGTAAAGTTTTTTGTAAATATTTTATTTACTGATATCTATGAAGTAAATTTACATGCAATTTATAGTATATATGTTTTATAATTGATGGTTTATAAATGAATTATAATAACTAAGTATTTTATATCATGTGTTGTGTATAATATTGTTTACTTAATTATAAGGGATTGAATAATAGTTTTATGTGCATTATATTATGCTTACATTTAATTTTTTTAAACTTGTTAATGGTAGGGTTCTATACACACATAAATTAATATTCAATTTAAAACAATGCACTTGTGACCATCCTTTGATACACTTAACTCATGCCTCTTCCTAAGGCCTTATTTTAGCATTTTATTTCACTTTCCATGTGATGACATATCTTTATAAGAAGCCAAAATAACTCTAGAATTCCCCTATCCTTCATGCAAACTAGTCAAGATCACACTCAAACTATTAGTGGTACCCAAAATAGTTGTTTGTACCCCTTAGATAAGAATGCCATAATTATACAACAGTGCACCATTCTCTTATCTAAATCCACTAGTGTCTTACCACAAATTTATTACTAATTTATAAAATTCAAAGTTATGGAAAGGTCAGCCCATAATTTTAGTAAGACCCATTAGAAGGAACTCAAAAATTACCATTGTAAAGCCACATTTCAAACCATTTCCACACAAGAGGCTTCCACACTAAAAATCTCCATAATTCTAATTTAAAATTGAGATAAAATTACTTATTTATCCCAAATATGATTACACACAACTCTAACAGCCTTGAGCTAAAATATGAATACACTTCCAAGGTCACAAGTCATAGTTGAATAACTTAATCACACTAAAATCCCACCATCATCTATTATTTTTCACCATTATTTCACACACAACACTATAGCATGGGAGAACTATATGGAGTTTGATCTCTCTTTATAGTATTGGTATGTAGGAAACACTCAACTTAATGGGTGTTACGTTCAATCATAAATTCAATTGATAACCCCTTTTACCCTATTATTTAATTTGTATTCATGATATATTTAGCTAAGGATTCAATTTAAGGAGTAGGCATAACATGGTTTTGAAATTAGATCAGAATCTCCTGTAGAGTCCATAATTTAAATAGGTGAAGGCAAAGATAACCCAAAATTCTTAGATATCTATCATATATCTAACACATGTGCTCCCCAAGTACAATAATACATTGATTTGTTTTCCAATTAGTGTTCATATCTAAAATCCCTTACAACTTATGTTTTTAGTCCATACTTAGTCAACATAGCTACCTTGTCAATTTAAACTCTAAAAATAGTTTGCATCTTAGTTTTCTAGCTAATTTTATATTCTCCTTTATAATTTTCTTATTTAATATATTTCAATATTTAGTAAGTTACAAAGTAGTTTGTGTCATTTATTGCATATTTTTAGGAATCTAATTTTGTCTAGTAGTTTTTCACATTTAGGTAACTACTTCATTAATTTTATAAAATGAATATACATATTGGTGAACCTATCTATTGATTGAATATTTCAAAATAAACATATATGTTACTAGGGTTTCTATCCTCCTTTTTGTTTCCTAAGGTTTTTGGATTCGATAAAGTATTTAACATAAAAAATATTTAAAGTTTTCATTTCATCTTATATGAAATATAAAATTCATACTTCTCTTAAATGAAGTAGTAGATTAAGTGGTATTCCCATTGACCATACTTAGCTTCCTTTTGATAAAATACATAACATGGATAATAAAAAAGGTACACCAGAAAATTAGAATGCTAATCAACATAATGACCATGTATAAATCCCTGATACTAATTCATAACATGAACAATATGATCAAGATAACCTTGGTTCACAAAATGGATATCAATATGAGCTTTCACTTATAAGTGTGGAATAAATAACATTCAACAAAGTGTAATTTGTCAAGATACTTCATGAACAACCTCTTGATCATCTTATAATTTTACAAACCCTTTTAGATATAAAAATTACAAACATGGCATAATAATCTTATACTTCAAATATATTGAGATCCATGGATATAAATACTATACGATCATTTACTATGGGGAAACCCAAGGGCTTAAACAAATTACTATACCCAATCGTACTCAGTCATTGGAAACACCACCTTTGTTTAGCACAAATTCTTATTCTTCCAATGTAAAATAGATTATGCATGAGCTTTATACTTTGAAAATTTAAGTTATTACATTTTAAACAAGGTGACTGAAAACCTAATCAGTCTCTTGATTCTCAAATTTTGTTGCATACTTTCTTATAATAAAACATAGCATTTATCCTTTACCTATATGTTTTGTGGCACCTAATCTTACATTATATGATGGAAAGGGTTACCTTGAATAAAATTTGAGATCATTTGATTTAGAATGTTTGGAATATGTGTCTAATGACATATTATTGACCAAGTTATTTCCAATAAATCTGAAGGAGTACACTTTACAATGGTTTTAAAATTTACCTCACCAATCAATACATGTATTCAGTCCTTTGGTTGATATGTTTCTAACACACTTTTCAATCAACATCAATGATAATATTCCATATGATCAAATTTATCAACTTAAACAAAATTATAGTGAGCTTATCAAAAATTAGGTCTTAAGTTATAAGATAATGTTATCTAAGATATAAATTCATATGGCCGACAAAGAGCTTCAATATATATTTAAGAAAATTTTACTTAGAACCTTCCATGAATCGATTATTTTTAATAATTTATTATTTTTGCCATGGTTTATAATGTTTCAAGTATGAATATGTGTAAAAAAACACTAATTTATCATATTAGATACACATATTGAGATTTAATTCCCACCGCCATGGAAATAAAAGTATTAAATGGTTACCTTTCTACCACTATAGGTTAGTCCAACACATGTGGCCACTAAATTCATATTACCTAGTGCATGGATCTTAGATATGTTATTGGGGCACCTTTATATTTAATAAATTCACATATTTTATAATATAGTTCATAGGTGTTTAAATTATAACTATGCCAATGAGGCTATCTCAATTTAGGATATCCCATATGAATACCCTTATCATAGTTTGGTATGGTTCTACCACAACAAATTTTAGTTGATCCACCTAAAAAGGTGAAATCTTCTCAAGGAACTCAAAATAAAATATTTACCCATCTAATAAGTCCACTTTCACAAATATTTATCACAAATTCTAGAGAGCCTCTTTCTACTCCTAAACATTCTAGATTGATATTAAAATGAACTAAGGGTGTTTACATAAAGTACCAAAACATGGTTCATCCAATCCATGATGGGTTTATAAAAATCTCTAAAATTAACCATGTTCAACCATATGCACAATATTCTATAAGTCATCATTACGATAGTGTCAGTTATGGTTTATAGATAAATAACTATTCAAATTAATAATTTAGCTAAGTTTAGTCACAATAGTATGACACTTTCCATTCATTAAAGGTCACCATTACTAACTTTGAAACAAGACCCATGGATTATGAGTCCCTTTCAAGAATTATTGATTAGTATATTTCTTCTATTTCTCTCTCTCTCTCTCTCTCTCTCTCTCTCTCTCTCTCTCTCACACACACACACACACACACACACACACACACACACAGAGTTAATAAATAAAATATTTAAAGAAATCACGTGCATGCTTAATTTCAGTTTTCATACATTTGTTAATTTGTGCATAATTATTTAGTACTTATTTCTATCTAGTTTTATATCATATATGCTTCAAGAGTGTACATGATTGAGTGTAGAACATATATAATGCTATTCCCAAACCCAGTTATAGTTTACTTTAATATATTAGACTTAGAAACTATATTCATATTAGATAACCCTATTTAGATAATATTTCACTATATTTGTGTCCTAATCCCCCACTCTTTTCCTAGTGAGCACAAGCTACTATTTATCAAATCTAAACCAAACACACGTCTATTACAAGTTGTATATATAGAAACAAGATCATTGGGGGAATATTATTAATAGGTTTTATCCTTATTTTTATATCCTTTGTTGTAAACATCTTAGTTATTTACATGACATAACATATATTGATATCTCTCACTTACTAACACATTGATATCTTACTAGTTATATAAGTAATTGAATATACTCATTTTACCAATTGCTTAATGTTATCACTCATAAGTGCACCCTTATAAGAATGTGCATTTGTTTTCATTCATGTTGATATAATGGAAAATATAAAATGTATGGGTGGAATTATAATGGATAGAACATTTATATTAAGCACTAGTTCCATTTGGTACGCTCACTGATTTATCTCTAAACTCTCTAATTTAGTGATTTCTTGACTAGGAAAAGGGTAAAGGGAGTAATATTTAAGTAAAAATTGAACATGAAAATTAAAAATTTGGGGTGATGCACCAATATTAAAGTCAATTATGCCTATAATTTACACACTTGAGAAGCTAAATAACTTTCACACATTCATTTCATCTTTAAACAATTACTCTTGCATCAAAATTTCATTTAAAGGTCTTGAGAAACATTCACACTATCATGGAAGAAATGAAAATAAGTTGAATTTACTTCCAAATGTTTGAGTATTTCTAATTATGTCATAGTTCCTTGGTGAGTGTATGAAGTTCTTTGATAGTATAAATGATAATGACAAAGTGTGTAATGTGCTTGTTCTTGTATGTTCTTGTATGTTTGGTTAATATTCAGATTTTTACTATTTAGAGATGATTAGAGATGAGTATGGAGTATTGATCATGTGAAAAATGTCCCTAATATGTTTTATAAACTGTTATAGCTTGTGTACATAAGTGAAATTCATCTAGTTATCCATAGTTTTTATCTAGACACTTTGGGTCCAATGGTATAAAATTTGAGTAGCTAGTTTGATGAAGTCACCATTACCATGTGGGAATGAGTCAAGGGGATTTGGTCATATGATTTTTATCACATTAGTCCCTATTTTTTATGTTCCATATCTCAAGTCATGTGATGAATCATGGCCAAAGATATGAGGATGCAAAGTCAGCTACTCAAATAGAATTCACTATGTTCCCATACTTAGTCAAATTTGCAAAAGGGCTCAAGCAGAGTCAAGTAAAAAAATTGAAGATGTAAACATTCACATGAGTGGAACTATTAGGATAAAATAATCATATGTTTTTGTTCATTTTTATACCTAGTTTATATGCTCTAATTTTTAGATCATGCAAGTAAGTGCATCAAAAGATATGCAAGTGTAAAGTTGGGCTCCTAGGTATTTTAACAGTATTTTCCCATACTTAGCCAAATTTGCATGAGACAAGAAATAAATAAGTAAGAAGTTTCATGGTGGAATATCTCACACATGTGGATATTTTAAGAGAAGGTGATCATATGGATTCATTTAGTTTTAAGCTTAGTTTATTTATGCTAAATTTTAGATCATATGATTAAGCAGATCAAAATATATGCATGAGAAAAGTTGGCCTCACAAGAAATTTCTAATCATAATTAGATCTATGATAGAATATTTTGAGAAGGCATTTTAATGGTGTTATATCTTGCATGCATGAAGGTTTCAAGATCAGTTTGATACATGGTTGGATTCCTCTTTGAAAAGAGAACATATGGTGTAATTTTGAGATATAAGATTTATCATAGAAAAGTATATATCTATCCAAATTTGGCCTTCCAGGCATATTGAAAGGGTCCCCATAGTCAATTTTGAAAGATGTAAATATCGAGCAAGTATCAAGGAGATCTATGAAGCACATTTGCTCCAAGATATCAAGAAATAATGAGATGGAAATAAGTGTACATTGTTCAATGACTGAGTAAAGGTAAAGGACAAAGATCAATGATTAGTGCATGATCATATAGATTGATCTAGTGATGAGTGTTTCTAGTTAAAGACCCGGTTGATCCATAAAGATTGACAGTGCATATTAAGTCAACATTTCAAGGGTGCACAAGATGAGGTCAAAGTGATTGAGGTTTAAAATTTAAGCATTGGTGATATGCATTAAATTTTGGACAAGATCAATGGTGCTAATTGATTTGATTAATGAGGATGAGATGCGAGCATAGTGTTTTAAGGTTAACTATGATCATTGATATTTAAATATTTAAATTTAATAAGGGAAAAACTAGTGTCTAGTTTTTGAGTCATATCTTTCGATTTAGAATGAACTTGACCATGTAGTAAAAATCATAGTGGTAGAGGACTCCAAGGTACATATAAAAATATGGATTGTAATATCTATAATTTTGTAAAATAAAAAAATATTAAGGTTCAAAGTTGACTGTGTGTTCATGGTTTTATTGAAAGTAACTTAACATGGGTAATTGAGCTCATTTTGATGTTGTTTTGATATATATTGATAAATTGTCTATTTGGGAGTATTTTATAATCCATGAGGATGATATTTGTCCATTATGAATGATTGACCAATCATATGTTGTATGAATAAAGGCTTCGAAGGTGATTGCTTATTCACTCATTTGACTATATATACAAAAAAGTACTTGAGCTATTTGTGTTTAATCTAAAGGGTACTATGATGATTTTTCAAACTTATGGGGAACCTATAGATCATGTATAATGGAGAAATTAAATTGGAAAGTGTTCTTATGTTTTAATTTGCTCGGAGATGTGTTAAAGAGATGAATAGGTCTCCATAGGACCTAAAAGTGACTTAAGCCTATTTTGAAAGTTGATTGTGCTTAAGTGTGACCCATGTGAGATGCCTTAAGGGTGAAGGTATGCATTTTGGATTAAAAAATGTTGATAATTAATGATATATCTATATATAAGAAATCAAATATGATGATTTCCAAATTTGGTGTGGAATATTTGTGAAAAAAGATGAATGTAAGGTGCATGTGAGAGTTGTGAAGTGAAGGATAGGTAGTGTACCTATTAATTGAGTTAATGAGTATAATAATTTATTAATTATGTGCATGAAATATAGGTCATGTTCCTAATCTTATAAAATTTTTATTTTAATTTGATGATATGCGAAGAGGTCTGAGTGTGAAAATTAGGATAGTTTGAGTGAAGGAGAGAGATTATGGCATGCCTATGTGAGAGGCCAATTTGAGATAGAGAGAGAGTTTGTGTAGGGGTTAGAAAATAGAGATCCATCATTAGGTGTTGAAGAAATAATTTCTAAAGTGGAGGCATTCAAATTAGGGTCTAAAGGACTTGGTATTCCTTAGGGGTAGTTGCTCCTTGTGAAATAGGTGTTTCACTAAATACCTCTGATCAAGAGAATATGATCAAGGTTTGTTGGTCTAAAGAAGTTGATTAGTCTATTGTTTATAGTTTCTTATAGGACATTAGTCCATTTTTTTTTTAGTCTTAAGAGTGGGTTTGTTCCCCATGAGGGTTTCCCATAAGAACTATGTGTTATGTGTTTGATCTTGTGTATGCATTGGATGTATGAGCTCTCTTGTTAATTTTGCTTGATCAAGGTGATATATGTTGACTAGTTAATATTTTAATGGACTAAAATTGAAACTGAAAGATCTAGGATTACTTATTCACCCCCCACTCTTAGTGATTACATCTCTAAAAATTCGTATTATAGTAGGTCCTTTGGTAAAGACTTAACAACTTAAAGGTGATCTAAGGTACAATATGAGTAGTCATCAAGGAGGTTTCTCTTCTAATCAAGCACCAATGTTCAATGGATCCAATTATAATTTTTTTTAATGTTAGGATGAGTACATACATTATGTATCTAAGGGTTTATGTTTGGTAATCTATTGTGAATGGATATGTTGTTCCTACTATTCCTTCATCTAGTGTTATAGACAAGAAGTTATTTTAGAATAATTCTAAGGCAATGAATGCTATCACTTGTGGTTTTTTAGAGATAAAATACACCAAGGTCATCCATTTTAAATATAATAAAGAGATATGGGAAAAAAATTAGATAATTTATGAAGGAGATTCAAAGGTCAAGCTTACTCAGTTATAGACTCATAGAAGGCAATTTGAAAGTCTCAAGATGAACAAAGATGATATTATGGCATCGTTTCTGTAGAGAGTTAATGAGATTATGAACATAATTAGAGGTCTTGGAAACAATATTGAAGAGGCCACTATTTTTCAAAAGTTATTAAGGTCTATATCCCTTAAATTTGATCCAAAAGTGTCTGCTATATAAGAAAGTCGTTATCTTACTCAGCTGAAGATAAATCAATTGCAAGACACCCTTATTGCCTATGAGATGAGGAAGAATGATGATATACCACCCAAAAAAAAGTATTTTTCAAGACTGAAATGAAGATAAAGAATAAATTCCAAGGTAAGATACTCAAGGAGGATGACATTCCTAATATAGATGAGGATGAACTAATTGTTTTGATTTCAAGGAAATTGAGAATAGGTTTAGGAAAGTATAAAGGTAAACTACCTCTCAAATGCTTCAATTTTGGTGAGATAGGACATTTTTCTAATGAGTGCCTTCATAAGTATAATAAGGATTATGATGAAGAGCATAATCAAGGTCATGATGATGGCAAGAGAACATTTGGTCTAATAAAAGCAACAAGGGATTCAAAAGGTTTGATAACAAGAAATACTTCAAGAACCAGAAGAGTCTCTATACTAAAGAATATTGTAACCCAATAGATGAGAGTGAAGACTTAGAGTATTCTCATGAATATGATGGTCTTATTAAAGATAGATCCCTTTTTATGTCTGAGGAAGGAAGTTGCTCGCATAAAAAGGAGTCTACTTGGAGTGATTCAAATGATGATGAAGATGAATTAGACTGTGAGACTACATTTACTAATGCTCATGAAGAACTAAAGATTGAGAATAAGATCAATAAGAAGATGAAATCTAAACTCAAGGACTTTGAGGAGCAATTTAGTGTGTTTGAGGCAAGAATGGTTGAAGATGCCAAATAACATGAAGATATGGTCAAGAATCTTAATTGTTAATTGGAAGTCCTATCTACAAGCCTAAAATCTAAATAAACTGAATGTGAAAGGTATGCAATTAAACATGAATCATTCAAATCTAAGCTAGAGAAGGTATCTAGTAAGGTAATGTCATTTATGAGATTTGAAAAGAGTTTAAGTGATCTAGACAACATTCTGAATGATCAAAAACATGTAAGTGATAAGACTAGTATTGGATACAAAAAAGAACTAGAAACTATAACTCAAGACAAGATGAAGACTAATGTAAACAATAACAATCTGACTTTGAAGACAAATTATCAAAAAAGGAATGAAGGTGTTGATAGAATGAAGACAAATTACACCAGATAACCAAATGACACGAGGTATATAAATTTCAATGGTTAATATTATACTTGTAATCAGTTTGCCGTAGAGCTCGAGAATGTATAAGACTTGTTAAAAATGAATTTGCATGGAACTGTGATGGGGGTCATTATTCAAAAGGCATGAGCAAGGTTAAGTGCTTCAACTATCATGATATAGGACACTTTTCAAAAAAAATTACGTTTAAGGTAAGATAAGTTGAGTTTCCATCAAGGAGTATGGTTTACTATAGTTGTGAATAGAGAGGTCACATTTCTAGATTCTGAAAGCAAAGGCCTACAAGATAGAATAGGTTTTATCAAGATCCTAGAGTGAAAGACAGAAGGCAAGTGAACTCATAGAGACCAAAGGTGATAAGTAAGAACTATGATGAGTCTATAGGTTTAAGTAATTCCTTTACTATGGTGGATAATGTTATAGATGTTGAAGAGTGCCAAGAGCTCTCATTGACTACTCATGTTGAGAATAAAGAGACCAAGCTCAAGGAGAAGACCAAGGTACTAGTTAAGGCCAGTTCTAAGGTAAGTATAAATCCAAGTGAACATCCTGCTATTGTTGAGCAAGCATCATGAAAATAACATCAATTATTTGTACCTAGTGATGAGTTTCCGAAATATAAGTTTGATTCTTCAAATGAAAAGGTATGTCAATATTCCATGGTTTCTCCATATATTGTCAAATCTATCTTTGAAGAAAAGGAGAGTGATATAGAAGAAGAACCAATTATTATAGTTTAGACTAAGAAGAAAAATAAGAAGAGAAATAATTCTTATAGATATAAGAGGACTCCAATGGTTATTGAAGAGATGTGGGGCACTCTTGGCTTCACTTTATTTTAGAGCATTATGGTGCAAAGGATGTCTTTATCTATGCTTATTAAAGAGAATCCTTTCATTGGAGAAGAAAGTGTTACTGTGGCATTCTTGAAATTGTCCTAAAAGGCTAGAGATGAGTGTTTTTAGTTGGAGCAAGTATGTCCACGTGGAAAATATGCTTAGGTGATATCATGGTATTGATAATTGTATATGGAGTAGTATGTAGGGTCAGATTAAAGGTTCCCAAATGGTAAAGGAGGATTTGTGATTTATCAAGATGATATTTTTACATAAAAAGGTTTAATGACCTTATTCTATCATGCTCGAGGTGGTTTTGTGATCTGAAGGTATATTGAAGTCAATTTTGAGATTTTTGTTAGCTCTCAAATTTCTTAGTTTGTGCTTAAGAGCTTGTAGGTCCTAAAATGGTTTATAGGAAGTCAAGGTTCCCATTGATGTGAAAGCTCAAATCTTGGTCCAAAATTTTGTAATGGTTATCTCCAAGTGTACAAGAAGTTTTAGAGGTGGATGTTGTCTGGAAGTTGTTGTGTTGACCTTGTTTGTTTTGAGATTATAGGATTTTGGGCTCTACTATAAAAGTGGTATGCCTTATGATTTGAGATTTAAGGTTTCTTAATATGTTGAATAGGCCAAATGGGTTATCAAATAAAAATTCATAGAGATTTGAAGGTTTATGGTTCTCAATTTATTCAAGTTTTTGTTAAGTTGGAGGCATAATTGGATAGTTGGTTTGTGAAGGAATTTTATTAAAGAGGATGATCTTGGTGATGAAAACTAGTGTTCTTTATGTGTCATATAGGAGTGCTCTAGATATTAGGTTTTAGGTCTTGAAGATGTGTCTACTAAAAGATGTGGGATCTACAAGTTCCAGGTAGGGCTACAAGGAGGCTAGATAGGCCTAGTTTGAAGAGGAGTGATTTTTGCTTAGTTTCTCAAAAAGAGTAAGATATGTTTTTTTCAAGGAGATTTTTCAAGTTGGTTGAGAGCATGTTTCCTATTTTGTTATTGTCATGAAGTTCTAATGGTAGCTTGAGAGAGAAGGCTAGTAAGCATGTGTGGTGGTTCTTCATGGTGTACGGAGATCTGAAGATGCTCAAGATGTTAAATGACTCAAAAATATTAGGGGGAGTCCATCTCAAGTTTCTTGGTGAGTTCCATCAGATTTTAGTAATTTTTTTTGTTCTTTCTTCATTATTTTTAGTGCTTGGTTGAAGAGAGTGTTGGCATGGAATAAGAGGAAGTTGTCAAGGAAAGAAGAGGTAGGCTCAAGGTAAGGGGAAGTTTGTATCATCTTTCTAATATGGTCCTTTCTTATTTATTATCTTTTCAAGTCCTCAAGATTATTTGGTGCTAACTTTGTCATTGTGTCAAAGGGCAAGAAAATTCTTGTTGTGGGAGTGTTTTGAGAGAGAAATAAGGTGAGATATATATTACTATATTTATGGGTGTTGACATCAATGATAAAGGGTAAGATTGTTGGAGTATTGTCAATGATGTCATAAAGGTTCTGTGGTGAGTGGATGAAGTGCCTTGATAGTCTAAGTGATAATGATAAAGTGTGAAATGTTCTTATTCTTGTATGCTTGAAGTATATTCAGAGTTTGACTATTTAGAGATGATTAGGTATGAGTATGGAGTATTGAGAATGTGAAAAATATCCCTAATATTTTTTCTAAGCTTTGAGAGATTGTGTGCATAAGTGGAATTCATCTGATTATCCATACTTTTCATCTAGACGCTTTGGGTCTAGTGTCAAAAAATCTGAGTAGGTAGTTTGATGAAGTCACCATTGCCACAGGGAAATGAGTCAAGTGGAGTTGGTCATATGGTTATGATAACATTAGTCCATAGTTGTTAAATGGAAGATCTCAAGTCAGGTGATGAAGTGTGGTTGAAGATATGAAGATGCAAATTTGGATTCTTAGATAAAATTCACTATGTTCCCATAGTCAAATTTGTAAAAGGGCTCAAGAAAAACTGAGTAAGCATGTTGATGAGGTTAGCATTCACATGAGTGGAAGTGTCAAGACAAAATGGTCATATGGGTTTGTTCAATTTTATAACTAGTTTATATGCACTAATTCTTAGATCATGTGACTAAGAATGTCAAAAGATATGTAAGTGAAAATTTGGGCTCCCAGGTATTTTGATAGTACTTTCCCATACTTAGCCAAATTTGCATGAGGCAAGAAAGAATTGAGTAATTAGTTTGATGAAGGAATATCTCACACATGTAGACATTTCAAGAGAAGGTGATCATATGGGTTTGTTTAATTTTAATCCTTGTTTATTTATCCTAAATTTTAGATCATGTGATGAAGCACATAAAAAGATATGCATGAGAAAATTTGGCCTCACATGCAAGTTTTAAACATAAATGGCTCTATGACAGAAGATTCTGAGAAGGCATTTTAATGGCATTATATCTCAGATGCACAAAGGTCTCAAGAGCAGTTTGATACATTTTTGGATTTTTCCTTTAAAAGGAAAACACATGGTGAAATTTGTGGGACATGAGATTTATCACAAAAAAAATATATCTATCCAAATTTGGCCTTCTAGGAATATTGAAAGGGTCCCCATAGTCAATTTTGAAAGAGGTAAAGATCGAGTAAGTCTCAAGGAGATCGATGAAGTGCATTTGATGCAAGATATTAGGAAGAAATGAGATGGAAATAAATGAATTTTGTTTGACAATTGATCATAGGTAAAATATAGATATTAATGGTGAGTGCATGATCGTACATATTGATCTAATAATGAGCATAGCTAGTTAAAGACCTGGTTGGTCTATAAAGATCAATGGTCCATATTAAGTCAACATTATAAGGGTGCATGAGATGAGGTCAAAGAAACTAAGGTTTAACATTTGATCATTGGACCCTATGAATTAATGTTTAAATAAGATAAATAGTGTGTAATTGATTTGAGCAGTGAGGACATGAGATGCAATCATAGTGTTTGAAGGTTAATTGTGACCGTTGATATTTAAATATTTAAATTTAACAAGGGAAAAAATAGTGTCTAGTTTTTTAGTCATATCTTTTGATCCAGAATAAATTTGACCATGTAGTAAAAATAAAAGTGGTAGAAGACTCCAAGACACATCTATAAATATTGATTTGAAGATTTGGAAGTGTGTATAGTCAAATATATTAAGGTTCAAAGTTGATTATGTGTTTATGTTTATTATACAAGTAACCCAAGATGGGTAATTGAGCTCATTTTGATATTGTTTTGATATATATTGATAAATTATTTACTAAGGAGTATTTTAGAATCTATAAGGATGCTCTATGTGAATTATGAAGGATTGACCAATCATGTGTTATATGAACAAAGGCTTAGAAGGTGACTATGTGTTCATTCATATTGATGGTATGTATAGAGAAGTGTTTGAGCTAATTGTGCTTAAGTTAAAGGGTATTGTGATGGTTTTTGGAACTTAAGGGGGACCTATAGATCATGTAGAATGGGTCCATGCTATTATAAATTATTCATATGTTTTAGTTTTCTTGTATATGTGTCAAAGAGTTGAATAGGTCTCCATAGGACCTAAAAGTGACTTAGGCCTATTTTTAAAGTGGATTGTGCTTAAGTGTGACCCATGTGAGATGCCTTAAGGGTGAAGGCATGTATTTTGGCTGACCAAAATGTTGATAGTTCATGATGGCTCTATATATAGTGAAATTAAAGATGATGATTTCTAGATTTGGTGTGGAAGATTTGTGAAAAAAGATAAGTGCAAGGTGCATGTGAGACTTGTGATGTGAATGATAAGTAGTGTGCCTTTTGGTTGAGTTAATGAGAAAAATAGTTTATTAACTATGTGTATGACCTATAGGTCATGTTCTTAATGTTGGAATAGTGCTCTTGAAATTTGAGGATATACAAAGAGGTTTGAGTGTGAAAATGAGGATAGTTTGAGTGAAGAAGGAGAGAGATTGTGGCATACCTATGTGAGAGGAATGTTTGATATATATATATATATATATGTGTGTGTGTGTGTGTGTGTGTGTGTGTGTGTGTGTGTGTGTATATATGTATATATATATATATATATGTATATATATATATATATGTATATATATATATATAGAGAGAGAGAGAGAGAGAGTTTGTGTAAGGGTTAGAAAATAGAGATCCATCATCAAGTGTTGAAAACATAATTTCTAAGGTGGAGGTGTAAAAAGGAGGGTCTAAATTACTTGGTCTTCCTTATGAGATTTTTTTCCCTGTTAAATAGGTGTTTCACTAAATACCTTTGGTCAGGAGGATATGATCAGGGTTTACTGGTCTAAAGGAGTTGATTAGTTTTTTTTTGTTTTTTTTAGAGGATAGTAGTCCATTTGTGTTACAGGCTTGAGATTAGGTTTTATTCCCCATGAGGGTTTCCCATAGGAACTACAAATGAAATTAAAATATCTAGACTCACTGATTCAGCCCCTCTCAGTGATTGTACATATAACACCAAACTAGGTATAAATTAGACTTAGACACTTGATATGACCTGAAATAACTCTCATATGATGTATAAAGGTGAAATATTTATACATAAACATAGGAAAATAAATTATTCATGAAGTTACATTAGTGAATACGAGGCACACATTTCATGAACAACCTAAAAATGGAGGAAAATTAGCTTCTTATTTCTTCCAAGGTGATGTAATACAATTTTTTGGTAGATTTTTATCATATAAAAAATCATAATATGATGTATTCTTTTTAAAAATAAACATACATATAGAAAATAAAGTTACGAGAGAGGAGACAAAGTATCTCCAAACTAGGGATGAGTCATCATGCCTAGTCATCTGTCTCTCTTCCTTTAACTCAACCACAAAACTCATACATAGTAGATACTAGATTTTAACCTCCTTATCTTATAAAATGACATAGGAGAGAGAGATAATCTTTTTTTAATGATTTTAAAAATTCAAAGGTTATCATTCCTAACCTATTTTGAAGAGAATTGGTCTCCTTGCATGCTTTGATGGTCTTTAATACTTGAAGAGGTATTGATCATCTTAATTAAATCATTATGAATATAAAATTAAATATTATTGAGAATCTCCATATTTATATTGATTGAATTTAGCTATCTTCCTTGTATCTTGGAGTTTGACCCACCTATGCACATATATTCTTGCTTGCATGTTTCTCTCTCATGACTTCCTTAAATAGCTCCAAGGTGGCATAGAAGGTAGAGGTTTTTATGTTCTAATTGATGGAGTATCCTCCATTAAAATAGGACATAAATTTTTCATCAATTACTAAACTATACTCATCCATTCTTTCATGTTTCTTCTCCACCTTAATAGGGCTAATTGAAGGCTTCTTCTTATTTGATTTGAATTTTTCCACGTTTAGTTCCAAGGTGGCATAAAAGTGAGAGAAAAGTATTGTTAATGTTTTTTAAGACTCATTCCAACCTTTATTAATATTTGAACACAAACACTTGACATCTTCTTGACCTTCAAATGACAAAGAGCACATGTGATTAACTTGGCAAAGTTTTTGAAGATTTCAAAGCATTGTTGGAGCTTATGGATTGGTAATAGGACTCTTCTTCCTCTAACTTGGCATATAAAGGATAGGTTACATGTTGTATTTTTTTTATATCTTCATGAAATATCATTTATTATAGTGCATTTTATTATGAAAAATCATATCTCTCCATATTGATCCTTCTTGGATTTGCTCATTTTTTCCATTTTGACAAGCTTGTTGAATGCACAATGAGAACCTATAACTTTATGATATAATTATTGACCAAATTTGACCTATAGGTCAAATTAAGACCCCTTTAGGTAAATTTTTTTTTTAATGTGTTTTAAGGGTCTAATATATTGTCATAAGGGGTATTATAATTCTTTTAGTGTGATTTCATGTGATATTAGCCTTGGTCAATTTTAGTCCATTTATCATTTAAAGTCATTTTGGGGTCATAAATAGAGAATTTAATAGGTTATAAAACATCCTTAGGCAATTTTAAGGTTCCAAAATTTTATCTCACATACCATGTGCCCTAATAGGTCTTAATCAATTGACATAACTAAAAAGTGGTAGGTTCTTCAGAGGAAAGGGTAGTTTTCTTGAGAAAAAAGGGGAGTTTGGCACTTGTACAACCCATGGGAAAGTGTGACACATGGGAGAATATTTTAATATGACTATTAATATTAATTAGGTTCATTTATATTATTTAAATTACTTTAAAGTGTCAAAATTGGGCTAAAACCATTCTATTTTTTTTCACCCTTCTAGGCACTCAGAACTAGTCTTTATGTTTTGGCTTAGTACGAACAACTAAAGAAGTTTCAGGTCAAATTATTTTGAGAGATGATATTAAAATTAGATAAATTAATTTAAATAACATTATTTTGAACAATGTTCTTTATGAACCATCCTCATGATATTGACTGTGATTTTTTGCTTGTTATTTCATGCACCCTATAAGTTTTGCTCCATTTTGGGCAAGTCGGTATGAACCAATTGGTGATGTTTACTCTATATGATGTTTTTTATCTTATAAAATTCCCTCCATTATTTTTTAAGGTATCATGTTTTTTTATTTAGAAAAGCATATCAGATTGGAAAAGTAGTCTCATTTGGGATGATAGGTTGTTTTCTATCATCTGCACAGTTTCTCATGCTTATTAATGTTTTCATAGGGTTATGATAAATTAATATTAATGTTTTCAATTCTCCCATGATTAAATTTAACTTAAAAATCAATATTAAAAAACATATTCCATGAGGGTGCAGTCACAAAGATCATGTAGCTAGTTTACCCTATGTTTGTCATACATAGTCAATCATGGTAAACCACGTGTATGGAACCTTTATGTAATGTTCATAAAGGTTTGATGAAAATAATAAATATTGGTGTACCTTTTATCATAATAAATAAATTTTTTGAGTAATTAAATGGTAGGAGAGGGTTGTAACAATCATGTAGAATACTTTAATACAATCTGCCATGAAGAAACTCACCTATAGGCACCTTAGAAATCAATTGTGTTGAAAAGAGGTACACAATATGAGTAATGTTTTAAGAGTGAGGAGGATCCTTTTGAAAAAATTTAAAGGGCCTAAAAATACATTCAAACCTAAAAATAATGCTCATTGTCTACACTCAAAATTACTGCCTATATACTAGAATGCCCATCTATAGGTGGTCCTAGCATAAGATAAGAAAATCTCAATAGAGAGGTTGAAACATGTGGAAAAATATCTCCTTGAAGTATTGAATTGATGTAGAGGTCATGATATAAATTTTTGAGAGGATATATTGGGAAAATTGAGTTGGAAATCATGTTTAAGTAATGACTATGTGATTCAAGCCCCTTATCCCTAAATTGGCAAAATAGATAACCTAGCAGTTTTGTGGAAGTTTTACAACATGGTTGTCATGGAGTTTAAGGAATATAGATGACCTAGTCCTATATCCTCTAACATGGAGAATAACTAGGAAAATTTTAGAGATAATATAATTTATAGAGATTGGTTGGTAGAAGACTCAAAGATGCCTTTCTAAACACTAAATTTAGGTAGTGGAATCTATAGGAAAGAGCTTCAAATGGAGCCTTCAACCAAAGTTAAAAACCTAGACTATGTCATCATGGTGAAGTTTTTCCAAACATTTTAAAGTATTTTTTTTAATCCAAGAGATTATCAAAAGGAGTAACTTACTATGTTTGGTCCTCATGAAACACCTACAGGTGTCCTTGCCTTTAGGGATATCCACCTACAGTAGACCTTCACTTCTATATCATCCATAACAAGGACTTAAAATAAGGAAACATACACATTTATATATTTGAGATGATTCCAATTATGTCAAGATATTTATGGGGATGTAAAACCTTTCCAAAATTAATGTTCATAAATAAGGGTCTCTTCATGTGAACTATTTGCTTACAACCAACTTTAGGTGACTATAAGTAGACAGTGACCTAAGCATGGAATTTTGAGGATGTTTTAGCACATTAAAAGTGAATGAAGGTAGTATTAAATTATAAATAACCTTTTAAGATTCAATAAAAAGTCTGTACACACCATGTTTAGGCTCAATTACATATAAGGTAACTTACAAGTAGGGTCTAAAAGACAAGAAACATAGTCAAAAAGACCTTAACCAGTTAGATAGGCCTATAAGCGCATTGACTTGATTTAAAATAAGGTGAAATTATTTCAAGGATATATATGAATTAAAAATCATAGATACAATTCCAAAACATAATTCTCATCTACAGGTGGACTGTATTCTACAAGAGACATAGTTGATTATTGTAGATAGGCACATAAAGGTAGTACTCTTGGTATGGAAGTAAAATGAACATGGGGAAAATTGATCTAAATAATGACCAATTATTTTTTTAAACTTTCAAGTAAGTATTTGAACACCATTTTCAAGACCCAACTAGATAAGATCACTTATAGGGGTCAATTTGAGTGAAAAGAATAGTGCATAGTCAGAAATTGTGCACACAGTCTTGGCCAATCTAGTGTATAAAGTGGCATGTAGAAGATTGGGTGATGAAATGACTTGAAAAAATTTATTAAATATTTTTATATAATTGAGACATAGTCATAAAATGGAAAATAATCATGTATAATATCCTAATGATGCAAACACAATCCACATGAGGAAGCCTGCACATAGTCTTCTTTAAAATGAGTATATCTTGGGTCTTTTAGAATTTGAGGGGTAAAATGACCTTATAAAGGGAAAATATTTGGTACAAATCATAATTTTCACTTATAGGGACTCCTCTAACACTAATTTTTCATGATGAAATAGGGGAAGTACCCTTTTCTTTATCTCAGATAGAGGGTACTTCCCTTTATGCATAACTAGCATATTTGAGAGGCAATGACAAAATATGAGACCACAAGTTGAGTAAAAACTTTAGGAAGGTGTGGATAGTTGGAAAAAATCAAATTAAATATGGTAGAACATGCAAAAATGGATTTAACTCAATAGGGTACCCTACACTCTGAAGGTTACAATCAGGCTTAAGGGTAGGGTTTTGGCCTAGAAGCCAAATGGATAGTCACCTTAAATTTACACATGATGGGAACATTATAAAATATTATTAAATTTTTATGGTGGAATAATTGATGTGTTTTATCCATTTATATATATAATAAGTCATGAAAAGGTCAATTTTGGACTTTAAGGTCATTGAGGCCTGTTGGAATAGAGGAGTAAGCTCAATACGAGAAGTTCAAATGCTCACATATTTCATGAGACTTTTCATGGAGTTTATGGGAGTTTATATAAGTTTAAATATGTCCTATACTTTTATCTTGTGTATTTTTTTTTGTAAATTTAATTCCCCATTTTTATGAACAATGTTTAAGAGGTCAAACTGCTCAAAACCCTTACAAAGACCCCATTAGAGACATGAGTATGGTAAGATAATATAATGAAATTGTTTTAAAATTAAATATATTTTAGTAAATATAATACTCTCTTATTCTCCTCCCCATCTTGTTGGATTATATGGAATTATATAGATGGCATGCAAAATAGGGGTTTTCTAACTATTTTGTGCATTGTATAGATTCTAAGAGGTTTCAAGAGATGAAATTTTTTTGGGGGAAATATTAATAATTTTTATAACTTCCAATGTTAATTTAATTCCTTATAACAACTCCTAAGTTCTCATCTAGCTACTACATCTCAGCCAGTCAAAATTGGCATAGTGACCAAGCTAGTGAGAAGGGTGGAAAATGTCAAGTGAAGTGATTTTAAGGTGTGTTTGATGAATCTAAGGAAATTTAGGGTATTTAAAGGTTTAATAGACTCCATAAAATATATTTTAATGGAAAAATTATTCCTTTTTATATGCCAAGTGTGTAGGGTGCATGAAGGAAGAATTTTTTGGATTGCAAATGATGATGGCTCATTCCTAGATGATTCCAGATGAGCAAGCCTAAAAATAATGAATGAAGAGGAATTTATGAAATATTTAACCTTAATTAAAATAATAACTATTGTAATTAATAAATTTTGGGATGTTCAAATAGTTCCAAATCATGCAAGCAATTTTTTGAGCCAGAATGAGGAGTTTCATGCCACTTTTCAAGAGTTTCATGCCTTGTATGGACACTTGTACTTCTTGACCTTACATGGTTCATCCCACATCCTCTTATAATGAAAAAATAAATAATTTTCTTATCTTTAAAATTGTCTTTGTGACCCTTAGACTTTTCTCTTATCCTCTTTCTCTCAAGTTTTATAAGAACTAGCCATTTTGGCTATTGTAACTTATGTTCCACTTAAGTATGGCAAAGACCTGTTCATTTTAATACCATTTGATCAATAAGACTAATGAGTTTTACCTATTCATTACTATTTATAATTTTTTGACTTGAATTTTAGATCTTTCTTAATGAATACTATGGATTTATTAGCATGTGTTCTCATTCTTTCATCCTATTTATAGTTGGAAATCTTTTTCTTACAGGGCATGTGAAGTGTTCTAGGAAGTTTCAAGGTTGAGTGAGTTATTATATTCACTAGTTCCATTAAATTCCTCTTATCTATTCCTCCTAGCCTAATTATTCATCCATAACCTCATAATGTAACATTGATGTGAGAAGATGCAGATTGTAGAAGTGTATGTTTGGTGAGTCTCTTGGTTTCATGTGTAACATGTAGCTGGTTGGAAGCCATAAAATTATTTGATGTATCACCTCCCTTAGGATATTTTATTTTTATTTTTCTCTCTCCCTCCCTCCCCCTCACCCCCCACAAATTTTAGTTTTAGTTATGATCTAGATTGGTACATCAATGGAGTTAACCCTATCTAGAGATTCACCTCATCCTTAGGCTACTCACAAACCTAGAGGTGTTTCACTTGTGCCACTTAGATGAGGAGAGATGAGACATATCATCAAAGGGTGAAAATACAAGTGACAAAAATTACATTATCTGAACAAATAATTAGTCTAAATAGTAATGTAACATCATGAAAATGGTGGAACATACAATCAAACAAATTTATAGCTCCAAAATCCACATACAACTTCCAAAAATACTCTTTTATGATTTATAGGCATCAAGAAACCTTTATTTATATTTGGGTGTCTATAATGAGTTATATGTCTTACCAAACACTCCTCATATGTTAAAATATGACATTGAAAAATCAGATTACATACCTATATAATGAAAAATATGATAGTGTTAATCATGTGTTTACATCTTCATCTAGAAATGTTGTGCCCTATAACATTTCATATCTAAATGAAAATATAAAATAAAATAAATTTAAAATAAGTGATTTAAAAAGTGAAAAAAGGATAATAATATCCCAAGTGAAACTCTAATATAAATGCTTCAAAATAAATTTATTTGACTACCTCATCTACATCATATTAGGAGATCAAAATACTATTATGTATATCATAGAGTGCATGTACATCATATAATTATTTTTTTGTATTGAATAATAAAATACAAAAGGTAATGATAATGTTGATCATATCATTCATACATAAATCAATAAACACACTCATATTATGAGTACATATCCTAAAGCACAAGTTCAAAAAGAACAAATATTGGTACAAAAAAATAATCCAAATAAAAAATAATTCAAAAGTCATAATTAAATAAAGAAAAGAATACAAATTTCCTTGTCAATAATGATACTAAAATTTCAAAACAATATGGTTTTGGACAATAATATATACCACTTTGGCTATCATGGTCAAGGATTGGGAAAACATGCACAAATCACTCATCATTTATCCATAGCTAATCAAAATGATCATCAAGGCTTGGGATCTATTGTAAATAGTATTATAAATAATTTAAATATTCACATTCATTTCTTTAATGCAAAATAACAAGAACCTACAAATGAAAACAAATCCAAGGAAAATTCACAAATGAAATAATAAAATAAAAATTTAGATCAAGAAGGGGTACAAAAGGAACAACTACGAAAGGAAATTTTATAAAAATAGAAATGAGCACATAAAATGTTTAAATCAAGAATTATAACACAAAGGCCAAAAAACAAGAGAAAATTGATGAGTATAAATTTATAAATGTGTTTACAAAGGTGGAAACTACAAGCCCTTCCTCATATAAAAACCTTTATACTCTCACTCCTCATATAAAGGGTAAATAATCTTTAGATGAATAGTTTTACAAATTATGTTTAGATCCAATCGATAACTTACTAGGAAATATATTCATACCTAGATAGCCTAGTACATATCAATTGAATCCATCACCAACAGATACAAAACAAAATATAAATAAAGTCAAACCAAAGATACTAAGTATAAACTTACATGATACACTTTATGATTCTACTATGCACACATATACTACATTTCATTTAGGATATGTTATTTATTTACCAATCCTAAAATATTCTCATCCTCATCTTGATTTCATTTTATATATTGTGTAATTTTCAAAAAAATTAACAATCCTTAAAAATACTAAATATTCAAGAATCCATAAAAACATTCAAATAAATTCAAAAATTCAAAAATATTCAATATTCTCTTATTTTATTAGATCCTTATAATTTATGTTTTTTGTTTTATGTTAATAGATAACATATAATTTTAATCCTATATACACATATATTTCATGCCTCTTTGAGTGTGATACATGCATACCCAAACACATGATAAATGCAGTTATAGATGTTGTACCTTTCCTCTACCCATGACATATAGTGTGTTGGGTTAATTTTATTCTTTGATCATGATTGATACATGTTACATATTCTTTATGATCATTTATACATTATCATGTTTGAGCTTACATAGTAATGCTTACACATGTTTATATCCATGCTCATGTTGGTTGCTTATGATTCATATCTTTTTAACTTCCTTAACTGTATTCCATTAGTTGGTATTGTCTTACTTGTGAAATATTTGAATATTCTCCTTGTTTGTTGTCCATTATGCCATTTATTCTGATTGGACATTTAAATATGTCATTGTATTGAAATTTGAGTATGTAATTACTTCAAATCATGTGTCATTTGAACATTCCCCTTGTATGAGGTCTCCTTAGACCCTTATTTTTCATTAAATTTAGTGTTCGTGTGTGTGTGTGTGTGTGTGTGTGTGTGTGTGTGTGTGTGTGTGTGTGTGTGTGTGATTATTTTTATATCTTATACTATTAATATCTATACATTACCATGATCTATATCATGCATCTTAGGAATTTATGTAATCACATAATATGATCTTAATTAATATATCTACTTTGACATGTTATCCCTATATGTTACATTATTAATACACATATTATATAGTTACATTAACCTTTTAAGTTAAATTACCTACAAATTTATATCTCTCTCATATCAAAAGGGCGGGGGGTATGTCATATAATCATTACCTCCACATTTTTCACATTTTATATATTTTAGTGGTATCATGTCATATAAACATGACCTCCACACTTACACACTTATTCATTATCTCTAGATTTTGGTGGGATCATGTCATAAAAAAACATGGCCTATATACTTACACACATACTTAGTATCTCTAAATTTTAGTGTGGACATGTCATAAAAAACATGGCCTCCACTCTTTCACACTTAGTCAATATATATATATATATATATATATATATATATATATATATATATATATATATATATATATATATATATATATATATATTTTGGTTGGGGCATGTCATATAGACATGAGTTCCACACTTGGATAATCTCCACTTCAGTTTCATGATTTAGATAAACACTTGGGTTAGAGTACTATACATTGCACATATTTTTTTATAGATATGAAATATAGTTTTTCATATTTATGACACATATACTGTAACTAAGACATATTATAGGATAATATTCCATTCTATTACACTAAAAATTTCAAATTTACCAATTATACTATTCACTAGGACACACTGATTACACCAAGATGTATTGTTATCGACCTTTATCTGCTGCAATAATTTTGTTCATTTTACAAGTTAAATTCATTAAATAATTCAACCTCCACATATTTCTAGGTTGGAGTGATTAAATCATCCAATCTCACCAATCTAATAGTATGATTTGATTAAATTACTAACCCTCACTAGATTACATATTCACACTTGAGTTGTGTGATTGAGATATAATGATCTCAATGGCCATGTCACAACTTATCTTTGTGTTATATTTAGATCATAATTAATTCCATTATCCCTCTTCAAATCCCCAAGGTTTAGTTTTAAACCTATTCCAACACCAATTCTTTATAATGAATCATCTTCACTAAAAGAAATCATCATGAGGAAACATGGTTCCATCAACACACGTGTGTACTCCTTCCTTGCTCTCTTTATTTTCAGAATTTTCAATTATTTCAAGTTTTAGATTATATGAACTAATTTATACTATAAAATTATCTTAGTTACATGTCATACACTTAAAAATAGTCAAAGTGGACTCAGGGAAAGGCAAGGTGTGTTGTATACACCTAAACACACATTTATTTCCTTTAAACTATTAATTTCATATTTATGCATTACTTAATTAAAGAGGGGATGTAGATAATAAAACTAAATACTTATAGAATTTTATTTTAATACATTTGACAAATATAAATCATGGCTAGACCCTTTAATTACAAACCTTCCTACTATCAAAAGGTTCATATTCACCATCTCATTATGCCTAAATGTTTATCTTTTAGTCTAATCCATACCATTATGATGATCTAAGTCTCCTACACTATTAAAAAAATATTAAAACTTGATAAATATCCTTCACTATTATTATTATATTTTTACCTAATTTATAGCCTTCTTGACATTTTTGACCATATAAGGACACTATCACCGACACTAGTGTTGAGATCCTTATCTAGTGTCTAGTTAGAAAAATTCATACAAATTTCAATTGTATCAAAACCTATGGGTTGGCCTATTTCTATTATTGAACCCTACAAGGAGATATTTTCAAAATGGTGTGGTATAACTACAAGTATAAGTCTTCTCATTATTAATATATAAAAAACCAAGGAAAACCTAGTAAAACTCTTTAAATCAACTACACAACCAATCTATTCAACCCTATTTTTATAATAAGCATAGGAATGGTCATATTACAAGTTTAAAGCATTCAAATAATATCCCATGAATGATCTTTGTCAAGTTACAAGCTATATCACTACATGCATCTTCATATAGTATATTGCACACTTTTACATATACATTCCCAAACACAAGTGAGTAATACATAAGTTTTAGGCCCTCCTTGGAGTATTAGCTATGTAGTTATCACTCATTAATATAGGGGTCTTTGAGATCAACTTGACACCATGAGCCCACTAACACATTTTTAGACAAAAATATTCTAAGGGTGAAGAAGAGTGAAGACATAGAATTTGATAAATTGGTTAAAAGTGATATCATGTATCCCATATTTTAATTCATCAACATAAAGGAAAAATAAAACCTATAAAAACTAAGTTATTTGCATTAATATCTAGTCATTATTTTATACTGGACACCTATATTACAACTAGACACTAACATAGATGGTAGTGTCCATATATGATGGTAGTGTTTGTAGATACATAATTAAAAAATATAAAATCTAATGACTAATCTAGAATATCGATCCTATATATATCCCACATGTTTCTAGTCCATAGCTGCTTGCACATATCAAACCTAACTAAATATCATTTCTATATAGTATTACAATAAATTAAACATCTTTTAAATTTATTACTTTATATATTTAACATATCTTAAAATTATAATTTAAAATATTGATTTATCTACATTTGTATTTAATTATCCTACTACAGATTAGTTTATCACCCTTACACTTAAACTATTTCTATAATCTTAACCTTATCCCCAATGATACATCAAAATTTAATGTTAAACATTTTGATCATACTTTTTATTTATTTTTTCCAAAATATTTTTGATTTTGAATAATTTGTATTTTAATTTTTTGTATTTTTATATTTTCCTCATCCATATAGATTTAGAATATTATCAAGGGTTTTTTATGATGAGTAACATAATATAGCTTGAACCTAGCCTCTAAATAGGAGTAACTTGAACCCAAGGTGCTTATATATTCTTAGACCTATAATTTAGAAGAAAGTCTAATCTTATTTCTGACCTAAGTTTGCCTCAATTTAGAATATTACAAGGAAAGATGGAAATTATAGGGCCCTTTGAAATATCAAGTGATACAATGATGGTATGCTAATTGTTGACCATGAGAAGGGAGCTTTTTCTTAAAAAAATAATAGGAATAAATGGATTTAGAAATATGTGTGAATGTTTAGATAGTCCCATAATAAGTGTATAATATGGAAATAAGACCATGAGGTTATGTTAAAATGTAGGAAAACAAGTAGTATTATTATTAGATATATCATGTAATCCTATGATATACCTATCACAAGAATTGATAGAGGTGAAACCCAAGATGGGAGAGATATAAGTGAAGTTAAACCAAGAGGGGAAACATGAAAAGTAAATTAAAAAGAAAAAAAATAGGGTTGAAAAGGACATATAAACATAATAAATAGGTCCAAGGAAAATTAAATTTGATGTAGATGGGGATGATGGGACCAAATGAATGGTTTCCTTACTTCCAAGCTAGGGCTTACAATCACTCTCTTGTGGAAACACACATAAACACATGAACTTAGAATGGAAACCAAAACACATACACTTTATTTAATGAACTCTCATCATTACAAATATTCATCCACAAATAAACCCATCTCTATATTAAATATGAAAAGTACACTACTCTCAATTGCATGGACTAGTTTGAATGAATATACATCACACATATAGGATCTATGGATTTTATTCTCTCTCTCATCTAGAGTTAATTTTTATTATATATCAACTCTCTCTTTATGATGGAGTTTGAACTCTATTATCTCTAAAAACACTCCCCCCTAACTGAATTATGAACTCTTGTTTCAAATTTTATTTGAATCTTGATTACTTGACACTAACACCCTAAAATCTCTTTGATATCTATTGGTATTTGAAAACAAACCACATGTCATGTTTTTTTTAGTTATAGAAAATGACTCCACCTATGAATTCAATATGGGTGAAATTAATGATTATTTTAGAGTCATGTTTAATATGGTTTTGTAAATCCAAGTTAATTTATAGCATAGGTTTTGAAACCAATGCTTATGTAAAGTAGTTTCTTCGCTATAAAAAAATGGGTCATTTGACCTCAGGGAGGTGACTAAAACTATGCTTAATTTACTTTTTTGATGTTATGGACTCTTGATGATGTTATCATGATTTATTCTAGTTTTTTATATGAAAAAAATGTATTTTAAATGGTCAACAATTCACACAAACAAAAAAAAAATATTAAAAGTGTGTAAGAACCCAACCCATGTTTTTGGTTGATGTAACATTATTCATAAATTTGGATGCTTGTGCATTACACACCCAAGGTAAATTAAATATTCTATGATATTCCACTTGTTAACCTTATATGATATATTAAATGGTTTTTTATTACTTGTAAACTTTGGATGCTCTAATCCAAGTTATGTGTTGAACTACTATATTCCTCCAATTAACTAGATACTCCTTTTACTCACTACCTCTAATCTTGTTTTTTACTCATGTATCCAATATTGCTTAAATGTCTTCCCTTGACTTATTAGGAAACTATTATCTCCAATCCATTTTTTTATTAATATGAACTTTATACTTTATTACTCTCATTTCTCCCATAGTAAGGGTACAAATATACTATGTTGAATATAGGTGAGAGGTCAACCCCAACTAGTTGCTCTATATCATAATCATTTTTAAAAAATATTTAAAAAAACCCTATAAGTGTAATGTTATTATATTTAATCTCATTATATATTCATTTAAGGAACCTATATTTATTCAAATGAGCCAAAACCAATTCACCAACTTGAAATTATTTCTCTCTTCTTGTCTAATTATCATGTTATCTATAATTCATGACATTCTCTTCCAAATTTATCTTCTCTTCTCAAATGCACATCATGCATATATGCTACATAATCCTCCACTTGAACTATTATTATTCTCATATAAGATATTTTCTTATATCCTCTAGGGTTGTAACCATACACAATTTTAAAAGGACTCGTTGTATTTTTCTCACTTAGTTGTAAGTAAAATTAGCTTGTGTTAATGTTATATACCACTTGTTGGGCTTGCATCCTACAAATAATATCAACAAGTTAAAAATATATATATTCACTATTTATTTTTACATCTATTTGAGGATGATATTTTTAATTTAAATCCATCCTTATGTTAAATTTCCACCACAAAATACTCCTAAAGATCCCAAAAAACCTTGTATCTCTATATGATATTATGTTCTTCTAAAAACATGTAGTTCATTATTTATATGAAAAACAAAATTCAATGTATGTGGAATTTTTCTTCATTTATGTTGTGAAGTGTGAAATTTTGGAAAATATATAAATAAAAATGAACATATAAACATTATTTCTTTGAGTTCTTGGCATCCTAAGAATAAAATCATGTTTATCTCTTGCCATGGCCTCTTCATAATTAGTAAAGGCTGGTTTAAACCTGAAATCTAACTTTTTTCCTTGTAATTTATATAAATTATACATCCTTGAAAAAATATATTTACATATATACTCACCTTCAACTAATAATAACACTCACTCATCTATGTCAGTGTTTTATCAACACCAAAATGACTGATTAGGAATCCACTATGATTTGATCTCTTCAAATGCCACCTCATTGAACCTTGAGGTACACATAATCATTTTATTTTAAACAAAAAACCATGTTGGATAAAATATTATAGCCATTGATTTCTATCCATGATGCTTGTATTATTTTATGATTCCATTGCATCTCAGAAATCAAAGTCCTCTTCATACAACTCCTTAATATAGTCAAACCTAATGAATTATGCTCTCATCTTAATCACCACAAGAACTATTATACTCAAATAATTTGAAACTTTATTTGAATATCCACTTTTATGTACTAAAATAAATGAATAAATATGAATAAACTTGATCCACTTCACATGCTTTGGATTCAACTTACCTTAGATGTTTATGAATGATAGTGCCTAAAAACCATAAACTCCTTGGGTAATATGTGGTGCCTCCATTTAGTGAGAGGTTATACCATAACTTAAAATTATTGATCATAAATAGAGTACTTCTTATTATAATCAAAATGATTTAGTGGGGGGGGGGGGGGGGGTGGGTGCAGGGTGGTTTGTGTGGGGAGGGGGGGTGAATCAGTCTTCAATAATTTTAAACAATCTTACTTAAGCAATCATAGATCATTTAGAAAATCATGTTTATCTTAGTAAGCATAAGAATCAATTCACAAGAGCATATAACACATGACAATATGTATCTAGGAAACCCTTAAGGGAAATAAAACCCACTAAAACACATTTTGGACAACTTGTCCTATAACACCAAAAAAAGGTTTAATTGAGCACTAAACTAAAAAGGAACACCAACCCCTAAATTTATCAAGCACCAAATTGATAAGAGGATAAAAACCCATTGATGATTAATCACCCACTCAATTAATTTTTTAAAATAGTCTACCTTGATATGTTTTCCCTCTCACAACTGATGATGGTCTTATTTTTCTCTATCACACTAAATCGTTTTCCTCACACAAGCACAAGCTATATTTTACCTTCTTTGCTCAATTAACCCTTCTATGGATTGAAAATATCATGAAAGCACTTATAAGACCCTATAAATGTCTAATAATGATTCATATTATTTATTTTATATGTTTTACCACCTTTGTAAGATCACACAATTCTCTTCTTCTTCTCTTCACATCAACTCATACAACTCACTTATTTAGGCCTAAAAATGCCTAGTATATATACAAGACTTTTCTTGTCCATATCCTTCTTGGTTAGCCAAACACTCTTATCCTCTTAGGCTATCCATGGAATGTATCTTAGAACACTTTATAGACATGAATAAAATGTGCATTGAGTTTCTTTAGATATGACCTTTCTCAAATAGGCCTTATCTCTCTTCTAGGTCTCAAGGAGACCTAATCCTATTAGGCCTAATTAGCACATGTTAACTTTTGATCCTTTTGGAGAAAATTCAAACACTTTGTATGGAATAATAACATAATACGTCATCCCAATAGTCATATTCTAAGCTCATAAATTATCTATAATTTTTTTTATCTCATATCACTACTTTGAACATATCATTATAACAATTCATATTAGCCCTGTGTAAAACCATAAATTATATCTAAAACAATTAAAGCACAAACACAAATTTAACAAACATGGAAATAAAACATGTACAGAGAATACTCATGACCTCAAAGTCATCATCATGTGAATTGGATCATATAACTTAGGTCAAAAATGCTCAAACCCTTCTCTACAAGAAGTCCACTTAGAACTACTAATTGGTCCAGAAACATAGTCATGGAGCCTTGAACCTTTATTACCTATAGGAACATTTTTAAGGTCTTGTTGAGGTCAACATACCCCCATTTGTAAAAAATGGGGACCCTTATTTTAAATTATGCAAAAATTTTCCTTAAATTTGGAAAATCACTTGATCAGAGTACCATTAGCATGTTTGCACATTATCTTTATCTGAAGATCATCCATACCTAGTTCTCATTTGGATTAATAGACATGTTTTCAAGTGATCATGATTTTATCCATTCTAATATTTCTAAGGATTGTTACTTGTGTTTATGTATTGCATATTTAAAGGAATCTCATTTGGAAATGAACATGCTTAGGGTTTTATGCTTCAATATTAAATTGATCTTTTACTAACCTTTGGTTTGTCAAAGATTAATTTAATCTTTTTCAAGTCTTGTTAAAACCCTAGTCTAATGTTTTAACCTAGGTCCCTTTTGAATTAAATTCAAATTTACATGGGAACAATTTACATGAGAATAATTATGTGTGCCATGGACTTAGCTTAACTTTTATCATAAGGCTTAGTCATGTTTTTCAACATGACCAAACCTTTGTCTAAAATTCTTATGCTTGGTCCCTTTATATCTCATGGCCCCTTGGTCTATTTTATTATTAGCATGGTCTAGCAAATTTCACAGTCCCCTTTATTATGTTCTAAACTTATCTTAAGATTTAATATTAAAGTTTTAATTCATGTTTATTAACATGAATAAAAACCTTAGTCTTAAGACTTTAACCTAAGTTCTTTATATTTCCGAAGCCTAACTTAATATTTTTTTACCACAGGATAAATAGTTTGCATTTTATCGAGTGATATCGATCATCAGTGTGTGATAAGTCAAGACTTCAATGGAGCTCTACACAATCAAGAGGGTGATAAGTTTCACCATCATAGGAACCCTGCTAAAGATCTATTGGTATGTAGTAAAAGATGATCCAATAGAGCATGATTGATTAGTCAAATATGATTCAATGGTGTGAAATAAATATTGACAATTTAAGACTCCAAAACAAGAGATAAGGTAACTAGTATCACAAATGCAATAAAGGAACATGGAACATCCAATATCATTCCACTCCTCAGATCAAGATCTAACAAAGCATGTTAATCTAGCCTAACAAGATCTAAGGGTACACGATGAAGGTTAAATATTCAAAATCCCTAAGGATGAATGTTTAGATGACACATGTCATATTTTTAAGACACAAATTAAAACTTGAGAATATTTCAAAGGTAGATGGTACATAGATGAGTGTACAAATTATGATCAATAGTATATAAAACAAGAGACACAATTAATTAGATTAAGATCAATGGAGTGCATTCATCCAGGTAGAGAGGATCTAATGGTAAGAGGTCAATATCGACATGTTAAAAATGGTCAAGACAAAAATAGAAGTGACAAGTGTCACAACTATGAAGAATATAACAAGCAATGAATGGTGTTGGATTCTTAGATCAAGATCAAAGAATCATGTTGATCCAAAAAAATAGATCTAACGGTATAAGGTGATAGAATTTTCAAAGAGCCTAGAACCAATAAAATATTGATATGTGTCCAAAAATAACAAATGATCATATTTTAAATATTAATGATTAGGATGCCACAATAATGCCATATCAAAGCCGTGTAATCATAATGTGCCAATTTGAAGATTTTTTAGGGTTGGGAAAAGTAAAGGTATAAATACAAAGATCTAAACATGATCTAAGTCACAAAGCTTAGATAAGTTCAAATAGATTTTACCATTAAAGCACTATTAAAACCTTCATGAAATACCTAATAAGTATGGAAACCCTAATTTGACATTGTTCTTATTATAAATGAGTTAAGGAGAGTGGAATTTTCATTTGTGTAAGGATAATTTGATCTAGAACTGAATTGAAAACCATTAGTAAGTAGTTTAGAGAAGCTCACAACCATGGTAGCCCAAAAAGGTGTTTTAAGGGAAGATGTGGATCTCTATTTGACCACTGATATAGAAGTGATGATTTTCAAGGACACACAATTTGATGACATATCTCAAAATATAGGGGACAACAATTGGTCAAGCTTATTTTAGACCATTGAGAACCAATAGCATATCATAAAAGAAGAGGAGAAGAACATGTCCAAAAAGAGGCTCTACTATGACATAGATTTCATTCAAATGATAGGTCTCCATTATGATACAAAAAAACCCAAGGTACTAAATTATATAGACATTCTATCTCCTATTTTTAAAGATGGAAAAATAGATAAGGACATGATTATTCATGAGGGTAGTTTTAGGAAAAAATTTTACATCTTTCCTATAGAATTTGAAAAATATTACAAGATTCCTAAACCCCAGTTATAACAAATCACAAACAATAATTAGGTTAAAGATAATGATCTAAAGAGCATCCTTTCCTTATGGCTATACTCTAAAAATAAAATGTTTTCTGATTTCAATGGTAACATCCCCATTAGCAAATTTAGGCATGGGATAAGAATGATCATGAATATGATGAATATGTTATGTGTAAATTCAACCACTACATATGTGGACAAAATTCAGGTGCCCTTAATCTACTTTATTATTAATAAATAGCTCACCCCTCCTCTTGGTGAAGTTATTAACACCTGTTTAAGTACACAATTCTTTGTAGTTGAGAAAAGAATTAGGAACCAATTATTCATGATGTCATACCTCATGGATGCCTTGTTTACTACCACAAATATCCTCAACCTTGGGGAATGGTCACCTATTGAGACATAAAAAATCTCCCAGTGTTATTCAAAGTTACACATATTCAAATACAAGGACCACATCCACTTCATTTATGACTGTATTTATCTAGTCCTAATAGAGGCCATAATTGGGAATCCAATGTCAAGAGTCAACCCCTTGATCAAAAAGTCAATTTAGGACATGGGAGACATTTGGTTATACCTTAATTGTATAATCATCAATATTGAAGGAACATAATGCACCCCAGTCAAACTGCCTATTCATGTGCCCATCAAACTAGTAGAGCATGAGGTGGCTTATCAACTATGCAATGAAAGGGGTTGCATCACACCCTCCCCATAACCATAGGAAGGACTATTTTTACATAATGGGACAAAATTGAGGATAATTATAAACATAATACCTCCTTAAATCTATAAATTGATGAGCTAAGGTAGTGGGATCCTCATGAAAGAGTTAAGGAGCATATAAAGGCCAAATATATCAATATCCCTTATAATCACTAGCCTAGTCCTTTTGATCCCATATACACCAAAGCCTCCTTATTCTTTGAGGTCCCTATTATATTGAAAAGGCACAACATCAATTCAGAGGCTTGAATATAGAGGGAGAAAAATGGAGTGATGATAAATGGTAATTGTGATCAAGGTAGTACCATTTGTTAAGTGGCACACCTTATAGACCTCCACTAGCCCAGCTATAGATAGAGTTCAAAAATGAGGCACAAATTGGGTAAATGATAGAGGAGACAAGTCATAATGAAATAAAATCATTTTAAATGCAAGAAGAAGAACAAGGATCATCAGTTGAAGAGGTTCACATGGTAGTATTAGACCCTAGTGAGATAATTGTAGATGCCCTCAAAATGCTATCATTAGCCTACAAGTCAAATGATAAAGAAATGAAAGAATTAAATGAATAAAAGGGGAAGCAAATGTTGGATCTAGTCCCTATAGACTTAACTAAAAGAAAGGTAGAGTTGGCTATTATCCCAGTGAAAAATAAGAATCCCAAGGTGACCTCCACTCATACTTTTAGTGAAATCAATCTCTTTAATGAATAAAAATTGATTCAGGGTCAAACCTTTCCTTAATGGTTCATTTATGGAAAATTTCACAAGGTACGTACTACACAACATCCTTCAACAATAATGAAAGTAGTCAATATCCTAGTTCATGAAGAGGTCAAGCATGGATAGTTGACTTGCAAGATGAAGAAGATAAAGGGATGGTTGCTCTAGGAGAATTAAGTGGACCATAAATGGAGACATTATCTCTAAAGGTGACATAATCTTTAGCTAGTGTCAAATTTGACCCAAAAACTACCAGTTTATAGAGAGAAATTGAGAAGAAGGCCATGGTTTGAGGAGAGGAGTTCACTTTCTAAAAAATGGAACCTTTTATGGAATTGAAAATAATTAGACGAAAAAAGCTTGGTGAGGACATAATATTTGATGAAAATGTTCTTGAAATTGTTTAGGCTTAGTTAGACCAATTTTAGATAATGATCAAGGGCATCTCTTAGTAGAATAATAATTTGAAAGAACAAGCTATCTTGTCAGTACAAAAAGATAGATTCAACCATTAAGAGGACACCATGGCTGATTTATTCAATTATTTAAAGTTATTCAAGACCAAGAAAAAGGTAGTGAATAAAAAAATCATAATTGATATAGTCCAAGTTGGACAATGGCAGGCTTTGAGATACCAAGTAAAGGATTTGATGCAAGAAAATAAGTGAGGAATCAAGCACAAGGGAAAATAGGGGTTGATAAGAAGAAAATAATGCACCTAATTTTATCATCAGAAGAAAAGATAAGAGATGCCAAGATTATCAATAAATCTTTGGAAAGGGATGAGAGGGATCTCAAGAGTCTAGAAGATCAAGAAAAGGAAGTGTTCATGAGACCTATCATTGATCTCCAACTGATCAATGAATAACATTATAGAATTAAGATTTAGCAAGGAAGGAAAAAGAATACATTATCACAAGGGTCTCCAAGTTAATTAAGTTGTGAATATTATTTTTGTAATTAAGATTGTATATTTTTTAAAAAGAGAATATTGTTTTGTAAAGGTATGTGTAGCTTGTAAAGCACATTGCCTATGGGTTAGTAATTTTAGAATGTCTAACAGGTTCTCAAAAGATTGTAAAAATATATCTTTCCTTAATTTTTGACAAGAATAACTGGCATACCTCATAAAAGGTCTATATAAAGAGGTATTACCCATTGTAGAAAAGAGGGAGAGTTTGGGAGCCAAAAACTATTTTGTAACTTTCAAGCAAATTAATACAAAGAAAAGAGTTTTGTAAAGTTTGTCCACATTTTCTTGTGTGAATTTCTATCATGTTTTCTCTCTCATTTTTTTGGTCTCATTTTCAAATTTGAATGGTTTTAATGAATTTTGGATGTGCATATTTTAATGCAGATTTATTAATTTGTGCTAATGCTATATTAGTTAAAATTTCTTAGGTTTACTTCACTTTATTTGCTCTTCTTGCATCTAAGCTGATGTTATTTGCTTGTAGGGGTGAAATTCTTAAATTAAATCATGTTCTTATTTAAATATTTGCATACCATCCATATATGTTTACCTAATGTGTGTTAGGATTTGAGCTTATGATAATTCATGTCATACATTAGTCAAATTCATATTTAGATGAAATGGGAACTCTATCATAATGTTTGAAATAGAGATCAATAATGATTTTCTTCTCTACACTACCTTTCCTTTTGTTCCTTTTTTTACCAATTCACCTTATATTAGCTTTATTGTGAATACTCATCTTAGTTTATCTTTAGACTTAGGTTTTTAGCATAGTTCACTTTAAATAACATAGATCATCTTCAAGATCAAAGATCAACTATTAGGCCATGATGGCTCCCAACCACCAATAAATATATATTTGTGAAATAGTCTACTTGTTATACCTCTATTCCACAAAATATAATAGGATTACCACAACCTACAGCTCATGCATTAGATTATCTAAACTCAAAAATGAGTAGTGTTCCTTAAACATGTAATAACCACCTGTGATACACCTTTAGGCATCAATAGGGATATGTGTTCCACTAGTTCTAGAAGGAGGACCTTAGTTAGATTTTTATAAATTTGTAACATATTTACTAATTTTGGTGAATTTTATTTAAATGTTGATGTATTCTTTGCATGTTTGTGTTTATTTTAGAATATTTGTGTAAATATTATTGATCTTAGTGGTTTTAGACTAGTCTTTGAGCTTATTTAGACAAAGATAAATATATTTTAAAGATTCATGAATAATTGTAGTAAATATAGCTTGAGATCTATGAATACAATGATTTTAAGGTTAGTAATATCTATTTTGTCCAAAGATTAATAGATCCTTTGTGAATTTCAGGTTATCTAAGCTTAAACCATGTAAATATCATTCATAATTACATATTTGGACACATATTTGAGATAAATTGGTTAAATATTGATGTCCTTTATTGATATTTACACATATTTGTAAAAAAAAATCTTAATGTATAAGTCTAATCATTATTCTTCACAAAGATAATATTTACACATTGTACTTCAAATAGGGTTCAAAGTTTTCAAGCTGGAATTGCCAAGGATAAGGATCAAGTCAAATTCAAAGACAAGGGTTCCTCTCCTTTCATTATAATTTCATAGGAGAGCTAGTTGAGACAAAGTTAAGCATAGACTTTCAAAGTCTCAACCAACTTCATCAGTTCAGGGTGATCCTATGTTCAATCCCTAACAAGGTATGTCCTGGATAGGTGGTTCTTCAATCAATGTGTCAGGTGTGGTACATGACCTTCCTTATAATCATAAAAAGTATTTACCTAATTTTAGTCCTAATGGTGTTTAAACTATTGGATAACACATTAAAATATTCAAAGTTGTTTTAAGACTTTTGAATGTTATTCATGAAGATGTAGCATGTAGATTATTTCCTTTTAATTTCAAAGTTGTTGCATATGAATGGTTCCTAAACTTTCTTAAAAAATACATAGCCAACTGGAATGATTTAAAAAAATATATTTATTAATCAATTTGGCAAAATAATTAGTCCATGTGTCTTACACCAATAGTTTACCATAGTCAAAAGAGACTCAAATGAGCCCATAAGAGCCTTCAATGCTAGATTCTAGAAAATGTTTAGTAGAACCTTACCTCTTTATAGACCTGATGAAGCTTTAGCCTTAGATATTTACAAGGATTACTTAGATCACATGACTTTTGTGTTTCTCAAAAGATCTACTTAGGTCATTACTACTTTAGCCTTAGCTTATGATGAATTTATGATCATTAGTGATCAAATGAAACCACAAGACTAAATGGCATACAATATTCCCAAAATTAATCTAAATCTACCTATTATAAATGTCATTTTCAATGCCAATCAAAATATGCCTACCTTAAATCAACTTTCAGTCCTAAACCAATTGCCTTTGAGTCATGCACATCCTAGCCAAAACCTAGGATTCTTGAATAACTTTGCTAGTAGATCTCATCCATAAGACTAGAGAGATCTGATGCCTATAGCTAGTAGAAATAATTAAGTGTATAATTATAAGGCACCAAAGAAGGAGAATTATTATATTTTAAAGATGGTTCAAAAGTTAAGCATTGGTTTCATTTAGTTACCAAAGCAAGTTGGTAATACTAGAGAAGGATCTAACATGAACTTCTCTTTCTAAGGGTTCAATAGGACTTCAAAAAAGTTTTAAAATAAATAAAAATAGTCATAAAAATGAGTCATTTGATAATAAGAGTGTGCCTGACATAAATCTTACTGAGGTAGCTTTTCCTAATTATTATAGAGTTCATTTTACTTCAAATCATGGTGAATTAGATTGTTTAGAACTTTGCAATGCTTTTGAATCTTTTCAAGAAGAGTTATACACTTTTGAAGTTGTAACTAATTAATACAATGGTATAGGTACCTCAATTTATTCAAGGTCATTTAAATATATTGATTCAACTCTCATGGTGGATACATTTGAGTTCCCATTCCAAGAAGAGAATGAGCCTAAAGATATTCCTAAAGAGATTCATTCTTTTCAATAGTATATAAAGAAGGCTTATCCTTTGAGAAACAAGGAATATAAATAACCTTTGACTACCTCAACCACACAAAATAATTTTGACACTCCTCCTAATACCACATTAGATAATAATCAAGAGCCTCCTAAAGGAAGTACTTCCAAAAATAGTACTGATGCATCTAATTTTCTCAATGGGACTGGATATAATATAGTAGAGGACATGAAAAAGATCAAATCTAACATTATTTTTCATGAGTTAACTAAAATTATATAAAAAGGGGATTTATTGTTAGAATATTTATCTAAGAAGCCTACCAAACCATAAAAGTCTATACATGCTAATGTTTTAATACACTAAAACAAGGTCGATGTTTCACCTTTCCTACTTACAGTCGGGACCTTTGGTAAGAATTTACATAATTGTTTGTTAGACTCTAGTGCATCTAAAAATATTATTCCTAAAGTTATTTGTGAGCAATTAGGTTTGACTCCCATTAAATATAAAAGAGTTGTAACTCAATTAGATAAATCAAGAGTCAAAGTAATTGGTGAATTGTTGAATGTTTACATGCAAATTGATTTTGAAGCAAGGACCTAACAATTTATTGACATCTAAGTGGTATACATCCCTGATACTTATAGAATGTTGTTAAGTAGAGACTGGACTAGGTCTCTAAATGGTTACATGTCCATTGGCTATTCACACATGTGGTTTCCTTAGAAAGGAGTTATATATAAGATCAGGATTGAAAGGGAGCCCAAAATGAAGCATATGATCATCGAGTATAATGCAACCAATGAGAGTGTCAACATGGTTAACTCAAATATAGGTGTTTACACTCTTGACACCACAAAGGTATGTAACTCCAAAACTTCTCATGCTATGCCTAGATTATGGAAGCTATATTTTCATGGTGTTAGATATAAATCAGGTTTTAGAGTATGGGTGGTGTTAATCAATCTCATTATAAAGGAACACAATGCCTCTTAAAAACTCCATTTCCTATGTACTAATAATCTTGTGAAGTATGGAACACTTATTCTTGGATTATAGTTTGCAATTAAATATAAGTTCAAGGAACTATTATTTTTTGGTGATTTAGAACTATTAGTTAATTAGGTCAAAAGTAAATATCAATCCAAATTGTCTTATCTTAATAAGCATAAATTTAGATTATGGTATTTAATCAAATGTTTTGATGTTTTCAACATTGTGTCAATTCTTGGGGAAGAAAACAAGGCTATTGATAAACTTGATGTAGTTGTAGACAACGTCATGCCCGATCAAAATTTCAAGTTGCCAAGCCTTACCATTGAATTAGTTTGATGTCCCTCAATGTTAGATAATGTCAACCACTTACAAGATTTCAATCATGATCAATATATCATAAACTTCATGACTAGCTCAAGGGTATTTGAGACTCACATCATTGATGAGGTTAATTAAAATTCCATTGATGATGACAAAGTTGATGGTAAGCTTGATGATAAAGTCATTAATCCAAGTGACAATAAGATCCCAAAAGGAATGATAGCCTTAAAGAGATTATTTGATTCAAACAAACTAGTTGTGACTATCAAGATTCCTAAGGTAGATGGGAAAGAATAAAATACAATTAACCTAGGTTCCTAAGGTCAACCTTAGCTGGTAAACATTGGTACAGCTTGCATAAGTATAGAAACCAAGAGAGCCAAAGATCTGGTGACTAAGTATAAAGATGTAATAACATGATCCTATGATGACTTGAAGATCTTTGATCTTAGAGTTATAACCCACAACATAACTCTATAAGAATATTGTAAGCCATTTAGGAAAAAACAAAGGCCAATTAACCCTATCCTAAAACTAATGATATACAAAGAAGTCAATAAGTTACTAGATGTTCAGATAGTGTTTCCCCTTAGACACTCCACTTGTATAGCTAACTTAATACCAGTTAGGAATAAAAATGGTGAAATTAGATTATACATTAACTTTATAAATATAAATAAAGCATTTGAAAAGGATAATTACCCCATGCCTTCTCTTCACCAAGTAATCCAAATTGTTTCTATTTCTTCTATGATGTCTTTTCTTGATGGATTTTTAGAGTATAATTAGGTGCTAGTGAACAAGAAAGATAGGATGAAGACTACATTTACTACTAAGTGGGGCACTTTTTCCTACAAAAGAATTCCCTTTGGATTAATCAATGCAAGTGCAACCTTTCAAAGAGAAATGGATCATGCATTCTAAGGACTGATAGGTAAGTGTATTATCATTTACATGGATGACCTATCTATCTTTTCAAAAAGTAGGGAAGATCATATCATGCACTTATAATAAGTATTTGAGAGATGCAAAAGGTATGAAATCTCCCTCAATCCCCCAAAAAACATATTTTGTGTAACTGAAGGAAAGCTATCAGGACATATCATAATCAAAGAGGGAATCTCTATAGACCTTGATAGATTAAATGCAATATCAAATATAGAACCCCCTAATATTAGGAAGTAACTAAAGTCTTTCTTTGATAAAATCAACTTTGTGAGAAAGTTCATTTTTGGTTTTACATAGATTGTGAAGCCATTGAATGATATGTTGAATAAATATGTCAAAATCACATGGAATGAGGAGGCCAATAAATATTTCAAAGACATCAAAGAATCAATTAGATAATCTCCAATATTGATAAGTCTAGACTTCACTAAATATTTCTATCATTATTCATTTACCTCTGATTATGAAATAGTTGTTGTCTTAACCCAAAAGATATATAAGTATGATCAACCCATTTTTTTGATGAGTACTAACCTTAAAAATTTTGAGCTAAACTATTCCTTGATTGACAAACAATCATTTACTTTAGTCAAGGTAGTGAATAAATTTCTACATTATATCCTTAGAAATAAGGTACATGTAATCATGTCAGACCCTACCACCAAGATAATGTTGAGTCAATGTGAACTTGGAGAAATTAGAGGTAAGTGGATTTCTATCCTGAAATAATATGATCTAGAGATGAAAACTACCAAGTTGGTAATATGTTAAGGTTTAATTGAGATAATTTCTAATACTAATCCCAAACTAAGTGTTATGTAGGTTGATCAATGAAACTTTCAATCTAATGATTTGTATAATCATATTGTTCATTTACTAATCAATGGTTATTTTCTTGTAGGGTTAATTAGAGAGAAAAATAGAGCTTTAAGGCTCAAATCAACCCATTTCTTGATCAAAGATGGAGTGTTGTAGATAAATAACTTTGAAGGCATTTGCCTAAGATTTGTGTCCAAAGAAGAAGCAACTGAGATCTTGAGCACCTTTTTTGAAAAACTTGGAAGTGGTCATCCATCTAGAAGGACTACATCCCACAAGATCCTTATAACTAGTTATTATTGGTCTACCATCTTCAAGGATACTCAAAAACATGTGAGAGAATGCCATTCATGTCAATTATTTAACATAAAAGAGCCAAGGGTAGCCATGCCATTGAAACTAGTCATCATTGATAAACCATTTTCCCAATAGGAACTAGACTTTATGGGGGTCATCAAACCTAATTCATTAGATGGTCATAATTATGTTTTGACTGTTACTGACTATTTCACAAGATAGACTAAAGTACTAATAACCAAGTAGTGTAGGACTAAAGAAGTGATCGAATTCTTAGAATAAAACATATGGACAAGGTTTAGCACACCACTATCTCTAGTTTGTGATAATGGATCTACTTTTATGTCTATTGAGATGATTGAGTGGGCATATGAAAATATTATTATTCTCAAGTTCTCATCAAACCATTAACCTAAAGGTAATGGAGTGTCAGAATCAATAAATAAAAACTTGATGAAAGCCATAAATAATTATATAGCTAATAAACCAAAAACATGGCATAAGTTACTTAAGTATGCCCTTTAGGTAGATATAACTAAAATCAATAAATCTCTCAAGGCATCACCATTATTTCTAGTATATGGTTAGGAAACTATATTTCCCATTACCCTCAAGCTGCCAACATACAAGTTCATGCAAGAGTACGTGGAAGAGGATCAAGAATTTATAAATTCAAGGTTGTTGGACATTATACAGATGAAAGATGCAAGAGAGGAAGATTTTTCCAATTTTAGCATACACCAGACCACATTTAAGAATGTGGTTTGATAAGTGTTCAAAGATAAAGGTGTTTATATAAGGAGACCTAGTTATTATTTAGGAGAAATCCTTAGAACCAAAATGAAAGCATGGGAAGTTCACACCTTTTTGGATTGGAAAATATCAAATTACTGAGACCCTAGAGACAACACCTTTAAATTAAAATATTTACAAGGAGTAGAGTTTACATTGTCCACCAATGGGCAATACCTAAAGTATTAATTCTCTGATGTCCCACCTAAAGTATTCATGGAGTATACTATAAACCTATTTAAAGTTATTATAGGTAGGCTTTAGATTATTTTATTTCTTGTTCTTTCTTTCTTTCTTTCTTGTCTTTTGCCTGTACATAGTGCATGTATATATTTGTTTGTTTGCTTCCTTTGTTTCCTATTTGTTTGATTTGTGTTTGGTGTGTTTCACTTTCTTTGCTTTGTTCCTTGCTTCAAATAAGTATTTTTAAAGATATTCCTCAACTCAAAATACATTTTGGTACTCAAAAGGAACTCCATAAGTTAGGAATATAGGTATGCCTCCTCAGTATTGGTTGATCATGGATTGATGAAATGTGAGTATGATGTTATATTTTGGAAAAATTAGTAAAGATTAATAAGTAAGTTAATTTTTCTTTGAGATTTTCAAGCATTGCTTTGATCTAAGTTTGGTTCTAATAAGGATTTCACATATAGGGTGAAAGCTTAAATTATTAGGATAGAGTCATGTTTACACTTTAAAAACATTAATTGTCTAGTACAAAGTTTATAGGCAAGGATGATTGTATGAAGATCAAACATTTGACCGAATCTTAAAATTTGGCTAATTTAGTCCCCAAACTTTGGTAGAAAGTCAAATTATCTAAAAATTACAAGAATAAGAGCTTTATTACAAAATTCAAAATCTTTTCAAGAAAAGGTGATTCTAGTAATTTCCACTAGGGCTATGGATGCCTAGATGGAAGTTGAGTAAGGCCTTGAGTGAAGCCAAAGGTACCTCTATCAAGGATATGGCTGCCTAGCTAGCAACAGAGCAATTCCCAAGCTATCACTGATCTAAAGCATGATTCTTAATAAAAATCCAAATATGATATAAGTCAATGTTAATGGTTAAGGTCATGCATCTGGAAGTTGTTCTCTAAATCCTATGGTAATCAATAAGTGGAATCAAATCACACACATAACATGTCTATGTTTTGGTCTTTGATCCTAATTTTGCATGTGCAAGACTTATTTCAACCATGAATTGATCCTAATAATGGTGATTGATCAATTAAAATAAGTATCCTAGCTATTAGTCTAAACTAGAGTCTCTGAATTCTACTATATTTATATGTTTCCCCTAGAAGTCACCATTTTTTGAGGTCAACATAACCCCATTTTTGAAAAATAGGGACCCTTGTTTTAAATTATGTAGATTTTTACTTTAAATTTAGTAAATCACTTGATTAGAATACAATTAGCATGTTTTCACATTATCTTTATCTGAAGATCATCTACACTTGGTTCTCATTTGAATTAATTGACATGTTTTCAAGTGATCACAGTTTTATCCATTCTAATGTTGCTAATGATTGTTACCTATGTTTATGTACTACAAGTTCAATGGAATCTCATTTAGAAATAAACATGCTTAGGGTTTTATGCCTCAATATTAAATTGATTTTTTACTAACCTTTGGTTTGTCAAAGATTAATTGAATATATTTTAATTCTTATTAAAACCCTATTCTAATGTTTTAACCTAGGTCCCTTTTGAATTAAATTCAAATTTATGAAAGAAAAATTTATGTGGGAACAATTATTTGTGCAATGAACTTGGCTTAATTTTTATCCTAAGGCTTAGTCATGTTTTTCAATATGACCAAACCTTAGTCTAAAAATCTTATGCTTGGTCCCTTTATGTCCTATGGCCCCTGGGTCTATTTTATTATTAGTATGGTCTAGCTAATCACATGGTCCCCTATATTATGTTCTAAACTTATCTTAATATTTAATACCAAGGTTTTAATTTATGTTTATTAACATGAATAAAAACCTTAGTCTTAAGACTTTAACCTAAGTTATTTATTTTTATAGAGCCTAAATTAATATTATTTGACCGTAGGATTAATAATTTACATTTACTCAGGCAAGATTGATCTAATAGTGCATGCTAAGTCAAGACTTAAATGGATATTTAGAAAAGTGAGAGGTTGACAAGTGTCACCATCATGGGAACCCTATGAAAGATCCAATGGTACACAATAAAAGATGATCTGATAGAGTGTGATTGATCAACAAAAGATTATCTGATGATGCAAGATCAACATTGATAATTCAAATACCCTAAGACAAATTAGAAGGTGACAAGTGTCACAAATTAAATAAATTAACATGGATCAACCAATGGTATTCCACCCCTTAGATTTAGATCTAATGAAGCACATTCATCCAGTTGAACAAGATCTAAGGATATGTGATGAAGGTTGAAAATTCAAAAGACCTAAAGATGAATGTAGAGATGACATATGTCATATCCACAAACCACAAATTAAATATCAAGAATATTTCAAAGATCAATGGTACATATATGAACGTACACATTCTGATAAATAGTCTGTAGTCCAAGAGACATAATTAAGTAGATCAAGATCAATGGAGCACATTCATCTAGGTAGAGAGGATTCAATGGTATAAGGTTAACATTGACATGTCAATAATGGTCAAGATAAATGTGAAAGTGATAAGTGTCACAACCATAAAGAATATAAAAAGTATCTAATGGCATTTTTTTATATCAAGATTAATGAATCATGTTAATCTAAGCAAATAGATCCAATAGTGCAAGGTGAGATAGAATTTTCAAAGAGATTAAAACTAATAAAATATTGACACATGTCCAAAAATGACAAATAATTTTGAATTTTAATGAGTAGGATGCCATAGTAATGCCACATTAGAGGTGCATAGTCATAATGTGTCAATTTCAAGATTTTGTAGGCCCAAAAAAATTAAAGGTATAAATATAAATATCTAAACATTATCTGATTCATGAATTTGGCATAAGTTCAAATAGTTATCACCATTAAAGCACTATAAAAGACTTCAAGAAATCCCTAAAAAGTACAAAAATATTAATTATACCCTATGCTTATTATAAATGAGTCAAGGAGAGTGGAACTGTCATTTGTGCAAGGATAATTTGATCCATAATTGAATTGTAGAGCACTAACAAGTAATCTAGAGAAGCTCACAACCATGGTAGCTCAAAAAGGTGTTTCAAGGGAAGATGTAATTCTCTATTTGACCACTAATATATAAGGAAGGATTTTTAAGGACACATAATTTTATGCCACATCTCTAAAGACATGGGATAATAATTGGTCAAGCTTGTTTTGAACCATTAAGAATTAAAATCCTATTATACGAGAGGAGGAGAAGAACATGTCTATAAGGAGGCTATACTATGACATAATTTCCATTCAAATGATAAGTCTCCATTATTCTCTAGAAAAACATGAGTTACTAGATTATATAGACATTCTCTCCCCTATTTTTAAAGATGGAAAAATAGATAAGGTCATGCTTATTCATGAGGGTAGTTTTAGGAAAATTTCTTACATTTCTCCTATAGCATTTGAAAACTATTACAAGTTGCCTAAGGCCCAATTAAACAAATCCACAATCAATAATTAGACTAAAGAGAATTATCTAAAGATCATCCTTTCCCTATGGTTATACTCTAGAAACCAAGTGTTTTTTGATTTCAATGGTAATATCCCCATTGGCCAATTTAGACCTATGATAAGAATGATCATGAATGATGAATATGTTATGTGTAAATTGAACCATTACATTTGTGCACAAAATTTTTGTGCCCTTAGTCTACTTTATGATTGAGAAATATCTCACCCCTTCTCTTGGTAAAGTTATTAGCACCTATTTAGGTAGACAAATTTTTGTAGTCAAGAAAAGAACTAGGAACCAATTCTTCATGATTTCATACCTCTTGGATGCCTTGTTTTCTACCATAAATATCCCAACCTTAGGTAATGGTCATCTAATAAGACACAAATAGTCTCTCCATACTTTTTAGAGTTACACATATTCAAATACAAGGACCAATACCACTTCATTTGTGACTATGTTTATCCAGCCCTAATAGAGGCCATAAATAGGAATCAAATGTCAAGAATAAACCCCTTGATCAAAAATTCAATTGATTCCATCAGATACATCTATTTATACCTTGATTATACAATCATAAATATTAAAGAAACACAATTCACCCCACTCAAACTACTTCAAACAAGTAGAGCAAGAGGTGTCTTATCAACTATCCAATGGAATAGATGGTTTTTACAAAACCAAAGGAAGGGGTTGCTTCACACCCTCCCCATAACCATAAGTAGGAATATTTTTTCATAATGGTATAACACTGAGGCTATCTACAAACACAATACCTCCTTTGATTTCCAAATTGATGATCTAAGGTAGTGGGATCCTCATGAAATAATTAAGGAACACATAAAGGCCAAAGGTATCAATATCCCTTATAATCACTAGCCTAGTCCTTTTGATCCCATATTCACCAAAGCATCTTCATTCTCTAAGGTCAACAATAGATTGAAAAGGAAAATATCAATCTAAAGCCTCTAATGTAGAAGGAGAAAAAAGGGAGTGATGATAAATGGTAATTGGGACCAAGGTAGTACCATTTGCTAAGTGGTATACCTTCTAAACCTCCACTAGCCCAGCTACATATAGAGTCCAGAACTATCATACAAATTAATAAAAGGATATAGGAGAAAAGGCTTAGTGAAATATCATCATCTTCAACCCAAAAGAATAAGGATCACTATTTGAATAGGTTCACATGGTATTATTAGACCCTATTGAGATAATTGAAGATGCCTTCAAAATGTTATCATTATCCCATGAGTTAGATTATGAATAAATGGAAGCAGTAAAGAAAGAAAATAGGAATTAAGTGTTGGATCTAGTCCTTATAGACACCCCTAAAATAAAGGTAGAGTTGGCCATCATCATAGTTAAAACTAAGAATCCCAAGGTGACCTTCACTCATCCTTTGAGTGAAATCAATCTCTTTAGTGAAGAAAACTTGATTCAGGGTCTAACCATTCTTGAATGGCTCATTTATGGCAAATTGAAAAAGGTACCTATTGTGAAAAATCCTTCATCAATCATGAAAGCAATCAATATCCTAGATTATGAAGAGGTTAAGACATGGATAGTTTCCTTGTAAGAGGAATAAGAGAAAGGGTTGGCTACTCCAAGAGAATTAAGTGGAGCACAAATGGAGACCGTAGCTCCAAAGGTGACACAATCTTTAGCTGGTGTCAAATTTAACCCAATAACTACTAGCTTATAGAAAGTAATTGAGAAGAAGGCCATGTTGGTGGAGAGGAGTTCACTTTCCAAAAAGTGGAACCTTTTGTGGCATTGACTCTAGTTAGAAGACAAAATCCTGGTGAGGACACAATATTTGAAGAAAATGTTCTTAAAATGGCTCAAGCTCAGTCAAATCAATTGCAAGAAATGATCAAGGGAATCTTTTAGTAGAACAAGAATTTGAAAGAACAAGCCATCTTGTCAATCCAAGAAGTTAGATTTAGGCAATTTGCGGACACTATCACTGATTTGCTCGATTCTTTAATGTCAGTTAAGACCAAGAAAGAGGTAGTGAATAAACAAAGCATAATGGCTACAATCCAAGTTGGATAATGGTAGGATCTGAGATACCAAGTGATGGATTTGATCAAATTCTTGACTAACAATCAAATATCTAAATTTAGGATAGTTAGCCTAGCCCACCTGAATATGGCTATGGCTATATTAATTGATAAGATCAAGGCCCTGAGAAACTAGTCCAAGTGAATGGAAGACATTTATAAGGACCTCAAACAATAAGAGGGTAATATATTATACATTTTGGATAGCTTGATCAAATTCCCCACCACACTTAGTACTTTAGATCTAATAACTGATGAGGAGTTCAAGTATAGAACTTCTCAATTCATGTAAGAAGTGAAAAATCAAGGACAAGGGAAAATAGGGGATGATAACAAGAAAATCATGGGAATTATTTTATCATTATAAGAAAAGATAGGAGATGTTAGGAGCATCAAGCAAGCTTCGGAAAGGGCTAAGAGGGATCTGAAGATCCTAGAAGATCAAGAAAAGGAAGTGTTCATTAGACCTATCATTGATCTCCATATAATCAATGAATATAATTATAGAATGAAGATCTTTCAGGGAAGGAAAAAGACATCATCATAAGGGTCTCCAAGTAGTTAAGTTAGGAATAGTTTTTTAGTAATTAAGCTTGTATAATTTTTGAAAATAGAATATTCTTTTGTAAAGGCATGTACAAATTATAAAGCACATTGCCTATGGGTTAGTCATTTTATAATGTCCAAAAGGTTCCAAAAATATTATAAAAGGATAATTGTCCCTAATTTTTGACATGACTAATCGACATACCTCATAAAAGGTATATTTAAAGAGGTATTGCCCATTGTAGAAAAGAGGGAAAGTTTGGGAGTCAAAAACTATTATATAACTTTTGAGAAACTTAATATAAATTAAAGAGTTTTACAAAGTTTATCCACATTTGCTTGTGTGAATTTCTATCATGGTTTCTCTCTCATTTTTTTGGTCTCATTTTTAAATTTGAATGGTTCTAATGAGTTCTATATGTGCATCTTTTCATGCAGAGCTACTAATTTATGCTAATGTTATATTAATTGAAATTTTTAAGGTTTACTTCACTTTTATTTCTCTTCTTGCATTTGAGATAATGCTATTTGTTTATAGGGGTGAAATTACTAAATAAAATCATATTCTTATTTTCATCTTTTCATACCATCCCTAGATGTTTTCCTAATGTGTGGTAGGATTTGAGCTTATGATACTTCATGTCATACATTGGTTAAATGCATGTTCAAATGAAATTGAAAATTTGTCATAATGTTTGAAATATATTTATCAACAATAATTTTATTCTCTACCCTAACTTTCATTTTTCTCCTTTTTTTTACCAATTCACCTTAGATTAACTTCATTATGAATACTCATCTTAGTTTAGCTTTAGACTTAGGTTTTGAGCATAGTTCAATTTAAATAACATAGATCATCTTCAAGATCAAAGATAATTATTAGGCCATGGTGTCTCCGAACCACAAATTAATATAAATTTATGAATAGTCTACTTATTCTACCTATATCCACCAAAGATAACAACATTATCAGAACTTGCAACTCATGCATTGGATTCTCTAAATTCCGAAATGAGTAGTGTTATTTAAACACTTAAGAACCACCTATTTACACATTTAGGCATTAAGATGTCTTATAATGCATGATTATTATTTTATATCATGTTTATATAAACTTACATCATAAATATCACAAGCATACATAATATCTATTGGTCTTATAGACTAATCTATTGATTTCCTTTCTCATAGACATTACTCAGTTAGATAAGCCATATTGGCTTTAATGTTTCAATCCTTTTATAATGACTTCCAATATTTTTAAAAGTATGTATAGGAAAATAATTTCATAAAATAAATAATATATGCTTTGGATTCTTAAAATAATGGCAGAGAGCCTCTAATTCATCACTCCTGCTTTTTTATTCAGATTTGTCACTTTACCTTCAAACATAATCATGGTGAAAATGACTTTCAACTCTTATGTAGACACTTTTAGAGACTCTTGATGCCTGTGGATTGTAATATGAGATAATAATTCAACTCTCATATATAAATATACTATGGTCAAGTGATAAATTTTGTCTTGTAGACCAATCTCACAACCTTACACCTTCACTATCTCATTTGCACAAGATAGGTCAACTTATGACCAATATTTTCAACATATCCATTGACCTAAAAAACATATAAAAAAAATTAATATGTAATATATGTATTTAAAAACAAACCCATTCATTTTTATCCATCCCTAATACTTGATAGCACATCCCTAATCTCATTCTCACTTCTGCCTATTTTTTTCACTAACTACATCACTAGTCCTTTTTAGCAATAGGATAACTTCCATGACTAGTTTAGCATATTTTACATCTATAAATTTCTAAAAAACAACCATGGGAATAATATATAATTCTAAATATTAAAATTACATCCACCTATCAACTTTGACTTGGTCAACTTTGCCTACTATAGCAAATTTCTAAGAAGCATGGCTTTTCCTATAGGGTCTACTCACTCATCTAACAGACCAATGCCACCTAGAGGTACCTGATAAAGTCATATACATTATCCAATCATAAAAATATATCTTAAAATAAATTATAATCCATTTCCATCAAAATATTCCATATCAAGTCAAAGTTAGGGTTTTAAAGAAGTTTAAACCACCTTACAGTCTTAACAATCATTGATAAAGCTCAGGCAATTAATATAAAAACCAATGCTTGAAAATTTGAGATAGGATACTTAAAATTTTAACATGAATGTCTTAGGTTCTCATGTATAATTTTCACATGCCAATGAGTACATCAAAGTTCTTCTCGAGTTGAGATCCCTTTATTCTGTGTACCCAAAAAACCTCAAAACCACATTTAATGCCTTTCATTGAAAACTTTGACCTCAAACTTGGTAAACATACATGAAATATAATTATATACCTATTAAAATGTTCATTTATCCATTATTAACTTGGAAAATTATTTTGATACCTCAATAGGCCACCATTTCTCTCTTTGCTCTTTTGGCTTTTGATCTGTAGGTCACATTAGGTCTTAAAGTATACCTTTTAGCTATTGTTAAATCACTATTAACCTCATTCACATGCTCAAGAAGCATTCCACATGATCTAAAACTGATTTACATCCTTCATAGGTATTGAAAACACATCATGACCCCTTATTAGGTCAAGTAGAGTCTAGAAAAAGTCTAGTTGCATGATAGGTTAGATAGGTCTTACCTCAATACACACACTTTTAAGTTTCATTGAGTGATTAAATTTTTTATATACATGATAAATTGTCCTTAAACATCCTCTTATGCTTCTATGAATTCATCTTACTAGGACACCATGCTCCTTCATACACAAGACTTGGCATCTTATGCATAAACCTTCACAAGTTTCCTCATGAAAAACCTTGTACTAAATCTTGATATCAACCTTAGAGAAATAATTAGGTTGACTTAAAATTCTCTCTCAACAAAGAGACAATAGGTTTCCTTCAAATTCTGTCTTGTCACTTTATCACTTAACTACCTTATCATCTACCACTTCACCATGCCTCTTTGCTAGATACACCTTGACATTAATGACATCCATCTTACCCTTGACATCAATGACAACACTTCTAAATAAAATCCCCCTTTGTCATTGATGGTAAAAAAATTCTCAAACTACCCACTTTCAACTCCCAAAATTTGGTCAATCCTCATTTATTAGACTTTCTCCCCCTTTGAAATTAATGACAAAGGGTCCTACATAACTTTCATACGAATTCATACCTTCTTACTATAGGAGATCAACACAAAATTTGAAAAAATAAGGAAATATTTTCCCCCTTACTATAATCATACTTTGTTTAGATGGATATTGATAACAAGAACACTTCTTAATGTAGAACAAACTTAGTCACAAACTTGAATATCTCCCACTCAAACCAAGAATCCAAAATGTTTTTGTTACCTAACTAGTGTATCTATGAAGCCTAATGGAGTCACCACTTATTATAGGACATTAAAAAATTACAAGTTTAGGAGATTCCCAAATATCCATGCTCTCATCTAATTAAATGTCCTTCAATACCCTTTTAGTTTTGATCTACATTATAGGTTTGATCTCTTCATCATTCGTTTGATCAATATGGGCTAATAATAGGCACTCCTAACTTGTTTTCTCATTTCAAGCATGCTCTATAACAACAAGTAGTCCTCTTGAGCTTATGGATTGATGATAACTCATATTCATTATTTTTGGTTTACAAACATTTATTTGTCTTCTCTCTAGCATTCTATAGGATTCAAACCACTTGTTTTGACTTGATAACCTTCTAATCTTGTTAGGATAGAATCTTGTAATGTGTCCTACATCATGAAAATTTTATAAAACCACCTTATACATACCTTTTTATTGAAGTGAGCTATGAATCCTTCCATAGTCCCATGAATACTCATTCTTGGGGGGTATTTTACAATCTCTTTCTCTTTGCCCAAACTTATTGCACACAAAATAGTAACTATTGAATGAAATGACATACCTTATTGCATTTGGTTGATTGATAGATCTTTTCATGTTAACGTTGTTGTCTTAAAAAATCTTCTCTTTGACTTGAGGTGCCTCTTTTTGATCTTCTTTGAACCCATGACTTATTTTTTCACTTTAAAAATTTTGACAACTCAATATGTCATCCAATGCCTCAATGCTCTTCTTAAACCTCACAAAACTCATCACCTTGCTTGATGTTTAATTAAATTCAAGTTTCAAGGATTCCACTTTAGTTTCATACCTAATGCACTCTTCCTCTTTAGCCCTTAGGATTTCATTTACTACCTCTATTTGTGCCTCAACTTGATTGATGGTCTCATCATACTCCTTGGAAGCATTGCTCAATATTTCCTCAAACAATCCAATCTGATCCTCATAGTCCTTAACAAGTGCTCTTAGTTTGTGATTATTTTATTTTGTAACTTTAATTCCTCAAGTGTACTAACCAATTATGACACAAGATCTACTTCAACTTCTTTTTCATCTGATTCCACATCAACCATAATGACTTTCCCACTTGAACAACCCTTATTATCTAATTATATGGCCATAAACAAAGTTTCAATATTGTCATGTTCAGGTTCATCACTGCCATTATCACTATTAGACTCACTTGCATCACTTACACCATAAGGATTCTCTTCCTTAGTGTAAAATCTTTTCTTGTTCTTGAAAGTTCCTTTTTTTCCTTCATATTTTATGAACTCATTATTTTTATCAGGCTTATAGGTCTTCTTGTCATCTTCATGATGTTCACCATTTTATTCATCATGCTCAAATTTATCCTTATTAGGGAACTTGGATAGAAAGTGGCCAATCTTACCATATTTGAATCATTTGAATGGTAACTTGCCTCTATACTTACCAAATCTAAATCTCAACTTCCTTGTAAACATAAATTTTAGTTGATCATCATCAATATCTAAACATTCATCATCCTTAACCTTCTTGGATTATTAATTATTCTCAAGTTTGAAAGATGATTCTTTCTTCAGAGTTTTACCTTTATTGGTTCTAATCTCATAGGTAGTTAAGATTCCATGAAGCCCATCCATCTCTAGCTTGTCCAAATCTTGCATCTCTTCAACTATTGATACCTTATAGTCAAACTCAGAAGTTAGTGGTCTCAACACTTTTTTACAATAGTATATTCTTTGACTTATTCTTCCAATCATCTAATTATATTTATAACTTTATCAACCTTCAATAGGTAGGATGCAATGGTTTCTTCTTCATTCATTTTAAGGCTTTCAAACTATCTTTTGTGAGTCTATAACTTAGAAATTTTTACCTTGGTGTCACATTCATATATGCTCTTCAATTTGTTCCATATTTATTTGGCTAAATCATAATGCATTACCTTCACCATATCTACCTCTAATAGGCCCCAAATAATGACATTCATTGCATTATAGTTGTTTTCATTAGCCTTATTACATGTTGTATCTATTGGTAGAATAGGAGGGGAAGTATAGCCATCCATAACTAACTACCAAATATCATGTCCTTGTGACATCAAATATATATTAATTATGACACTCCAAAGGAATAGTTATATCCATTAAAAAATGGAGCCTTATTGGTAGAGAAATAACCTTAAGCTTGTTGACTAGCCATTCTAGCTTCTAGGATCTTCCTTTAGGCCTTTAGACCTGATTCAAAGGACTAGGATATGATATCAAATATTGGAATAAAAATTATTATGAGGGGGGTGGGTGAATTATTCTTTAATAATTTTAAATAATCTTACTTAAGCAATCATAAATCATTTAGATAAGCATGTTCATCTTAGTACGAATAAACATCAATTCACAAGAGCATGAAACACATGAACATAATATGTATATGGGAAACACTTGAGGGGAATAAAAATAATTAAAATACAACTTGGATAACTTATCCTATAATACCATGAATCAATTTTAGTTGATCACCAACCCAACAAGGAGCACCAACCATTAAATTTATCAAGCACTAACTTGACTTTAGCAAGAACCAACTTGATAGGAGGCTACAACCCCCTTGATGATAAATAACACACTCAATAAAAAATATTAACTAGAAAACCTTACTCTTGTTTCCATATCACAATTTATTATGGTATTTTTTTGTTCTATCACACTCAAATCTACTTCTCACACAAGCATAAATTGTCCTTTACCTTCTTTGGTCAATTAGCTCTTCTATGGCTTGAAACTATCATGAAAGTAATTATAAGACCCTATAGATGTCTATGACTGATTCATATAATTTATTTGATATCTTTCACCATATATATAATATCACAAAATCCTCTTCTTCTTCACTTAACATCAACTCACACAACTCACTCATTTAGGCCTAAAAATACCTAGTATATATACAAAACATTTCTTGTCCATATCCTTCTTGGTCATCAAATAACTCTTATCCTATTACATTGGCCATATAATGGATATTATAAAAATTCATAGACATGAATACAATGTTCAATTATTATCTTTATATGTGATCTTTCTCAAATAGGCCTTGTCTCTCTGTTAGGTCTCAAGGAGACCTAATCCTACTAAGCCTAATTAGCACATGTTAACTTTTGATCCTTTTGGATAACATTAAAATAATTTATATAGAATAATAAAATAATATATCATCCCAATATTCCTTTTATAATCTCATAAAGTATCTATAACACTTTTTTATGTCATATCACTACTTGGAACATATCATTAAAATTATTCGTATTAGCCCCGTGTAAACCCAGAAAGTTTGTCTAAAATAATTGAAACACAAACACAAATTTTTAAAAAAAATGGAAATAATAAATGTATATAGAATAATCATGACCTCATATTTATAATCATGTGAATTTTATTTCATGAATCAAGGCAAAAATGCTCAAACCGTCCTCTACAAGAAGTCCACTTAGAACTGCCAATTGCTCCAAAAACACAATCATGGAACCTTGAACCTTTGTTACCTATAGAATTTTTTTAAAGCTATTCAAATTCATGATTATGATTTTATATCCTCATAAAATAAACTTCCATCATAAATATTAAAATCATACATAAAATCTATTGGTCTTATAGACCAATCTATTGATTTCCTTTCTCACAGACCTTACTCAGTCAGATAAGCCATATTGGCTTTAATGTTACAATATTTTTATAATGACTTAAAAGACTTTGAAAAGTATGTATATGAAAATAATTTAATAAAAAAATTATTTGGATGCTTTAGATAAGGTTAGAGATCCTCCAATTCATCACTCGTACTTGCTTAATCAGATTTGTCACTTTACCTTCAAACACAATCATGGTGAAAATGACTTTCAACTCTTATGTAGACACTTTAAAAGAATATTTATGAATTTAAATGATCATATGCGATAATTATGAAACTCTCATATATAATATAATATGATCATGTGAAAAATTTTGTCTTGTAGACCAATCTCATAACCTTACACTTTCACTATCTCATTTACACAAGACATGTCAACTTATGCACAATATTTTCAACATATTTATTGACATAAAAAACATATAACCAACATGAATATTTAATATAGTTATTTAAAAAAAACCCCATTCATTTTTATCCATACCTAATCCTTTAAAACACATCCCTAATCTCATTCTCACTTCTACTTGGTTTTTATCACTAACTACATCACTAGGCCTTTTTAGTGATAAGACAACTTATATGATCGGTTTAGCACATTTTAGGTATATAAATTTCTCATAAACCATAATTAAAATAAAATATAAGTCTCAAGCTTCAACCTCCATCCACTTATCAACTTTGACTTGATCTATTATGCCTGCTATAGCAAATTTTTGAGAAACATGGATTTTACTGTAGGGTCCACTCACTCATCTAATAACCAATGACACTTGGAGGTACCTGGCAGAATATTATACATGATAAAATAATAAAAATATATCATACAATCCATTTTGATCCATTTCCATCAAAACTTTCCATATTGGGTCAAAGTTAGGGTTTTAAAGAGGTTTAAACCACCTTATAGTCTTAGCAATCATTCATAAAGATTAGGCACTTAATCTAGAAAATAATGATTGCAAATGTGGGATATGATCCTTAAAAATATACCATGAATTTATTATTTTATCATTAAGAATTTACACATGCCAATGAGTACATGAAATTTCTTCTTGGGTTGAGAGCCCTTTATTTTGTGCACATAGAAAGCCTCAAAATCACATTCCATGAATTTCCTTACAAACTTTGACCTAAAACTTGGTCAACATACATAAAATATCATGAAATAATTTTTTCAATGTTATTTTTCCATTATTACCTTGGAAATTGATTTTGATACCTCAATAGGCCACCATTTCTCTCTTCGCTCTTTAGGATTTTGACCTATAGGTCACATTAGGCCTTAAGGTAGACCTTATAGATATTGTTCAAGAACTCTTCACCTAAATCACATGATAAATCAAAATTTCACATGATATAACACTAGTTTAAATCCTTCATTGATCTTGACAACACCTCATGACTCCTCATTAGGTCAAGTAGAGTTTAGGACAAGTCTAGTTGCATGATTGGTCCTATAGGTCTTACCTTTATAGACACAATTTAAAGTTTACCTAAGTACTTTAATTATTTATATACAATCTCAAGTTTCTTAAACCATCCTCTTATGCTTCTATGCATTCATATTACTAGGCCACCACACTCCTTCATGCACAAGACTAGGCATCCTATGCATAAGCCTTCTCAAGTTTCCTCATAAAAAACCTTATATTGAATCTTGATATAAACCTTAGAGAAATAATTAGGTTGAATTAAAATTATCTCTCAATATAGAGACAATATGTTTTCTTAAAATTCTCTCTTATAACTTTGTCACTTGGCTAACTTGTCACATGCCACTTCACCATGCCTCTTTACCAGATGCACCTTGACATTAATGACAAAATTTCTGAACACTTCCACTTTGATTCATTCAAATTATCATTAATTTAATAAATCTTATTACATTATTGAATCAAAAATATTCATATTATTAGCCTAATATCATCATCATCAACCTTAAATTTTGTTTTTAAATTTGAAAATTCTAATAACAGTTTTCCATTACTATTTTATTTAAAATTTTGAAAACTATTATCTACTATAATAATCCACTCAAACTTATTATTATATAATTTAATTTTTTACATAATAGTTTCACATATTCAATTGAAGTATCTAATGAAACCTACTAACCCATTAATTTATTTTTCTTCAAGCATGTTTCTAGGTGACATCCAATTAAAAATTGCTTTTACCTTTTCTAGGGTCCATTTTAAACCCATCACATGAAATTGAAATTCCCACATATATCAATTTATATTTCACTAATATAAACTTATTTAAGTTTAAAAACTTAGTCTCCTTATATCTCTATAAAAATAACCTTAAATATAACAAATTATCTTCTTTTATCTCACTAAAAATTAAAATTTCATCCAAATACATAATGAAAAACATACCAAAGAAAGTTTTTACACTTCATTCATGGGTATCATAAATGTATTAGGTGAATTTGAGAATTCAAATGGATTAAAAATCCACTCATATAATTAATCCTTTATCTTTAATGCAACATTCAAATCACCACCTTATCTAATTATGATTTAGTGATATCCTTTACTCCAATATCTCTTTGTGAAGTGCCTTTCGCCACTCAAAAAATCCATCAAATTATCTATCCTTGGAAATGGAAATCTATATTTTATATTTATCTTTTTAATTTATTTTTAATCCTTACACATTTACCAATATCCACTCTTATTAAATTCTAATACTTCTAAAATTACACATAGGATTAAACTTTATATTATCAAACCCTTATGTAGTATATTTTGTACTTATTTCTTCACTTACTCATTATTAGTAGGTGTTAACATATAGATTTTGCTTATTTTGAAAACTAGATCCATATATTAGATCTATATGATGATTAAATATTTTCTTATATGTTAATACATTCACCAAATAATAAAAAACATTCAGCCAACACATTCAAAAAATTATACAATTGAAGTGGAATTTTAATCACCTCTTTTGTGATCAAAACTTGCATCATTTTTGGGATGAAATTAAAAAACACCTTCTCCTTATTTTCCTCATTGAAAAATTACTTACTATAAATTAACAAAAAAATAGGAATTTTATCCACATATTCACCTTTTTCCTTCAATGGGATTAGTGTGAATCTCATACCATCCTTCACAAGTGTGTATGTGTTTTATCTACCATCATACATGACATTTAAATTAAAATTCCTTGTTATTACTAATAATACATGATATACATGCATGGAAATTACATCACACACACTTAATTTTGGTAAAACCTAATTTGAAAACTAACCATACACTACTTATTTACTAACACTTTATGACACTTAAGCAACCATTAAATATTTCATATGTTGGGATGCATAATTATTTTCATCCCAAGATTTGCTACCCTTTAATTTGAAACAAAATTATCCTTGTTATCACTATTAAAAATAAACTTTCTATACTCACCTCCTAATTACATATGTTATAAATATATTATTTATTTACGCCAATTTATTCTCTTTCTTAGTTGTTTCAAAAACACTCTCTTCATCATAAGAGTTTCAAAATGATTTATTTCCTCAATGTAAGTTTTATATGCAAAGATTTATTGATCCACATGAGTAATATTATTATTTACTTCATTTATTATATTTTTGTTCTATAATACTTTAGGACATTCAAAATATCTATGTCTAACATTTGTACATTGAAATCACTTACCCATGAGTATTATTATTATTCCTCTACTAGAGTTTCCTTCCTCTATAAGAATACCCTAGTCCTCTTTTTAGTTATATTTTGAATTTTAGAAGTGCTAGCTTCTCCCTTATGAGTGTGTTATCTTAAACTAATGTTTATTTTCCCTCTTCCTCCACATAAAAATTCTATACCTCTAGATTTATTATATTACCCATTGGAAAAATTTCATATACCTTCAATACACATTGATGGGATTATTCAAACAAATTCAAATTTAACATTATAAAATTATCTTGAATGGAAATATGAAGTTCATTTACATACCTTGACATATTTTCTTAATCACTATCATATGACCAATTTTAATTGTGAGATTGTAAAACTCCTCAGTGTATTTCAAATGCATTTATATTTGGAACAAATTATTTTAAAAATGAATAAATTATAATTATAATTAGAGGTATAAATTTACATTTCAGATTTGTGACCATTATATCCCAAGTTTTAATTTAGTACTTTCCTCTTTTCTCCTTTTCTAGCTACACATGATCTAATCATAAGTATAAATGACCTTTCAACTTCATGTAAGAAAATTTCACTCTCTTGGGGTCCTCCTTTGACTCAGTAAAAATAAATATCCAACCTTATGATCCAATCAATAAGATCCTCAAGGCTATGGATTTCCCCATATCTAAAAGTGTCCAAATTTGGTCTGATTCTAATATTTGTTATAGATTTCTAAAATATATCTTGTGGTTTATCAACCAACTTTTAAAATTGAAATTATTGTGTTCCTCATTCATCATTATCACTTACATCTAAAACTATCATTCCTATCCTTTGTCACTTGGATTTATTTCAACATATCTACCAAGTATGAAACTATAGGTGACCTTCCTCCTCTACAAGGTATTGCTTTGTGTTCCATGTATTCACAACAATACATGCTTCTCTTTCATAACTTGTAACTTAACCCATAAGTTCTTCACAAACTCAACCTAACAAGTAAAACCATGCTCATATACTAATTAACGTAGATGATAATTATGGGTCTAAACAAATCACTAACTTATTCCCTATCTATGACTTATATTAATTCCCTTATGGAAACAAAAATGAGTAATAACTTTGAATGAAAACCAAAAAACACTATATTTACTCAATGAACATATATTATTATAGATTTTCACTCTCACACACACACTTCCCCATACTAAATATGAATAAGACATTACTCTTAGTCTCATGGACTAGTTTTAATAAAAATAAATCAAACTTGTAGGCTATATGAATCTATTTATATATATCTTAGAGATGTTCTCTCTATATATCACACACACACACACACACACACACACACACACACACACACACAGAGAGAGAGAGAGAGAGAGAGAGAGAGAGAGAGAGAGAGAGAGAGAGAGAGAGAGAGAGAGAGAGAGAGAGAGAGAGAGAGAGAGAGAGAGAGAGAGAGAGAGAGAGAGAGAGAGAGATTAAACTATCTTATCTTTAAAAACTTGTCTCTTTTATTGAAGTCATAACTCTTTTTCCAAAACTTATCTAAATATTTCTTGTATAACATTGGCATATTTAAAAAAAAAATCAATCTCAATCTATCTTTGAAAACATTTTATATGTCTTGTTTTTTAGTTCTACATATTTATTATAAGTATGGCTTCAATAGGGATGAAATTAGTGGTTTGTAACTGTTAGATAATGTAGACCAAAATGTTTAAAACCTCCACTTACATTAAGTGGCACTTTCATCACCATCCTAAAAATGAGTCATTTGTCTTGAGAGAGGTGACTAAAATTGTCATTACATCACTATTGTGGCATATTATACTCTTGATAATATTATTAGGATTATTTTTTATCATCCTAAATGCACATAACATTATTGACATAATTAAAAATTCACATAATAATAAATTCATGTGCACAAACACACATAAACCCCATGTTTTTAGTTAATGCAATATTTTTTTTATAAAAATGAGTTCTCTTTCATCAAAATTACCAAAGGATCATAAGGATGCAATGGTTAGACAAACATAGAAGGGAAGGATTATAAGAAAATCAAATTAACAAAGGATTACAAGGACATAATTTCTAGATAAAACCAAGAGGGGATTGTTAGATGTAAGAAAAGTAAATTACCAAAGGATCATAAGGACATAATGGATAGATAAACCCAATAGGGAGGTATAAATAAAAGTAAATTAACAAAGGATCATAAATACACAATGACATGATAAACCTAAGAGGGAAATAAATGCATAAAATTAAAGGAAAACTAAATGATACATAAGTCATGTAAAATAAAAACAAAAAATATAAAGTCTTAAAATAGATTAATATAATAAACAAAACATGATAATATATGAGATAAAGTATATAATAAAATATATGAATACTCACAAATATTATAGGATATCCTTATACACTTCATTAATAAAATAAGAGATATTACACTATAATTGGTTATATTATTTAACCATTGTTTCATAAAATCTATGATATATTTATAAGGATGGCATTACAAATAGGCTCAATAGAGAAAGTAAGTGTGGTATAATTTGGAGGATACTAGTTCTTTGGTTTTGCATAAGATATATAGGTAAGAAATTATTTTGGACCAAGAAAGTTTATACACCTTATTTTCACTTATTGAAAATTTATCTTGTAAGACTTATCAACATATAAATATACCTATTTGTAAATACTAAGTAGTGCACTAGGATTGGGGTGGCATAGTTTATGGTGTTTTGTGATATATTACTTGATGATCATTTTTTATATCTACTTCATCCACTCATTTCATTCCATCATATTATTTATCCTATAAGATTATTCATTCTCCATTTTCAATTTTCTTCTTCATATTTTTGTTTTTCTCCTTGACATCATTATCTTGGTTGATGACAATATATAGGGCTCCCCCTTTACCAATATCATTGATGAAGCCAATGACATAGATTAAATTTAAGTTTTAAATATTTTTATTTTTAGACATATTTATATGTTCCCCCTTTTTATTTTATAAAAACCAATAAATCTAATCCAATATTTTTTAATACATAAATCCACTGTAGTAAGGATAAGAGGAATTAAGGTTAAGGATCTTAGAGGAATAATTTTTTTCACAATGTATTTAAATATATCAAGAATAAAATATAAAAAAAGGTACATCTAGTATTTCAATCCTCCAAATAATGATGATGTTCTTAATAATTTTGTTTACATGGTTGATAAGTCACACAAACATAAATTCTCATGCAAAAAAACCCAAACCATGATTTTTTTTGATGTAATATTATTTATGAACATAAATGGTCCTACATCATAATTACCAAATGATCATAGTGATTTAATGGTTAGAAATATGGATAATATATACAATAAATTAATTATTCTAGACAAAGAGGGTGTATACACATTATTTTCACTTATCGATAATTTATCTTACATGACTTTTCAGTGCATCACTCCCTAAGTGCACAGATTTTTTTTCCAAGGTTGTGTGAATATATATAATATAATGAATTTTAATTTTATATATATATATATATATATATATATATATATATGTATGTATGTATATATATATATATATGTATATATATATATATATATATATATGTATATATATATATATGTATATATATATATATGTATATATATATATATATGTATATATATATATATATACATATATACATATATACATATATATATGTATATATATATATATATACATATATACATATATATATACATTTATATATATGTATGTATATATGTGTGTGTGTGTGTGTGTGTGTGTGTGTGTGTGTATGTATATATATATATATATATATATATATACACACATATATATACATACACTGGGGTATGTGTAGGTTTTTCTAAATTTTGTGTATGTATTATGTCTTGTGCACATAAAGTAGATAAGTCTACAAGAGTGTACAAACATGAACGTGCACAAAAAATCTAGAAAACATATGGAGGAAAGGGTTGTGAAAGAGTAGGTGTTATATAGAAGTAAAAATGGTGAAGTAAGCCAAAATACATGCATGATTACAATATGGAACACAATAAAATGGGAGTATTGAAAGGTTTTATAGAATATTCTAGAATAAATATACATTGATCCAATTTTCATGAATAGGTTATTGAAGTCATAATATAAATAGAAATGGTATCCTCTCATTTGTGATTTCTATAAATGCTAGATGTTTTGTATAATTCAACATATCATATGATTTTTAAAATCTTATAAAACCATTTTTTAGCATTATAATAATTTTTCTATACACATAAATATGAGTATGTGTATATATAATGTGTGGTGTTATATATATATATATATATATATATATATATATATATATATATATATATATAGATTGATGATTAGTGAATAGAAGTTATTTCTTGTATATTGTTGGGTGAATATTTTGTCATCAACTAACTGACAGAAAAATGGGTATATAAACCATAGCACAATGATATTTATATGGAAAAATGGTTGTGGTTACCATAGCCATTATGAGATAAATATCTCCTCTCAGTAAGGGGAGGTTCCTTATAAACTATAATATACTAATATAAACTGAAACTAGACTTAGGGGTGAAATCATACCATCCATTTCTCTTTTTTAAGAGACGATGTTCACAAAATAAAGGAGAATTATTATGTAATTATTGAAGGCATCTCTCTTTTTTTAGAAATGATGTTTAGCAAACAACATGAATTCTTCCTAGGTAGTAACTGGATCCACAAGAGACCCATGAAATCATAAAGTCTTTCATTGTTTCTCCTACTGATTTAGGATAAAGTAACATAGTAGAATGAAGTGCAACATAAAGTCTCCAATAAAAACTATAATAGAGTAAAATATTATGAAGGATAAGGGGAGCTCAAAGTCTCTCCAATATCCTAAAACATAAATCACACAAACTAAAGACAATTATGGCAACACAAAGTCTCCCACAATCGACTTCAAGACATCTTTCAAATTATTTCCACTTTTTTTGCTTATTTTATTAAATGAACAATATTGTATTTAGGAAAAAGACATAAGAATGATTTCTTAGATAACACAAGCTATTTCAACACAAAGTTTGAAAGGTCACTTGCTTTCTCATTCACTTGATAAAATATGACTAATAGTCTGAGCTCAAAGTCTTAGGAATGCCTTTCAATTTGGGAAGAGTTTTGCTTCTAATAACAAAGATATCTCCTCCTTTCTATAGACTGAGAGATTCCAATATATAGCCTCCAAAGAAATACTTTGGTGCTTGTTTTCACAAAATGGCCCATGCTACATTGAATTCTTTGGAAAGAGGAAGTTCTGTACAGAGGCCATGCTGGAGCCATTCAAATCATATAAAATTTCCTCTCCAAAGCATGGGTCACCTAATCTTCTGAAAGGTAAGGCCGATCCTCTTTATGATACTTACATGATTGTCCACTCTTTTTTACTAAAACAAAGAAAAATAGGTTATGCCATTAAATGTTTGTGTTGTTTGATATCCACCTGCTGGACTACTCCACCTACTGGAATAAATCTTCTATGGATATTTATAGATTTCTATGTAACTTTCTCTCTTTCCCTGATATATTTTGTCTCTTCCTAGTGATCTGAGCTCTTAGGGCTATCTTCTCGCTTTCTGCTGGCTCTTTCAGCTCCTTCCTTGGCTAGTCGTTGAGTTTGTTCTCAGGTCTACATTATTTGAAAATCAATGGTTATTTCATTACCTTTAATTTGACATCCATGGGGATGTCATTGGCTACTTTGAACCTTTCATAGTTCAATGGTTAAAGGTTTAATGGTTCAAAGTTTAATGATTTGGTAGTTTAGCAGTTCAATGTTTTGTAAAGAGCCATGCTCACTTAGTCTTCTTTATGAGTTCAAGGTGTCATTAAACCAATTATTTGAACAACTTGTTTGAACCCTTTTTTGGAACCTCCTACTTGAACTATTCACTCAAACCTTTCGCTTGAACCTTCCACTCAAACATTCTACTCGAACCTTGAACTCTTTGAACTTTTTGAACCCTTTGGAGGTAGAGTTTAATGGTTAAATGGTTCATTCCATATCATTGAACCCAATAGTTGAACCTTTTTTATTAAACCTTGGTGTTGATCCATCCTTACAATTTTTTAAGAAATGCCTTAAGTGTTTTGAGATTTTTCCTTGCGAAATCTTGCCTTTTAAACTTGCAATTTCCTTAGCTAAAAAGGCTTGTGTGATTGAATAACTTGACTACTCAAAACATTTTGAGAAAGAAAGAGACCATTTTGGCCTATAAGACTAAAATGGTTGACACGTTATCCATAAAAACAAGTGACAGATTTTGGGAACAATAACTGGCTCCAGTTGGGGAACTTCCATCGATTGTATTTTAAAATAATCGAAGGGAGTAGAATCTAGACTCTAAGTTCCTTCATTTATGTCATTCATCTATAGATTCATGCCATAAAAAAATATAAATATTCCAAAAACCAAATAAACAACATAAAACAAATAAAGACTATACAAATGTATAACTGGACTTAACTGATACTTCAAGGATTGAAGTGCTTCAGATGCTGCCCACTATGAGGTAGTGAAAATGGCATTCCATCTTGATATTTGAGAAAGAAAATATTTTCACCATTTAATTGATGAATGTAAAATGGACCTCTCCATAAGGAATCCAATTTCCCATGCATTCCTTTTAGTTCTCTCCTCTTGTCCTACAACAAGACTTAATCTCCAATCTCAAAATCATGAATCCTTGCTTTTTGGTCAAAGATTTTCTTTACCAAACTTTTATGTGTAGCAATACAGTTCACCACCATAGTTTGTTGCTCATTTAGTTTAGTTAAGCACATGATCCTCTTGTTGATAGAATCTTCAAATATTTGATCTTTGACTGCCTTTGCCAACTTTAGTGTTGTTAGTTCTAGGGTGATTGGTATCTTTACATTCAAACCATACAGAAGTTGAAATGGTGACATACCTATCATCCTTTTTTGTTTAATCCTGTCTACCCATAAAGCATCAAATAATGCTTTATGCCAAGTTTTTAGATTGTCATCTACAAGCTTCTTGATAATGGTCACTAGGTTCTTTTTGCTTGATTTTACTTGACCATTTCATTATAGATAATAGTCAAAAGAGTGGGAGAGGATAATCCCATAATAGTAGCAGAACTAGGTAACCTCATGAGAAGATAAATAGGATTCATTCTCTATTAAAATCTTGGTTAGGACTCCAAATTGGGAAATAATATTTTCCTTGAAGAAATTACATACCACTTTTAAAGTAGCATGCTTGACTGGAATGGCTTCCACCCACTTGGTAAAATAGTCTATGGCTATGAGAATGTAGTCATGTCCAGCACTCAAGGATGGGTTCATAGTGCCAATAAAATCAATACCCCATTATTGAAATGACTCTTCGATCACTACTAGCTTGAGAGGTAATGTGGCCAACTTAGGTTTCCCAACAAACTATTGACACAGCTCACATCTACACACCCAAGTGTATGAATCTCAAAATAGAGTAGGCCAATAGTACCTAGCTCATAGAATCTTATGGGTAGTCATAGGTGTAGAAAAATATCCTCCACAAGCCAAATTATGGAAAGACTCCAAAAGTTTTCTCTATATTACTTTATCTACACAATGAAGAAATACCCCATCAAGGCTCCTCTTGTATAAACTATTATCCCACAAGACAAAGTTAATATATTTCAAGTTAATGGTTCTCTTCTCTTTACAATACATGTGGGTAGGACACTCACCATAAGTAAGGAAATAAGTGGTATTGGAATACCACTCATTTGTAGTAGTGACAAAGAGAATTGTAGGCATATCTTCAACCTCTATTTCTTCATGCCCTACTTCCTCTGGTATGTTATCAGTAATTAATTGGCAGAGACCTATTCCTTGCACAAGCTTTGTAGGTTTGATAACAAGATCAAACTCTTATATTTTAGAAATTTAATTGCCCCTTTTAGTTCCAAACTCCTATTGAGTTAGAATGGACTTTACTATTGATCAGGAACTAAAGCAATAGTGTGTGAGTTCAAGATGTAAAAATGGAAGTATTTTACTGCCTTAACCATAGCATAAGCATGTTTCTCCATGTTTGAATATTTCAAATCATGAGATTTGAGAGGAAAACTCATGAAATATATGGGGGAATCCACACCTTATTTGTTCTGTAGAACCAAAATGGTTGAAAGCATGTGTTCAAAATCATAGCTATATATTATGAAGTCTTTGGTATAATTTGGACAAATTAGGATTGGGGCATGGGTGATAACTTCCTTGATATACTAAAATGCTGACTTGCCTTCTTCAGTCTAGTGGAAAGTAGCTTTACCCTTCATCATGTTGATAATGTGGTGAGTCTTCTATGCAAATTTAGGAATGAACCTTCATATAAAATTTACCTTTCCAAATAAAGAATGGACCAAAGTATTACTAGCAGGAAGAGCAAGCTATTGGATGGATTTGACTCTTTTTGGGTCGATCTTTATGCCTTCTTGGGATACAGTGTGACTAAGAAGTTTACCTTTTGCAACTCTAAAAATTAATTTCTTAGGATACAAAGAAATGCCATTTTGTCGACATCATTCTAGCACTTATTGTAAATGATGCACATGATCAGGATGATGTTTGGAAAATATGGTCAAGTCATTAAGATATACCACAATGAACTTCCCTATTTCATTTTTGAAGGCAAGATCCATCACTCTGTGGAAGGTGGTACCAGCATTGATCAAATCAAAAGGCATTCTGTGATATGCAAAGGTGCCCCAATATGTAGTGAAAGTGGTCTTATGTTGGTATGCTTCACCAAATTCCACTTGATTATACTTCAAAAAACCATCTAATATTGAGAACATCTCTGAGGTAGTCATTGTCTGTAGTAATTGATCCATGATGGGCAGTGGGTAGTTATCTTTTAAAGAGGATTGATTTAGACTTTTGAAATCAACACAAAGGAAAATTTATCCATTATTTTTTCTCATAGGGACTATGTTCACAATCCATGTGGAATGATAGATTGGAAAAATTATCCTCACATTTAACATTTTATGGATCTCAAAAATAATAGTACCTGATATCTTGGGGTTGTATTACCTTTGTTTCTACTTGTGAGGTAATGACCCAACCTTGAGAGGAATTTTATGCTAAATTTCTTTAGGCCTGAGAGATTTTAGATCATCATAAGAGTACACCAAAACATCAATGTAATTGTGAAGTAGAGTAATAAATTTAAGTTTTTCATCAAGAGTGCAACAATTCCTAATGTTGACCATTTTGGGATTATCTTCTATACTCAAATTTATTTGATCAAAATCTTTGGAGGAAATTGAATCCATTTGTTGCTTCTTGATAAACCTATCATGCTTATCGAATAGTTTCTCAACAGAAACTAATCCTTTGGGAATTTTATTCCCTTTGAGTTGAAAGAACTCTTCACCAATTTTTAAATTTGTTTTGGGAGCTAATTTCTGTGATGGAGATTCACTGCCTTCAAAATAAAGCTCCTTAAAGCTATCCATCTATTCCAAAAAAGCAATGATTTGGTTTTCCTCATTAAACACTTACCAATGGTTGTCATTATCAGGTAAACTTGGTTGAAATACCAATTCAATAGTGTATTTATGTCCTTTAAAATCTTGGTGAAGAACCATTAGAGTTGCATAGATGACCAAGGAATCTACTCAATCATTGAATTCTCTGGGCACCATAGAAATACTGAAAGCCTCAAAAATTTCAAGGTAGTCCCACACTAGATTGCAATAATGTCATAATCTTTTGTTCTTAGTTTGATACAAGTTCTTTACTTGACAAACCACTAGTTCAGCATCTCCTTGAGTGTGAAGAATCTTAATATCTTTAGCTTGAGCAGTGTTCAATCTGAGCAACAAAGATTCATACTCAGTGGTGTTATTGGTATTGTTGAACTGTAACTTATACAAATAGGGGAAAATATCTCCTTGTGGAGATATCAAAATAGTTCTAGCTCTAGAACTAGTAGAAGAATTGTTACCATCAAATTCTAGAATCCAAACCTCATTAGAATCTAATATCATTAAAGATTTCTTTTCATTAGGGAGGGAAAATTCTTTTTTACCTAAACTATGCTCTACTAATTCTTTTGATGTCTTGTCTAAATTTTTTGGATTGTCACTTATAGAACTTTCATCTGATGAAATGGAAACATCTTTTATGGATAGAAAATAGTTACCCATTCCTAAGGATTCAAATAGAATTTGAGATTTAGGGTCAGATGTTTGAGTGACAATATATTTTGATCCCTTATCAGGAATCAACCTTTACATGATGCCCTTAACAGGTATCCTCACATTAGATAGGTCCATGTTTAATTCTCCACCAACATCCTTGTAAAAATTTCATCCAAGTAGAATGCCATATGAAGCTAGAACGTTGGCCACCAAGACTATCATTTTAATCCTTTTTTCTAGGAAGGTCACGAATGAAAATTGGGCATCTTTTATCTATCCCAAAAGAGGCACTTGCTTATTTTATATGGAGAAACATCTCCCAAAAGTTTTAGTTAGAGTGAGATCGAGATAGTCTACCACCTTGGCGGGCATCACATTGTCAGAGGTGCCAGAGTCTATTATGCAGTTGTTTAGTTTATGACCATTTATCAACAGAGAAACATAGAAAGGTTTTGTCTTCCCAGGGGCAACGGGAGGAGCAATGACAAGATTGTTTTAGGTGAATGTGGTATTTGAGAGATCATGAGTTGCCTTTGAAACATCTTGTCCTGTAGGGATGGTTTTATTCTTGATGCATTCAACTAGCCTATCCAACTGCTCAGGGTTGGCTTGTAAGTATTCAAATTCAGACATTTAGATCTTGGTCTTCCTAGTATGTTCAATTATATCAAATGACTGAAAATAACTAGGAATAGAGGAAGGAATTCCATCATTTTGGGTTTGGTTGGGTGTAGTACTAGTCTAAGAAATTAAAGCAGAAGGTGTAGGGTTGTTTGAGCTACTTACTTTTTTATTGATCACCAAGTCCTTTGATTGGAAAGGCAGTGAAGTCCCCCATTTAGCAATTGAAATTACTAGTCGAGATTCTTCCTCTACTTTTCCCTTATCAGCTTGTTGAGTTGACTAGTTTTGGGACCTAGTAAAAATAGTGTATGATCCATCAAACATTTCTCTCTTACTTCTAGCTTCATCCTGGTAATTCAAGAAACCAATGTTGGAGTCACCAACTAATTCTTATTCACCTATGCAAAGAGATCAACATCATCTTCTTGGTCTAACTTAGGTTGGAAAGATAAATCATGTTCAACTTCATGATAACCAACTACTAAGTTAGTCGGTGCTACTTTAATGATAAGTTTCCCCTATGGGGAAGGGAGATGATTTGGTTTCCCTTGATTCCTGACAGCATTACCTTGATATGACTAGTTGGGAAATGCCCTCCTTGGTATATCCTGATAAGAAGGAGGGGTAGACATCCCTTGTGCCATTTGTTTTTTCAGAGCTAGCAATTCATTTGCTAGCTTTTACACCATAGGATCAGTGGTGCCGGTAGATAAAATTTTAGAAGATGAAGAAGATTTATTTATGTTAGGATCTCTTCTTATCTTTCTTGCCAAGATAAGATCATCTTCAACCTTAGTGGACAAAATTTGAGCTATAGAAAGATCTATGTGGCCAGCCCACCTCAATAGGAAACTCACTTTAGAAAGCTAAGAATTGATGAAGAAGCACTTAAGATTTTCTAGCATCAGTTGAGCAATTGTAGGAATCCTATTCCTCAGCTTGTCAAATTTAGAAATGAATTCTCACATGGGTTCATGAGGCTCTTTATTGATTTGTGTAAGCTAGGCTAACAGGGCATGTGCATCTTCTGTGGGTTTGAATCTAGTCTCAAACTTGGCCTTGAGAGTGTTCCAGTCAATTAAAATTTATGCTTGCAGATGATAAAACCAATCTATGGTAGTGCCTTGCAATGTTTCCAAAAATAGTTTGACTACTATATCTTCAAATTCAATACCTATCACACCATAGACTATGAAAAAATCTATAATATGCTCATTAGGATGAACTCTCCCATCACCATAGAACTTGGGAAAATTCTTTCTTGAACTACAGGGTAGTTCATGTAAAGGTGGGGTTATATTCAGAGGGCTAAAACTGTTACCCCAAGGGCCTTAGGCTGCCATGATATGACAATTGAAAGGAGGGATAACAAACCTTTGTAGGGTATGTATAGACAAAGCTCTACTAGCAGAGGAAAGAGAAGCTTTGGCTAGTATTGGGGACCTAATGTCCTAGTTCACTGAAGGTGAGCTCATGGAGGAGAAAGATCAAAATTATTTTGCTACACAAACTAGAACATAGGATCAACAATACCTTGAGCTCTCTGGCTTTATGTATACCATGGATCTACCAGAGTGTAGAATGCAAAAGAACTATAAATACTTTAATTTGAATCTTGAAGCTTCAAATTGAGTGTTCTTCCCCAATGGAGTCACCAAAAACTATTAGGTGAATATTTTGTCATCAACTAATTGACGAAAAAATGGGTATATCAACCACAACACAATGAGATTTATATGGTAAAATGGGTGTGGTTACCATAGCTATTATGAGATAAATCTCTCCTCTTAGCAAGGGGAGGCTTCCTATAAACTATAATATACTAATATAAACTAAAAATAGACTCAGGGGTGAAATTATACCATCCATCTCTCTTTTTTCAAAGATGATGTTCACAAAATAAAAGAGAATTCTTATGTAATTACTAAATGCATTTCTCTTTTTTTAGAAATGATGTTCAACAAATAGTAGGAATTCTTCCTAGGTAGTAACTTGATCCATAAGAAACCCATGAAAGCACAAAATCTTTCATTGTTTCTCCTACTGATTTAGGACAAAGTAACATAGTAGAATGAAGTGCAACACAAATTCTCCACCAAAAACTATAATAGAGTAAAAGATTACGAAGGATAAGGAGAGCTCAAAGTCTCTCCAATATCCTAAAACATAAAACACATAGACTAAAGACAATTATGGTAGCACAAATTGTCCCATAGTTGACTTCAGGACATCTTTTAGATTATTTCCACTTGTTCTACTTATTTTATTAAATGGACAAGATTGTATTTAGGAAAAAGACATAAGAATGATTTCCTAGATAACACAATCTATTTCAACACAAATTTTGAAAGGTCACTTACTTTCTCATTCAATTGATAAAATATGATTAACAATCTGAGCTCAAAGTCTCAAGAACGTCTTTCAATTTGGGTAGAGTTTTGCTTCTAATAATAGAGAGATCTGCCTCTTTCTACAAACTGAGAGATTCTAATATATAGCCTCCAAAGAAAGATTTTGGTGCTTGTTTTCACAAAATGGCCCATGCTACATTAAATGCTTTGGAAAGAGGAAGTTCTATGCAGAGGCCATGTTGGAGCTATTTAAATCATATCAAATGTTCTCTCCAAAGCATGGGTCACCTGATCTTCTGAAAGGTATGGCCACTCCTCTTTGTGATACTTACATGACTGTCCACTCATCTTTACTCAAACAAAGAAAAATAGGTCGTGCTATTAAATGCTTACACTCTTTGATATCCTCTTGGTGGACTACTCCACCTACTAGAATAACTCTCCTATAGATATTTATGGATTTCTCTATAACTTTCTCTCTTTCCTTGCTATATTTTGTCTCTTCCTAGTGATCTAAGCTCTTAAGGCTATCTTCTCACTTTCTGTTGGCTCCTTCAGCTCCTTCCTTGGCTAGTCGTTGAGTTTGTTCTTAGGTCTACATTATTTGAAAATTAATATTTATTTAATTACCCTAAATTTGACATCCACAAGGATGTCACTGGTTGCTTTGTACCACTTTGAACCTTTCAAAGTTTAATGGTTCAAGGTTCAACAGTTCAAAGTTCAACAGTTTAGTAGTTCAGTGGTTCAATGTTTTGTAAAGAGTCATGTTCACTTAGTCTTAATTATGAGTTCAAGGTGTTGTTGAACCAATTATTTAAACAATTTGGTTGAAACCTTTTTTGGAACCTTCTGCTTGAACCATTTGCTCGAACCTTCCACTCAAACCTTCCACTCGAATGTTCCACTCAAACCTTGAACTTTTTAAACCTTTGAACTCTTTGAACTCTTTAAACCTTTTAGAGGTGGAGTTCAATGGTTCAACGGTTCAATTGTTCATTCCATATCATTGAACCCCACTGTTGAACCTTTTTGATTGAACCTTGGCGTTGAACTATCCTTACAATTTTTTAGGAAATGCCTTAAGTGTTTTGAGATTTTTCCTTGTGAAATCCCGACTTTTGAACCTATGATTTCCTTAGCTAAAAATTCTTGTGTGATTGAATAACTTGACTTCTTAGAACATTTTGAGAAATAAAGAGTCCATTTTGTCCTGTAGGACCGAAATGGTCGAATGTTGTCCATAAAAACAAGTGATGGATTTTGGGAACAGCATATATCATGTGTATGATTTGGTTTGGATAAAAATTGTTAGTATAATTATTTATGTTGTATATTTATGTTTTATGTTACTTTAATTTATATAATATTCTTATGGTAGGGTTATCAATGTCTATTATGTGCATTGGGTGAGTGTATGATATTAGGTATGCCATAATTATTGAGGCTAAAAAGGTGTTGTGATAACTAGGGTTTGATTAAGAGTAGATGTGTCTTATTGTACCATTACATTTTACTTCCATTTATAAGACCCTATATGCTTAGGTTATGGGTATTAATGGTTTATATGGAAAATCACATCATGTTGGAATATGTAGACACACATATTGAGTCTAAAGTGTTATAATTTTTGGACAAATATTTAAGTCATATGGATTTAAATGTAAAGGAGTGACTAGGTCAAGATATTTATAGTGACTTTTATGAGACATTTTGGTGAAAATTAAGAGAATTATTTCACATATGGATATATACATGTGAAAAATCTTGGGGTATGATACTAGGGAGATGGGATGCTTGAAAAAATGAGCAAGTCAAGATACCATAAGAACATGACATAGTCTAGATGTGTGTTGTCAATGTGTGGTGGAAAAGAATGTTGAATATATATGTTCTATATTTTTTAGTATCAAAATATACTTTTTCAAATGAGGTAGGGTTTTTTTTTCAGAAACCCAAATGAGAGTTGATAAAGCTAAAATTTATTTGGATAAAGATGATGATAATTTTTTTGTCATTTAAATGATGAAAATGCAAGGATAAAAGACTCTATGCATGGGCTATATGGATATTAATTTAGATAAGGGGTAAAAATTGAACATGGAAGAATGGAGGGGGAGGACACCTTTAAGGAAGTTGAAATTTCAATAAAAAGGAACAAATATTGTGAGATTATGTTAGAATGAGAGAGAACATATTAAATCCTTAAGATCTAAAGAAGAAGGGAGGAACTAATCAAATATATTCCATAAATACTTCAATAAGACTTAGGGAGGATACAAGAATAGTTTGCATTAAGGGGAATAATATTCCAATGAGAACATATAGATGCATAATGATGAACCTTAGATTGAAGAAGAATATGAATAATAAAATATTTGATAGGTGGAAGTGAATTTTAGGAGAAGAATAAATTATGGACACATGAATATGAAACCCTTAATAATTTAGAATAAAATGTTCAGGATATTATAGACATGATAAGGATAGGATGATATTTTATAATAGAAAGTGTGATTTGTGTATTGAGGAATTTAATGCCATTAGATTTACCCAATTTGAATCAAATATTGTAATAAATACACCTATTAGTTAAGTAGTGAAGATAATAGTGATCATTATTAATTTTTTCACTTAGAATAGGAGGTCCACTAGTTAGCATGACAATAATAATGACTACCATAAAAATTAGTACATAGACTACTCCACTTTAGGTAATTTTAAGTTCCTTGGTGATAAGTGTTACGGTGAATGACTATCCACCATCAAGTGGGAGTAGTGTGAAATCATAGACATATCTTAATGATACTTTATATTATATCTTGGTAAATTTTCTTGATTACAAGGGTATGAAATATGCATGAAAACATATTCACAAATGTGAAATTACATGGCATGCAAAGGGGATCATGTCCCTAGACAAGAAATGTATTTAGTTTGTAACTATAATGTGGGATTGAGTGCATGTTGGTATAATAAGTATGATCCTAAACAATCCATTATGCATTTAAATTTATTAAATGTTGAATGTCTAAAGGAGTATCATATCTAATAATTCAAGAAACAAAGCATCTTGGCTCTAAATGAGATCAACAAAGATCCATTAGAGAGTGTACATGTATATGATGCACATTTTAAACCTTTATAATTATATTGGAAGTATGATCAGATATTTATACAAGCATTAATCTATTTTTGGAAGAAAAATATTTAAATGTGGATAATTAGTTGCATACATTGACATCAAAAACCATGTAGGAGAATAGAAATGGGTTGTGGTTTACTAATTTTTAGATATAATGGAACATAAATAAATATTTTAAGGTGAGGTGAGTAAAATTATTTAATAAAAAATGTGATGCATGCAAATAAGCACATGACATAAAGGCATGTCCACTTATACACTTCATAAATAAGATTAAGTTAGTATTTTGGTGCAAGTTTTGTGAGACCAACACACATGATAACATAATCTATAGAGTTATCGATGAGATACATAAATAAAAATAAATGGATTTGAGACAAGCAATAATGTACCTACATAGGAGTTATAAAATCAAAGCCAAAACTAAAACAAACTGGGGTAAAACCAACCTTAGGGAGGATATGGTCCATATTAGGGAGGATATGAACAAAATCAAGGTAAATATAGTCAAGGATGATTTAATCAATACAAAGGAGCATATTAAAAACAATGTGTTTATAACCAAGGAAAATGAAGTTATAGACATGGTGGATCTTATGGAAGAAGGCATGGATGATCAAGAGGAGGTAAGTTCATAGGATCATGTTTTAAAATTAACATACATATATATTTTATAAATGTAAGGCTAGAATCATTATTAGAGATAATACCAAATTTTTTGATCATGTGTATATTATAATAAGGGGAACGACATGGATTATTTCATAGATTTAACATGGAAGATCATGTATAATGATAATGCCAATTAGGACAAGGTAATAAGGGTTGTGTAGAGGAAGGTAAAATACATCTATTATAATGGATGAATGATATAATTATAAATGAATATGGATTACAAATAGAAAATAACTATTAGGAGTGGATTATAAACACAACCCAAATAAATGCCCATTTGACAAAAAACAATCATGGTGTATAGACCCTAGGTAAAATATGAAACATATCCAAATATGCAATTCCAAAAATTAATTTTGGATCAAGAAAGGATCTAATATAAAACTCTAGAGTTAATTTCAAACTACATGGGAATTGGAACACAAAATAAAATAAATACAAAGGGAAACACCTAAATCAAAAGAGATAAGAGATGGATGAAATATTTTCATTTCTTAAACACAAAGGTGTATTTCCATAGCTAAGGATATGGACTATCTAAAGTATGGAGGGTTTTATATAACATGTTATATAAAACTCTAAAGAGATTCATATTATGCAAATAATTATTTATAATAAGGAGTTGGCCTTTGACGCTAAGATTAATGAGTTAGATCTCACCAAAATTCTCATATAAATTGGTGGAGAAGTGAATATTATTAAAAGGGATGCTTAGAAGAATATGGGAAGCCAAATATTTTTCCTTTGTAAAAATTTGTTATTCATGGAAAATAACTTATTAAACTAATTAGGGGTTTTAAGAATGTCTAGATATACATTATGGGAATGAAGTTCAAAACAATGTTTAAAATAATGGAGTTAGTAGAAGTTGATATAAACCCAAGTGTACTTGGGATATTATAGTGATATGGTGACAACATATATATTTATTTTAAACAAAATTAAATGATATTCAATAATAATTAACAAAGAGTGGTTAGACCATTGTATAACAAACATATCCTAGTGTATGTGAAAAGTGTGGATCTTGGTGAAGAAATTAACAATATATAATGTATGTATGTAAGTAAAGGAATACCTTGATCCACATGATGAAAAAAGACTAAGTTAGAGAAGTGGGGCATCAATTCCATATTTTAGGAGTGTTAAATGTGAGAGGTGAATAGATAAATCATATGGGGTAATTATAAAAAAATGTACAAGGGTGAAAAGAAGATTTGAAAGGTTAGTTTGAATTGGAATCATTAATAAAAATGTAAACAAGGTAGGAAATCAAGTGGCATAAGGAAAGACAATGAAGTGTGTCCCTACAATGAATAAGAGAGTCTTTTTCATAATTATAGGATATAGTAGAGAGGTACCCAAATGGGACTCCAAACATATGGTAGAAAAATAACCAAACTATAAGAATGTATACCATAAGAGGTGGTGTGAAAATATGTGGTGTATATAGAGGAAAAGGAGGAAAAAACAAACGTAGAAGATATCTAAATGAAAATCCTAGTAGTATAGACTATAATATAATGTGTAAGATGGATTGGTTTTGACAATTATGGTTATAAGTATCCATGATATGGATCTAGTTGATAGTGGTGCATTAAAAATGTACATAACTAGGTAGATAATATGACTATAATGTGAAATATTAGAATTAGTTTAGGATAAAAATTAAAGTCAACCAAAAAGGATAGATAATTTTCTAATTAGGCATTATGGAATGGAAGTGTGCATTAGACACATAATTAAAGAATACACAATGTTTTTAAAATGTGATTGGGAATAATCCTAATAAAAAATATGGATCTAATGCATTATCGATACTTTTTAGATGTTTATACTATGATAAATATATGTAATTCATACTTGGAATACACTATTGTAAGGTAATTCATGTTAACACATCAGTTCAGATAAGTTACAATGGTAGAATTAGTATGAAGATTATATAAACATCCTTAGAATGATTAAGTATATGATTTCCATCTCTTAAATCTAAGGATTTTGTTACAGATGATGAAACTACCATTTTGAGTAGGTGGTGGTTGTATAACCATCTCAATGATTGAATAGTTATCGGTATATATAGGTGATGATTATGTAACTATTATATTGGCTACATAGATTTCATGTAAGTTTCATAATGAATAGTTTGCATGCTTTGATAGTTTCACCACCATACAAAATATGGGAATGTGAACTATTGAAAAAATTCCAATTTACAATGGTTTTTTCAATTATTTAGTGGGTTCCAAGGTGAGAGGGAATAAGTAAAACCTATGTTGAATATAGAGGACATTAGAGAAGTTAGTGAGAAGTCTTGGAGTTGTATTTACATTGCAAAACTACAAGTTTGGGTCCTTTTTCTTGTTATCTCATTATTTCTTAGTTTCCACTAATTATTTATGTTGTGTTGGTTATCTAGGAAGTATCTACAAAGTGTAAAATAATTGTGTAATATTTGTATAGTGTAGTAGTGAAGACTCTATCCATGAAGGCCATAATTGGTAGTAACTTTTACATTTGTTGAATTTTGTAGTATAATAGGAGCATGTTTACGTTACCCATTATATTTTTTCCCACTCTTATTTTAACAAAGTATAATTTTGCATTCATATAATGATTTATGTTATCTTGTGTTTCCTTCCTATGTTAAATATTTCACATAATTCATTTCCAACACTCATTTATATATGTTTTATCATTTATATTACTCTAGAATAATCATGTATCAATCACTAATAGAGTTAGAATTATAGAATCCATGATGGTTAAGCTTAATATGGAATACCCACCTAGTTTATAGATCAGATTAGTATCAGATTTGGTTTTGTAATAATTATTTAGTGTGTATTTAGTGTGTTTATGACTACATTATAGTTTATGCTTGTCACTAAATAAAGTAGTGATATATGTCATGGTATCCTAGTTATTTTTGAATAAGACATTTCAAAAAATAAGTGGAAGCAAGAGATTAGATGTATTGACCATTATAATGAAGAAGATGATTATATAATATAAGAGTGATTTTGTAATCTTGAAGGGGGAATGGATGTCACATGTATTTATATAAGAAATATTGACTAGTTGGAGTCCATCATGGGGGTTTTCATGGACAATATTGGTGTTTCTATGAAGGCACTAGAATTAAAAATGGATAGTCCTAAGCATGAGAATGTGAAAGAACAAAATCATGCCAACCGAGATTCACCTCCATTAAAAGTTGTTGGGTGTGTGTGTGTGTGTGTGTGTGTGTGTGTGTGTGTGTGTGTGTGTGTGTGTGTGTGTGTGTGTGTGTGTGTGTGTGTGTGTGTGTGTGTGTGTGTGTGTGTGTGTGTGTGTGTGTGTGTGTGTGTGTGTGTGTGTGTGTGTGTGTGTGTGTGTGTGTGCGTGTGCGCGCGCGCGCGTGTGTGTGTATGTGTGTGTGTGTGTGTGTATTTAACCATATGATAGAGATGTGAATGTATAGAGGATTGGCCATTTGATATCTCAACTTGAAGTATATTTATATTTGTATCAAATTAATGAGAGATACAAAAATTATTTTTCAAGGTTAAAATTAACCAAACATGTTAAAAATAAGTTTAAGATTTATGTTCCTACCTTAGTTGTTATCAAGTTTCACCTTATTATTAATTAGGATAATTTTAATATGCTAATCAAAAATCAATTTTATCATATTTTCCATGAGGAAGAGAGGTCATGTGTTGGAAATATCTTAGTAAAAAATAATTCTAAAGCATACAGGAGTATACAAATGATTTTTGTAAGAAGGTTTTATAAATGGGCAAGGATATAGTGGACAATCACATTTTGATACATATGTCAATGTACTTCATATGCATTTAAGGAGGCTCATCCTCTTGGCCAAACCTATGAGTGTAGATGAGGTTGTCTCTCAAAATTGTTACTTATAGATGGACAAGAATAAGAATCCATATACATCTTTAAAAACTTCCAAGTAACAAGGTGGTTTAAATAAGAATGGGAAAGGTAAAGGAAATGATAATAATAATGTTACATTTATTTATAAGAAAGATTCTAAAAATTATTTTGGGAATTGTGATGTTAATATTCATTACAAGGATCAATGTTGGAAGTTACATCCATAATTACATATATTCAATATTAAAAACAAGAATAACTCTATGCCCTCTCTCAAAGGTGAAGACATTGGTTATAGATTTGATGTGGATGAGAATTTATGTTGTACCTATGTCAATAGAGAGGTATGTTTGTGTTTAGACATAAATGGATATGTGGTATATAGGGTTAATAATATATGAATATTTCATTCACAAGGGTGATAAACTAAACTATATTAGGCTAATTAATTTTAAAATTAGATAAATGACTATTATGAATTATAATACTGAGATATGATAAATATAGAATGTAATAAATTAAAAATATGTTCAATTGATTAAAATACCAAAGAGAATTGATACTTATCTAATTTTACTATGTGCAAGCATATATAGACTGGAAAGAGGTATAAAGTATGTCAGACTAGTATTTCATATCAGCCATCAAATTCTAGAAATTGTAATTGTGTAGCCACAAACACTCCTATCAGATCTAGACACTACCTTCAATGCTAGTGTCTAACTATGATACAGGTGTCTATTATGGAATAATTACTAGATATTTATGTGACTAAATTATATGTTCTATGTTTTATGTTTCTTTTTACTTATATATTTAGATCTAGGTTACAAGTCATTTTTTTAATTAATCAAAACCTAGTTCTTCACCCTTCTTCACCCTTAGAATGAGTTTTCTAAAACTGGGTTAGTGGTCTCATAGTGTCGATCTGACCTCAATGACCCCTATATCACTGAGTGCTACCTAAATAGCTAATACTCCAAGGAGGACCTTAGACTTATTTAATTCTCCCCTATGTGTGGGAGTGTGTGTGCACAAGGATGTAATATACTATATAAATATGCATGCAATGATATAGATTGTAACTTAAAAAATATCACTCATGGTTTTATCTTTGAATAATTCAGACCTTTTGTATGATTAATAAATAAATAGGGACAAATAGGTAATAATAACTTAGTTGTGTGATTGATTGAATGAGCTTTAGTAGGTTCTTTCATAGTATTTTCTAGATGAGGAATGAGAAGGCTTATACTTGTATTATATCACAAATTTTAAAAATATCTCATGATAAGGTCTAATAAGATAAATAGGATGACTCGTAGGTTTTAAAACATTCTCAATTGGATGAATTCTATAAATTAGACACTAGATAAGTATATGAACACTACCATTGATGGTAGTATCCCTCTATGGCCAATAGTGTTTATAAGGCTATAAAATAGGTATGAATATAAAACTAATAGTGATGAATTTTTATTAGATTTTAAGCTTTTCATGTAGTGTAGAAGACCTAGGTCATCAGAATGATATGGATTAGTCTAAGTGATAATAATTTAGGCATAATGAGATGGTGAATGTAAGCCTTTCTATAGCATGGCGTTCTAGAATTGAAGGGTATAAACCTGATTTATATTTGTCAAATTTAAAATAATTATATGTTATAAGTATTATTTTTTAGTATCTACATTCCCCCCATTAATATAATAATGCATTATGATGAAATTATTAATTTAAAGTAAATATATGTGTACCTAGGTGTGTACTACACACCTTGCCTCTGCTTGATCCCACATTGAGTGATTTGTTTGATTATGAATTGTAACCAAGATCATGTTATAGTGTAAATTAGTTCATATAATCTAAAATTTTAAATAATTTAAATGCATGAAAAGAAAGAGAGAAAGGAAGGAGTACACATGTGTGTTGATGCAACCATGTTACCTCTTGATGATTTGACTTATTAAAGATGCTTCCTTATGAATAATTAGATATATAAAAGGTTTAGAATTGAACCTTAGATAATTAAATAAGGATATTTGAAGTTATTATTACCCTAATATGGTGTAATGATGAGTTTTGGAATGGCCATTGAGATCACTATACCTCAATCACAAAACTCAAGTGTGAATATGTAATCTAGTTAAGGTGAGTGATTTAATCAAATCATCATATAAATATGGTTATATTATATGATTTAATCATGAAAAACTATAAATATATTAATTTTTAATGATTTAATCACTCAACCTATAAAATGAACCAAGTGTTGTAGCAGAAGAGGCTCAATAACAATACATCCTAGTGTAATTGGTACATCCCAATGAATAGTATAAATGGTCAATTTTACAATTTTTGGTTTAATATCAAGGAATATGCATCTATAATATGTATTATTTAGAATATATGTGTCATAAATGTGAAAAATATGTTTTAAATCTATGAAAAATTGGTATAATATATCTGAATCATGAAATTGAATTGGAAATTATACAAGTGTGGAGGTCATGTCTCTATGGCATGCCCCCACTAATATGTACCCTTTTTGAGGTGGTGAAAATAGAATATGGTAGGTACCTTATCTCAAAATGATATATTAGATTTATAATTTGTTTATGAATAATGTATCATATAGGGATACCATGTTTAAGTAGATATGTTAGTGAATCTCATAGTATATGATCTCCTAAGATGCATGACATGGATCAAGAAAACATATAGAGATTAATATTTTAATATAATAAAAAACGTAATAACAAATATAATATCACTCAATTTAACGAAAAATAATGGTCTAAGGAGAACACATACAAGGGTGCATTCAAATCTCACACAATAAAAAGGAATGACATATTCAAATTCCCAAACAACATAGAGTGCCATATTTAAATGTCCAATCAATATAAAATGGCACATGTGCCAATAATAAAGTAAAATATTTAAATTTTATATAATAAATACAATATAAATCAATGGAATACACTCAATCAAGTGAAAAATATATGAATTAGAAGCAATTGGCATAATCATATCATACTAGTCCTTGCATATATGTGTTAGCAAAAAATGTTAGTAGCATATCAAGCACAGTGTGAAAAATATGAGCATGGATATAGACATGTGTAAGAATTAGTATATATATAAAACATTATAATTTATAAATTATCATAAAGGATGTGTAACCTATATCAATTATGATCAAAGAAGTAGATGCTCCAAATGTATTATATGACATGGGTAGAGGAGAGGTCCAACATCTATAAGTGCATGTATCATGTGTTAGTGGTATACTTTTATCACACTCAAATATGCATGAAAAATATTTGTATATATAAATTAAATGGAATTTTATATATTAACATAAAGTAAACATCATAGATGCCAAGGAGATATAAACATGGGAACACTATTTTTTTTGTATTTTGGAATTATTTGAATTATTTGATTCATTTTTTGGATTTTTTGAATGTTTGAAAATAAATGACTAGCCTATTATCCCATCCAAGGGATGCTCATAGGTATATAAAAACTTAGAATATGGTACATCAAACTAGGGGTAATGCCAAGGATCATATATAGGTGTCATATCTAGATATGTAAGATTTGTGGTATTTTGTATATTTATTATAATATTTTGTGGTCGTGAGGAAAGAACAAGGATTCAAAGAACCCATTTTTTATTGTTTTATGGTTTCTTTGGAGTATTATTAATTAGAACATGTTCATTTGTTCTATGAAATTTAATATGTTATGTAGGAGTAGATGATGATTATGTGGAATCCACTATATATCTCTAGTGTAAATCACTCTCAAGTATGGGCAACATAGGAAAGGGGATTGATTATTACTTACCCTTTCATGGAGTATTAACCTTATTAGGTTTGATTATTAGTTTTCTTGGAATAAAATTCTTTTATTAAAGTGGATGTTCATATGGTAATTTAGAAACTATGACCACCTTGTTGGTATGAATGTATTTAATACACCCATGCACTATGGAAGGTACTACACAGAGTTTATGTATCCAAGTTCATCATAATAACATTTCATAGACTCTTGTGTATGGTATAAATAAAAAATGTGGTAACCACATGCATTGGGCACACCTAGAAAGGTAATTATATCTCACCAATAACATGTGATGTCTCATTGAATTCTTTGACCATTTTGGTTGAAGGGTATGAATCATCATGTGTAAGTAATGTCATGGTACATACATTCTCACTAGAAACGTTGTATATCATAACACTATATATAGTTTGATTGTCAAGGTATGCTCTACTAAATCATGAATGAATAGCCAAGTAATCATCCATAATTTCACTATCATCAAATGTAACAAAATATCTCTAAACCATAGGATTTATTTTGTGTGTATAAGTAAAAATAATACCATATAATGGGTGCCCATAATGTGATGGATGAGGGTGTGTATTTTAATATATTTTCACTTTTATATATTTCTTATAATGATCTTGAAAAGTATTGTTAAATATCTTCTAATTCTAGTGATCACTAGGTTGTGAATATGAATCCTTTGGAGGATCATCAAAGTTAATAGTGTGGTTATCAATAAGGTCTTGGATCTCATCCCTCAAGGTATAACATCTATTTTTGCAATTCACAAGGCCTTAGTGATAGTCAAAATGTGCATTAACATCATATCCTCTAGGTAGATGGATTTTCATTTCAACCTCTATGGGAGGATGGAGATATATTTGATGACACTCCACAAGCTTATAAAGTAAATGAGTTAGAGACTTGGGTAATCCTATAAATTTTCTCTTAGGTGCATTGGATAATATGAGTTGAACAAGTTATTATGACATTATGTTAATTATTGTGGTTTTTTCCTTTTTAATTTTTTTAGGTTTCACCTTGTAGCTTGGTTTGATATGAAACTTGGTATTAGATGTAGTCAATGTGTTTGTTACATAATTAAGCTCATTCAAGGAAATAAGCCTCATTTCATAATCTCAAACAATATGACTAAAGTGGTAAAAATATTTGAAGTTCTTCAAAACAATGGACTCAAGTAATGAGGAAAGAATTTTTTTATTGAATATATCATGAATTTATCTATCTACCATTGCATTTTTCATTTTAGACAACATTATTTTATATATCAAAATGTATTCATTGATAGGTTCATTGGTTCCTTGTTTGATCTTTGTAATTTGATCATATGACATATTTTTAGTAATGTTGATAAATAAATGGGATTGAAAATGATATATTATAGTTTTAAATTATCTCAATGATTGGATTAGTAAATCATATAATCATCATAAAGCATAACTTCCTTTAGGCTCCTTGGAAATAACTTGGTCAAAATGTTATCATTGGAGGCATAATCAAGGAATGTTTCATAGAAAGATCAAAGATGTTATTCAGAATCATCTTTGCCATCATAAAATGTGAACTTGGCTGAAACAAAACTAGTTGAAAAAGGGTGAAAATACATGTAAAGTGCAAGTGCATTATGTAACGCATCTTGTGAATCAATAGCATGAGGAGACTTTAAATCCCTTTATTTAATATTGGTAACCTTATCTTCTAAATTTTTTATATCTTGAAGAATATATTTCACTATAGACCCATTGGGATTAAGAATATATAGTTGAGAAGTCACCAAAGGGGATGTAAACATGGTTTGATTTGATATAGTCATTAAAACTAGTATTTGTGTTGAATCATTCACTATCCCCATGGTAGATGTAGAAATATGATTTTGGTCCTCTGGGAACAATGGTTTAAAAAAATTATCCATGCCCCCACTAGATGTGGGGATTAATGATGTTCTTAAGAGGATTTTTATTAGTATGAAATCAATTTTAGTACCACCTATGGATTCACCATCACTAGGTGAGCATGCCTTAACCTTAACATGTTTACTGATTTCATCTTGTGTAACATAAAAAAATGTACCCATTAAGTCTTTATTGTTATTGAGATGATTAACTAATGCTTCCTTACCTTTGATTCAAAAATTATTATTTTTATTAACATTTTATATTACTTATAAATGAAAAAATAGAATTTGAAACATTAGTTTACTAAAATCATAAATCAAGAAATAGAAAACCCTAGGTAAATATAGTGTTTGGATACTAAAGGTTAAGTTCAACAAAATTTTAGACCTAAATTGAGATACATGGGATATGTCAAAGTTCAGAGTGTGATAACATAATCTATAGTAGGATAATTAATTAAAAACTTAGATAAATGGATATTTTGAATTATAATACTAAGATATTCTAAATAAAAGTACCAAATTTGAAATATGTTCATCTAATTAAAATACCTAAGATAAATTATAATTATCTAGGTTTACTATCCAAAATCATATCTAGATTAAAACAAGTAAGAATTATGTAAGATCAATATTCTAGACCAGTCGTTAGATTCTATAAATTGTACTTATGTATCTGCATACATTACCATTAGATCTAGACACTATTATCAATGCTAGTGTCTAATTATAATGCATATATCTAGTACATAATAATGACTAAATCTCAATGAAACCAATGTTATTTATATCTATGATACATGTTGTCACTTTTTACTAATTGATCAAGCCATATCTCTTCACCCTTACTCACCTTTAGAATGAGTTTTTAAAAAATGAATTAGTGGGCTCATAGTGTCGAGCTACCCTTAATGAATCCTTTGTCACTGAGAGTTGTCTACATGTTCAATACTCCAAGGATGGCCTCAAAATTATGTATTTCTCCCCTATGTGTATGAGTGTGTGTTCACACGGATGTAATATAATAAATGAATATGATTGTAGTGATCTAAATTTTAACTTGAAAACTATCACTCATGGGATGCTCTTTGATTACATTAGACCTTTTTATGACTACTCTTGTGATTGATAAAGAAATAAAGATAAATAGGGAATAATAACTTGTTTTTTAGATTGATTTAATGAGATTTGTTAGGTTCTTTCTTGGTGTTATCTAGATCAGGAATGAGAAGGATTATACTTGTATTTATACCACACCTTTTTAAAATATGTCATGTAGGGATCGATAAGACAAATAGGTCAACCCATATGTTTCAAAACATTTTCAAATTTAATGAATTTTTGAAATTGAAACTAGATAAAGATATAGACACTACCATTGGTGATAGTGTCCCTCTGTGGATGGTAGTGTTTAAAAGGGTAGAAAACAAGTATAAATTTGAAACTAATAGTGAAGGATGTTTATCATGTTTTAAGCTATGTATGAATTATAGGAGAATTTGGTCATAAAAATTATATGAATCAACCAAGCGATAAGAATTTAGGCATAATGATATGGTGATTGCAAGACTTTATGTAGTAGGGATGTTTAGAACTAAAGGATAGATCCATGATTGATATTTATCAAATTTACAAGACTAAGATGATATAAATATTAAGTTTTAGTATTAATAGTTTAGGTATCAGTAATACTCAAGAGATTAAACTTTATAATATTTTCCATATTAAAATTCATATAAGGAAAACAAAAAATGATGCTTTTCATACTCTTTTATATGAAAATTTGATAAACAAAGAGTTAGTAAAAAAATGAGGACATAGACTTATAATCATCCAAGCCTATATACATTAGGTTGGGTGAATAAAGGTGTAGAGATAAAGTAATATAAAGTTATGTTTTTTTATTAATGCACATTTCATTGATGAATTTATAATAGATGTTGTGTCTCTTGATGTGTGTGGTTTTGTGTTTATAAAATATTAGTTATGTATTCATGATTCTATATTCATGAGGAGAGCCAATAAATATCATTTGGTAAAGGATAGAAATATATACATCATTTCAAACTATAAAGTGATTCTAAAATCTATTCGGTAAGTTCCTTTCAATTTAAAAGGGTTATTAATGCAAGTGGGAAGTTTGCTTTTATTATTTTGAGAAATATTCAAGATAAATAAGTGGATGCAAATAAAAATTATTTTAGCATGTTTTTTAACAAATAGAAGAATTCTATGATAATTTTGGTGTATTAGTTCAAGTAAGGTTTTCATTAGGCCATGGATTTCTACCAGTGAGGCTTATTGAGCACAAAATTAATTTTTTACTAAAAATTCCACTTCCAAATCTTAGGTTGTATAGCTAGTCCTTAAGGATTCCAATGAGGTAAAATAATACTTACAATCTTTAGATAATCAAGTTATAATCCATCCTAGTACTTATCTATGTCTTTCTCCTATTGTTCTAGTACCTAAGAAATATGTTTCATGGAGAATGTTTGTTGATTATATAGCACTTAACAAAAACCCATAAAATAGGTACTTTATTCCATATATTTATGATCTTATTGATCAACTTTAGCATGCCAAGTAGTTTACTAAGCTTGGTTTAAAATATGGGTACCATCAAGTGAGATTTTAAGAAGATGAAATTTGGAAAACAACATTAAATACAAGGTGAGGATTGTATGAATGCTTGGTTATACCTTTTGGGATATTAAATGCACTATATACCTTCATGTGGTTATTGAATGAGGTAATGAAGACATTTATTGATTATTTTTTTATTGTGTATTTGTATTATATTATTTTTTTCAATAGAATAATCGATGATCATATTGATCATTTAAAATAAGTTTTATAAGTTTTGAAGGAAAATAAGTTAGTGCTAAATGATAATAAATGCCAATCTTCTCAAAAATCACTTGTATTATTTGGAATGTGATTGGATATGGGGATTTTAATATTTATCCAGTAAAGGTATATGGCATCATGAAGTGTCCAAAGCCTTATAAATTGATTGAAATAAGGATATTTTTTGTAGTTTAGTATTTGAGAAAATTCATCAATAATTTTTATTTCATATCCATACCTTTTCATGACATGAAAAAGGTGGCATGTTGAGAGTATTATTCATGAAAATATCTATTACAAAGTTAAAACCACATATTCTTCTAATCATACCATAACATAAAACTTCCAAAAGCATCCTTCATAGTATCAACAAAGCTTCACTTCTGCCCATAAACTAAAACATATAAGAATAGCCATGAAGAAGAGATGTGTCTTTTAACATTTTAAGTACAATATTTCAACTATTTTTAGTATTGAATTGAAGGGTGAATACCTTGACATCCAAACATGAGCTAATACAGATGTATATACTTGTATTCAATGAATTATTAATAATATCTAAGTTACATGTGAATATATAAGTTATCCATTCTACATGTTTTATTTAATTATACTTTACTTAGAATGTATGTTAACTTAATATAAAAAGGATGATTCTCTTGATATATCAACATTAATTGAGATATTTAAAATATTGACTAGTGTGGAGGATATAGTATAAGATATCAAGGAAACAATTTTATCTTGACATACTATGGAGGTTATCAAGGAAACAAACACATACCCAACTACCTTGAGGGTTACTGAGGTAGTTATCAATGAAGAGGCCATGGATACCAATGTGATCAAGGTAAAAACTATGATGGGTACCAAGGGGAGACTACTAAGGAGGATAATCCAAATTCCCCCTACTCATTTCAAATGTGGGAAGAATGGGCACATCACACAAAATTTAACTACACTAGACTAATTTGAATGTTATTTTTGTCATGATAAAGGCACACATGATGCATACACTTTCCAAAAATTTAAAAAATTATTCAAAACATGTGAAAAAATAAAAATGCCTTAAAAGATGCAACTAAAAGGACTTAACACTTAAATAAGGTGCTATTAGGATATAAGGAAGAAGAAAATAATAAAAAACAACTAGAGATATCTATAACTAGTGGTATACTATTAGGAAAAATGAAATGAAAATAGGAGATGAGATAAAATTGGAATAATAAAACTACACTAAAAATAAACAAAGATACAAATAATGGGGGGGAACCCTAATCACAAGGAGTGGCACTAGAATGAATGTAAAATGGATAGACTAGGGAGATGTATCAAGTGATGAGAGTGAGATGAAAAACTACCCCAACCCAAAGACACATGACAAAATAATAAAGAAAAGTAATAACATAATCAAAACAAATTAAACATGGGAAGAGGATAAGGGAAATTATTTTAAGGAATTATAAATGCTTTGATTAAATAAGATTGTAAAAATGATCAATGAATGGTCATTATTAGAAAAACTATAACATTTATACTATTGTAACAAACAAGAATGCACATACCATGTAAAAATAATAAAAAGGTATAAAAATAAAAATAATAATGTGTTTTGCACAAAAAGAGAATGCAAGAATTCGTTTGTATACTTAGATGTTAAATTATAAGGCTAGAAATTTACAAAAAAAATACTGGATTTGAGAGCATATACCAATGCTATGTAAGAAAAAAAGTGGGAAGCACTAGGAAAAGTAAAACCAAAACTAGTGGATTATGATATTGCCATGACATATGGTAGTCTGAAATCACCACTTGAAGTATTAAAAGGCATAGAGGTTAACTTTAAGGGCCTAAAAAAAATAGTAGACTTTGAAGTGATGGAGTGTTTCTATAAAACCCCATCATATTATATACTTTTAACACTATGATGGTTTGCATATTGTAATGGAATTTTCAACTATGTGGATGAGGAAATAATACTTGAAGGGAATGACTTCTTGGCCCATATCCCACTAGAAATAGGTATGGACATAAAAAAGATTGAAGAGGTATGGGATAATAAGGATGAGGATGAATATTTTGATGATCTTCAATTAATTTATGTCATAGGGAAATTACGTAATTTTAACAGGGACTTTAAACCTAATGAAGATGGTGAGATAAAACTATAAAATGAATAACTTCAATCAAATAATGAAGAAGGTATCCAATATTTGTTGTATGTAACACTGGAAACAAAATTTCATAAATTGATATCTATAAGAAAACTCAAATGAAAAGCAAAAAAATACCACAAACCAAAAAGAAAGAATACAAGAGGAAAATTATTATTTAGTGGATGAATATGAAACCAAGTCTATCACTCAATAATAGATGAAGAAGAGGAATTATTTTATGATACTATAAATACTCAAAGAGATAACATAAATATAATATTCAATACCATGGTCTAAAGAATGATTCAAAATACTCCAAACCATATAAATTATGCTAAAAATAATACTTTATACCATGCAACATATCAACTATTCCATGAAACTGATATAAATTATTGTAAATAAAGTTACTAATATGATAAGATATATATAATACATATTTTGGAAGAAATAAACATGCAACATATAGTAAATTGAAGAAATTATTCTTCATATAGGGAAGAAATGAAAGAAAAATACAAATAGAGGTAATACATTATAACAATAGGAAAGTAAACAAAGAAATTCATAGTAATAATACCATCACTAAAATAAATAAAGACACTTCCAAAGTTATAATGAATACTAAAAAATGAATAAAAAATCCCTTAGGAAATAAATAATACTTGTATTTGGGATCAATAAATAATAACTCTATAATAGAATAATCATAAAAGAGAACCAAAAGGGTATTTTGATTAGGAAGGGGAACATCACACAACAATATACTTAAATGTTTAGGTGCTTGTGATGTAATTGTAGATACTAAAATATAATTTATAGATAATATCACTCTTGTGTGCTTGATAAAAACTTATCAAGGCTCTACTCTTCAATTATATAATTTACTACTATTATGAGGCTCACATTCACCATCCCATTGTGCTTAATTATTTATCTTATGGTCTAACCCTATTATTTTTTGTGACCTATATCTATTGAACTGTATAAAAATCCTAAAATATAACATATATCCTTCACTATCATTTTCAAATCCTTAGCAACTTCTTATCCTTTCATACACTTGCATCCCAAATAGGGACACTTGCATCGACATAAGAGTCCATATTATTATCAAGTGACTAGTCCTTATAATTCATCTAATTTAATGATATTTCAAATCTTATGGTTTGACACATTTATTTTATTTTATCCTTCCATGAGATATTTTCAAAAGGTGTGGTATAAATACAAACCTAATCCTACTCATTATTCATCTAGAAAATACTAAGCAAGAACCTATTCAAGCTCACCCAATAAATTTCACAACTAAGTTTTATTGACCTATTCTTCCTGATTTTCATATAATCAAGGATTAGTCATATTACAAGTCTAAATCACTCAAATATCAACCCATGATGAGTATTTGTCTAGTTACAAACTAGATCATTGTGTGCCTTTATATATAATATTTTTCATCTTTGTACACATACAAGTCAACACCTAGGGGAAAACTACATGAGCCTAAGGCCTTCCTTAGATTATTGGTTATGTAGGCAATGTTAATTGACAAAGGGGTTTTTGAGGTCATCTTGACACTATGATCCCACTAACCCATTTTTGGTAGGGTACAAAAACCAAAGGTAAAGAGTTAGGGTTTGATCTACATAGAATCATCAATAACCTTGGTACATGAATAAAATACATTAACATAAAAGTGAAAAGAAGAACATAAGGATCTTGGTGGACACTTTACAATAAAATTAATATTTCATACTTGCTAGTTTCATTGAGATCAAGAGAAAAACACTGATGCAAATGTTCCATGGCTTATGTAAGTGTCCAGGCCTCTAGAAGCAATATTTAAAGAATCTAATGATTGGATATTGATGATGTCCCTAAATTTTTTTGCCTTTGTAATTATCATGTATACCTACACATTTTTAGATAATCTAAGTATTATCTCTTATTCATGTTTATGCAATCAAACTACTATTTTGGGTGTACTTTCTATATTTATCAAACTCAACACTCTAATTTAGAATATTTATGTATCCAAGTTTTCAATTATTTGGCTTGATCTAGAATATTTTTATTCATCCTTATGTATATTTTATTATATCCCCTTAACCCTTAACACCACATTTACAAAAAGGGTTAAACATTTGGTGAATCCCACCTTTATGTTACTTTGTATAAACCCTAGTTTTGACATAGGGTCTTCCTTATTACTGATTTCTAATTTGTGAAATATAAAAAATCTTAAAAATAATATTTAAATGTAATCCACAAGAATTAATCATGATAAATATGGATGCATCAACCAATTATGTCATTACTCATTACTTGTTATTTTTCATACATTGCTAAATTAATTTAAAATATGATCAAATTTGGTCAAAATTTTAATATATGTCACATGGATGTATTCCTACATACCCCTTGTTTTTATAGTATTTATAATGAGATAACCTACTTGTCACTACTAATCTTAATATTGAATTCATGAATCAACCCCTTTCTCTATGATATACTAATAACCACTCCAATGATGTCTTTGAAAAAACATCACTCCTAGATATATTACACAAATATTCTCATTACAAATATGTTATTTTGGATTCATTATGCATGACCATCTTACCAAGAAATATGGATCCACCATATGTGGTCTCTGTGATAATATACTTTAAATGTATTGAACATAATATGACCTACCTCCTCAACATATTATAAATCATTATTTACCATTATACATCTAAGTATGTGTTTGCAATAGATTTTTTAAAAGAGCACTTATGGATAATGGTTCAAGACACAACATTTTTAACATATCCTTCCTTTATTTACTTGGCATTGGGGCTAAAGGCTTGGAATCATTAACTATGGGCATCAATGGATTTGATAATACTTCTTGAAAGGTATTACGGAATATAACATTTCATATTACTGTTCAACCCCATACATTACATAGTTTATGCCAAGTTAGGCCAAATGATATGAATTACAAAATTATTTTGGGACATCCTTGGGTACATGAATTATATGTATTTTCATATAATTTACATGCATGCCTAAAATTTATCCACAAAATATTTATTTATATGTGTCTAATAAATATTGATCCCTTTGAACATTATGTGATGGTCTAACTAATGAATAATCCTCCAACGCAATCCTATTATTATAATTTTTGAACTTGAAATTTTATTATAAATGCTTACAAATGACAAGGATTAGGAAAAAATGAATAAGGTATAACCCAACCTTTTACCACTTCCAATAATAAAAAATTTCAAGGCTTGGGGTTTTCAACAAAATATACAAGTAAAAAATATATCACTCATGTTAAACCTTGATTTTTAATACCCAAATTATAATATATGCATATAACTACTTATTCTACTAGTATATAATTGGTAAACCCTAATTTTAATGCTGAGAATTCTTCACTAAAAACTTGGACATTGGATGAGTTCTCAAATGATGAGTCATTACTAGATTACTTAAGGGCAGATGAAGATCTCTCTTATTTATATAATAATAATAAGTTTACTCATTACACATATGTTCATGCTTAATTTGGTGAGTGCAATGATGTCAATATCTAGCACAATTCACCTAACATGATTCCTACTACATCATATATCATATGATGATCCACTTTACTAAATGAAGAAACAATACAATATAACTTTGGAATAAAAATATATCCTCGACCTATATTAATCACTCCAATGATGTATAAGGATGAAGTATAAACCTATTGGAAATTCTTACATGATTACCTAGAATGAATTGTTTGGCCTTATTAAAATATGTTTAGAATATATCCATTAGTGGCAATGCACAATATATTACTTTATCCAGATGCAAAACCAATTAAAATAAAGATTCATAAAATGCATCCCAAGGTGGAATTACTAGTAAACGATGAAATTCAAAGACTCTTAGACACAAGATTCATAAAAACCATTGCATATTCTAATTGGGTTTCTAACATTGTATCTATAACTAAGCCTAATGGTGACATTTTATGTTGTACTGATTATTGTGACTTAAATAAATCTTGTCTAAAAGAAAATTTTCCATTACCTAACATCGACATGATTTTTTATTATATATCTAAGTATTAGAAATTTTAATTTATGGATTTTTTTTAGATACAACTAAATAAAAATTAATTCAATAGATCAATAAAAGATAGTATTTATCATCCCATGTGGAACCTTTTGCTATATTGTCATGCCTTTTAGACTCAAAAATGTAGGAGAAACATATTAAATGGAATGACACACTTTCCATGATTCCATTCATAATATCATCGAGGATTATGTTGATGATTTACTATAAAAATACAAGCACTAATAAGATCATGTTATAGATCTACAATAAATATTTGAAGATTTTGAATCTAAAAAGATGTTTTTTGGGATATTTTTTGAAAAAATTATGGGATACGATATCTCTTAGTTGGGCATTGAGGTTGGTCTAAAAAAGGTAAAATATATTGTTTAGATGCCACCACCAACTAGCCTAAAATAGTTACAATAATTATAAGGTATAATCCAAGTTATTCAACATTTCATTTCTCAATTGGATAGTAAAAAAATAAATTTCACATGCTTCCTAAAAAAGGACACTAAATAAATATGGGATGATATTTGTTAGCAAAGTTTTGATAAAATTAATGAATATTTAGCAAATCCACCAATGCCCATGCCTCCAATACTAGATAGACCATTACTCCTTCATATCTCAATAATCAATGAGGCCATGTGGGACCTATTAGCATACTATTTCAATGATTAATGAGAGTATTAAATTTACTATATAATACATAAATTGGTTGTTTATGAATGCAAATATACTCCAATGGAAAAATAATGTCTAACATTAGTATTTGATACATAAAAATTGTAGCATTATCTACTTAGTAATGAGATCCATGTTATAATTAAAGAAGATCCCTTAAATTTTATCATGAAAAAAACCCACCTAATAGGTCAAAAAATTAAATGGATGATGCAACTTATAGAATTTTATCTCAAGTTTTTATCTCAAAAATCACTAAAAAGCCAAGTTGTAGTTGATCAACTAGTTGTAAATCCATTACCAGATACCTTCCCAATTATCAAAGCTTTTCATGGTGATTTAGTTGCTTATAACATATCCCATAATCCATGGACAATTTTATTTGATGGATCTAGAATTATGATAGGCATAGGTGTAGGTATCATATTTTTCACCCTAGGGATGAATACATGCCATTTTATTATAGATTATCCTTCTCTTTCACCAATAATATAGTAGAATATGAGATCTTAATAATCAAATTATCCATAGCATAAAAACTCCATATCAAGGATATTCAGGTCTTCAACAATTATCAATTATTTTTTAATCAAGTTACCAATCATTACCAAAAAAATAAGAGCATTTACTTATATACAAAGAAATGGTGGATAGATTGAAAGAAACATTTGACATTTATATCAATAGTATCCCACAAAGATAATTGTCATGTAAATGTAATGGCTAGTATGACATACTCAATGCCTTTTGATAATAAGGATGCTTGTATAAATTTTAAAATGCATCACTTATGAAAACCTTCCATTACATAAAAAAAATGGATGCTTTATCAACTCTCACTATTACACACAACTCTAATAATACAAAATGCTACAATGACATTTATAGTTTCTTATATCATGCCTACATACCATATCAATTCACACAAAATGAAAAAGGTAAGATAAAAAGAGAGTAACTTTGTTATGTTATTATTAGGAATGACTTATTAAAATGAGATTTAAAGGGGTAATTACTTTGATTCCTAAACAAATATGAAACATGAACCACACTTATATAAATGCATGATAATGAATGTGAGGGGCCTTCAACGGCAAGACCATGCCATATAAATTATTATGACAAGGTTATTATTGGATTATAATGGAAAATGAATGTATCAAAAATTCTAAGTTATGTTTAGAATGATAGATATATAGTAATTTAAATCATACTTCATCTCATGAGTTATAATTGATTATTTCACCATGGTATTTTTCTTTTGTGTGGATTTTATTTAATTGGAAAATTAAATCTAGTATATTTAGGTGGCCACAAATTCATAATCATAACTACATAATATTTCACCATATGGTTGTAAGTAATTGAACTTGAGTTTACCATATGGGATGACATATGTAGGTTCTTAATAATAAATTTTATCTCCCATTTAGGCATACCTTCAACTATAGTTATCGATAATGGGTCATCATTTAAAAATAAAATAGTGAAACACTTTTGTAGCAAATACAAAATCAAACACATTTTTTACATGCCTTATTACTCATATGGTAATGGTCAAGAAGAAGCAATAAATAAAACCATTATCAAAATAATGGAAAAAATAGTTGAATGATATAGTACAGGTTGGCATCAATAGATGGTGTATGCCTTATGGGAATACCACAATAGTTTTTGTACACCTACTCAAGCCACACCTTTTTCATTAATTTATGGCACATAGGAAGTTTTACAAATTGAAATTGAAATCTTATCATTATGTGTTTCTCTCAAGGATATTATAAAATATAATGACTATTGATAAAAATGATTACATAAATTGGAACAATTGAGTGCAAAATGCACTCATGCTTTTTAATATTTACGGGTCTATTAAGATCATGTCAAATGATCATAGCATAAAAATGTTTATCTACAAAAAAGATTTGTGGGTAAATTTATATTAAAATAAAATAAAAGAATACCATTCATAAAACATAGAAAAGGGAATATTAAAAATAATTGGTTGGGCTTATTCATAGTTACAAAATTTTTGGGAAAAGGCATATATCACCTAGCTACAATTAAAGGGAAACCTCTCAAGAATCCAATGAACATCATGCATTTACATAAATATTATACCTAAACATCAAATATTCTAAAAATACAAAAAAATAAAAAATAAAATAAAATAAAAATCATTCAATAATATACAAAAATATTCAAATTATTAAAAGAAAATACAAAAACATTTAGCATTCACATGTTTACTAGTTACTTGACATATATTTAATATATAACATATCATTTTCATACACATACACATGTTTAACACATACTTGAGTGTGATACAGTCATTTACCAGACACATGATAATTATGCATACATATGTTGGACCTTTCCTTTTCCAATGTGGAATAATATTATGGGTGCATCCACTTATTTGATCACAAATTATACATGTTACATTAGTTTATGATCATTTATACATTATCATGTTAATATCTTATACTAACACTTATACATGTCTATACTCATGCTTACATATTTCATAGTGTACTTGATATTTTATGTTACATGATATTTTTGCTAACACATATATGTAGGGACTAGTATGATATGCTTATGTTTTTTCTTATACTTCATTTATTCACATTGTCACATGCTTGAGTGTCTTTTTCTTACTTGTTATTATATTGCTTATGGAACATTTTAATATGTGCCTTAATTTTTGGCCCCCATGCCACTATCTATTGCATTATATTTGGACATTTGAATATTTATTCCCTCAATCATGTGACATTTAACTAAACCCCTTGTTTTTGGTCTCCTTAGATCCCTTTTGTGTGACATTGAGTGCTCTTGTGTGTGTGCTCAATTATTTGTTGATCCTATATTTTTACTTTATAGACATTTACATGATCTATATCATTCATATTATGGATTTTTTTTATCCATATTATGATATTAATTAATATATCTATTTATACATGCTACTCCTATATGTTACATGATTCATAAACAACTTACATAGTTATCTTATCCTTTTGAGGTAAGGTAACTACTAGATTCCATTTCCCTCACCTCAAAAGTGGGGGGGGGGGGGGGGGGGGGGGCGAGGGGGAATATTAATGGGGGAATTACATAGAGACATTAACTCCATATTTATATAATTCTTAGAATTTATATAATTTCATTATAGTTTACACGATTTAGTCATGCATTTGGGTTAGAATCCTATACATTACACTGATTTTGACAAATTTGGGATAAGTTTCTTAGATTTTGATAGATATTATACATAGTTATAGATAAGAGGTTATATTTTGATAGATAATTCATATTGAGACACATTATAGGTGCATAATCAATACAATTTCACCAAAAATTACAAATACATATTAAAACTTATTTACCAAGAAGCACTGATACTTTACCAAAAAGCATTATTTTCACTAGGAACACATTTTGAGCCTTTTTTGTCTACAATATTTATCTCCATTTATTAGTGTGGTTAATATTTAATTCCATAAATTTCATAAAACTAATTCTTTTTTTTTTCTTGAGTTGGTTATACCACTTAACTTGGTTTTCTTTGTATTGTCACTTTAGTTGTACGATTCAGATTTAATGATCTCAATGGTCATGTCACAACTCACCCTTACACCATATTATGGGAATAATTACCTTACAATATCCATATTCATATCTACAAGGTTATGTTTTAAACCTCTCTTAGATATAATGCTTCATAAGGAATCATAGATACCATGATAAAGTACCAAAGAGTAACATGGTTACATCAACACATAGGTGCACTCCTTCCTTTCTCTCTTTATTTTCAAGCATTTAAATTATGTCAAATTTAAGATTATATATACTAATTTATATTTTAACATGCTCTTGGTTACAATTCATACACCCAAAAAAATTCAAATTGGGCTTAAGTAAAGGCAAGGTATGTTATACACACTTAGGTACACATTTATTTCCTTTAACCTAGTAATTACATCATTATGAATTAAAAGATTAAATTAGGGAAAATGTAGATACCAAAATCTAATTTATGTAGCATATTAGTCTTGTATACTTGAAAAATAATTATCATGACTCTACCCTTTAGTTATAGACCATCCTAATACCAAAAATATTGCATTCACCATATCACTCTGCCTAACTATTTATCTTATGGTTTGACCCTGTCATTTTTGATGACCCAAATCTCCTCCACTATACAAAAGGCCTAAAATATAACATATATACATTACCATCAAATTAATATCCTCAATATAATATTATCATGTTAGACACTTTTATCCCATATAGGGACACTTGCATTGATGCAAGTTTCAAGTTCTCAAAAGTCATTAATTTGATTTTTTTTTTTAATCTTATGGGTCATCCCATTTTTTAATTTAACCCTTATATGATTTATTTTAAAAATGTGTGGTATAAATACAAATATAATCCTAATAATTAATCATATATAATTTTAATTAACTCATATAAATCTAAACTCCATCAACATGTCTCCACATCCCTTCCTGCCCATCAAAATTTTAAACCTTGGTTCTCCATCCCCTACTCAATCTAACTCAAGCAACTCCCAATTTTGGTATCTTATCAATGCCTTACTCCACAGTGCCTAGTCCTTATCCATAGAAGTCCTAGGGTCACTCATTTTGTACAAGTATGGAGCTTTATTGGTAAATAAATCATCTTTATCATGTTCATTGTATCTTTCACTCCTCCTAGATGCCTCCTCCTACCTCCCATCCTTTATTAGGCCATAAAAATGGGTAATCACCCAATCAAAATAATGTCTTTAATTCTATCCTTGTAGGTGATTTCCATCCCTATGGGTGATACAATCCCAACACATTTCCAAACCCCTAAATTTTCCCCCTTTATGCCCTACTTAGACTAAATCCTCTAGACCACAATCATCTACCCCCTCTTCTCAGGCTTGTCCAACCTTCGAATCTTCTAGGGGTTAGGACATTATAGTAATGGAGGCTGAATCTAGGCTTGTTATATGTAATACAAATTATTTTATTGAGTCCATATCCCATGAGACCAAATCTTCAATAAATCCCAAACCCCTCCAGATCTAGTGGTGATTTTTGATGAGGAAGAAACTAGGTAGGTGATCAAATAAGAGGAATAATTTTAATAATTAGGTCTCATATATAGATTCTTCTAACACTAGACAAAAATCCAAGATATCCATGCCTAGATATTGAATCATTGGCAACCTCTCCTCTTACGTAGATTTGAAATTTACCCTTATGCTAAATTTTTTTTTATTATATCATAATTTTGAGGACAAGGCCAAGATTATAAACCATTCATGGAGCCTAAATCACCACCCCTTGGTTCTTAAAAATTAGTCCCCAAAATTCAATCCCCTTAGTGAACCTCTACATGTAAAACACATTTGGGTTCATCTATCCTAGCTCCCTCTACATTTCTATATTGAATTTAGCGTGATGGATATAGGCAAAACTTTGGGTGAATTTCTAAAATTGCAATTGAACGCTGATTACTTCTCCCTCACTACCTTTACTAGGATTTTTGTGAACATAAATACTTCCAAGAATCTCCCTGAGAAAATCACTTTGCAATTTGGTGAATTCTCTTGATTCCAACCCCTAGACTATGAAGTTTTATTGTTTATCTACCATAACTACTTCTATACTAGACACTTGACAAAAAACTATAGTCTCTTTAGAAAAAATAAAGAATCTTATTAGTGGAAATAATTCATTTCCAAAAACCTTATGATTTTAGTTTTTAGATGAATAATGTTATTATTCTTAAAGTGGGGCCTCTAACTCTTTTTTAGAAGACACTGCCACCCTTATTTCAAATGAGGACCTAGAAAGTCCTCCTCACTCTAAAGAAGAATTGTTGAAATGTCTAATCTCTCAAAGGAAGGTTACACCAACACGTATCTCTTAATCCAATCCAAGCTTATCTCAGGGGGAGACATGTAATCGTATTTTACCTAGAGATGAATCTATCAAAGGAAAATTGGTGGAAGATAAATCCCACCCCTATATTTCAACTGTGGTCTCCTTTCCAACCTAATCAAATAAAAATAAGGAAGGGTGGGCTGAATTTCATAAAAATAAAAAAGTTAAAAAATTTATAACTCAACCATCCTATATGTCTCTTTGCTTGCAGGGACCCTATGCAAAAGTTTATAAGTCTAGTGGTAATGGGATTAATCCCTCTTAATGAGTTTGGTGGAAGCTTCATGGAAGTTTCTTGGAAATTATATTTGTTTCTTATTTTGACTGTTGTCAATAATTTTATTCACCTACTTTGTTGCTGCTAGTATAGGTGCCCCATTAGATCATTATTATTTTTATCTTTCACTCCATTATACAAGGCTATGGGGCCTTTAAAAATCCATTACTTTACCTACCAAATAAAAAATCTATAAAATACAAAGCAAGCACCTATTCAATCTCACTCAATAAATTACACAACTAATTTTTACATCCATATTCTTCCATATTTTCATATCAATCATAGGATTAGTCATATTAAAGGTTTAACACACTCAAATAACAACCCAAAATTATTTTATAAATTACATGTTGGATCATTCCATGCCTTTACATATACCGTATTTCACCCTTGTGCACATACAAATGGTTACCTAGGGGAAAACTACATAAGTCTTAGGCCATACTTGGAGTATTAGATATGTAGGTATCACTCATTGATAAAGCATTATATGATGTTAGCTCAACATTTTGATCCTACTAACCCATTTTTGGCAAGGTAAAAATACCTAAGGTGAAGAGCCAAGGTTTGATCCACATATAATATTTGACAACTTGTGCATGTGTATAAAATACAATAATAAAAAGGTGACACAAAACCTAGAATGGTCTAGATGGTCACTTTATAATACAATGAATATTAATTACATGATAATTTCATCAAGATCATGATAGAAGCATTGATGCAAATGTCCTAAGGTTGATGCATGTGTCTAATCATCCATAAACAATATTTAAAAATCTAATGAATGGGTTCTAATATTTTCCCTTCCTATTTCCACCTTTTTATTTATTATATTTGGTTTCAAATTTGTAGATAATCTAATTATTATCTATTCTCCATTATTTTCCAATTAAAATTTTATTTTGAGTATATTTTCTATATTTAGCATAACTCAACACTTTAATTCAAAATATTCATTAATCTAAATTTTCAATTAATTAACATACTCTAGAATAGTTTTTTTCATCCTTTTGTATAATTTATTCCACCTCTTTAACTTTAACACCACATGTCTAAAAATGTTTAAAAACTCGAATCATACTTAGTCGAGATGGAGAAAATCTTTCTCAATGAAAAATCAATAATGGAAGCCTCAAATGATATAGTAATTATAAATATTTTAGGATGGTGGGAAACACATAAGGAAGACACTAATAATTGGAATGCTTTGGTCACACTCCTTGAGACATTATGTATTCAATATTAAGGGAAGTTAAAGGATATTACATAATATATAGGTTAAGGAAGTTTGCATCAACACAAAAACAAATGTGAAAATTACTAGAGGTAGATTAGAGAAAGTGCTCCAAAATTTTGGGTACATTGTTTTTATTAGACCTTAGTACAAATATTAGGAACATGGTATATGTATTCAAAAACATGTGTAGAAGCATTAACTAATACTATATCATTAAGGTTTGTTTTTTGCACATTTAACTTGTGGGATGTAGATCTAAGAGTATGTCATGCATTAATAAAATTAGATGTTTTATAATATCATATGATGAAGATGTTATATCAAAATTTAGAAAGCATAAAACATATAAAAATTAAAGAATAAAAAATTAATGAAGGTTCTAAATGAAGTATATGAAACCATTTCCCTATGATGTTATAAGATGAATAAATAAGAACCCAAAAAAGAAATAAAAAATAACTCATATCACATTAACTACAATACTGAATAAGGGAAATATAAATGGTCAAAACCAATGAATACAAGACCATTTATTTGTATCATCGATTAAAAATCCATGAAGAAAATAAATCACATGAAGGAGATCCTAAATTGACTTAAATTAGAAATTACTGGGAAGAATCAATAGTATTAAAAAATAGTATAACTACTAAATGGATACAAATACATATTTATAAAGAACCTAAAATAAATATTTTGAGTCAAACCTAAGTTAGAAACAATGAGAATTTAGTTAAAACTAGAAGCAAGACCAACCAAAGATATACCTTACTAATAACATCATAATATGGAGATCAAAGTAAAGATCAAAATTGATAAAATGATAGTCACGGGCATCATAAAACTATTAGAAAATTCAAAATGGATTAATTTTATGGACATATAAATAAAATATATGGGAGAAATAATAGTATGTAATGATTTCCAATAATTCAATAAATCTTGCATTCATTACCCATTCCCAATGCCATTCACTGAATAAGTCTTATAAAATATTATGGTAAGAGAGGCATATACATTTATATAGGGATTCTTAGATGTCATCAGGTACATATTGACAAACACAAGTGACCCAAGGTAAAATTTACCAAAAAATAGTGTTCATTCACGTATACAATCATGTCATTTGGCTTAAATAATGCCTTAATTGCATTTAGTCAAAGTATGATCGATGCCTCTAAATATTTTTGTCCATAACTTTATGTAAGCATACTTCAATGACTAGACTATATATGACTTACTAAATAACACATCCAAGCACTAAGGCATGTTTAAAATATGTTACAAGCTAAAAATAACTTTAAATTAAAGAAATGCATATTTATGATGCCATTAGGGACACTATTAGGTCACATAATTTGTAAATAAGTATTGATGATTGATCCTTTGAAAATAACAATATTTCTCAACTTACCCCTACTCAAAAATATAAAAAATATGTATGCACATTACTAGGATACACAATATATCATTATAATTTTATCATAGGTTATGTCTCAGTTAGTGCACCAATAGAGGAATTACTAAAAAAGAAAAATAATAAAGTGATTGATTGCAATTAAGAGTGTCATGATGTATTTGAAATGCTAAAAACTAATATCCTCAATACACCAATATTAATATTTCTAGATTGGAATTTTCCTCTCCATGTACATGTTCATGCCCTAGGGATAATAATAGGTAAAATATTGACACATCCACAAGGAGACATGGATCATATGATATCCTTTACGATTAATATATTAGATAAAGTAGAAAAACTATTCTACTATAGAGAGAGACACATTGAAAATAGTGTATGCTCTTCAAAACTTTAGACACTAATTTATTGATACACCATTTATGTTCTATATTGATCATGAGACATTAATATATATCCTAAATAGAATATTAATTCAAGGGATGCATTTAAAATAGTGTATGCTCTTCAAAACTTTAGACACTAATTTATTGATACACCATTCTATTTTATATTGATCATGAGACATTAATATATATCATAAATAGAATATTAATTCAAGGGAGAATATTGGATGGTTAATTTTGTCTAGAAAGTTTGACTTTACTATACTTCTCAAACTAGAAAAACTTAACAATGGGCTAAATTATCTATCACACATAGAAAATGGAGAAGACCAAGGACCAATAGATGATGAATTCTTAGGATCCCACCTATTATGTTTATAAGTAGTCCCAAAATACATAGAGATAATTACACATTTTTTGGTGAATGGAATTTCTATAACAATACTCAAACATAAATAAGAAAATACTAATCATCCAAGCATTTCATTTTACATTAATTGAAGGTGTAGTATATAAAAATGGGCATGATGGAATATTGAGACGAGTAGTACTATAACATGAGTGACATAACATACTGAAAGAATATTATTAAGGAATTATTGTTGGACACAATACAGGATACATGACCGCACGTAAAATATTATTGGAAGGATTATTGTGGATTACTTTATTTAAATACACTCACATAAATGCATGGCAATGTAACATCCATCAGAGAGTATGAAAGTCTAATCTAGGATATGAGATGTTGCTAAGACTTGTAACCAATTTTACACCCTTAAAAAAATGAGCAATGTATTTTATTAGACCTATTAAACCCATGGAAATAAAAAATCAAGTTAATTCATCATCATAGGAACCAAATATTTGACATGATGGGCCAAACCAATGCTAACTATATATGTAATGGTAAATACCATGGTGAAATTGATCTATGAAAAAATAATTACATGGTGTGGGTGTCCCTTAAGCATAATTAGTGAGAAAGTAAATCATTTTTTCAATTCAATAATTACCGAGTTACTAGAACATTTTTTGATAATTCATAAAAACTTACACCCTACCATCCACATGTAAACATAATGGTGGCATAATTTACCAAATTTATAAAGAAAATGTTGACAAAAACATGTAATTTAAATGCCATTGATTTGGATTTAAAAACACGTGTCATACTCTAGGTATATTGCAAAATGTATAAATGAGTAACAAATTATTTCCCATTTTCATTGGTTTATGGGTTGGAAGTTATGGTTTCCATGGAACTAATTATACCAAGTTTAAGAATGATAGTAATATTTTGAATCAAATAATATAAATATCTCCATTAATGACTAATACAATTGTAACAACTATATTTTTATAAATTATGCCAATATTGATAAAATAACGTTGAAAACATAAAATAAATAATGTTTAAATAAACATTATTACTCCAATAGAAATCCATAAGAGAATGTAAGACACAATAATTGTCAAGTGGGGAAACTATTAAATGGAATAAAATCCCATGTGTATTAAGAAAGATTGCAAAGTAAAATTCACCAAGTACAATCTCAATGGAATAAAATATAATAGCGAAGAGAGATGTGCCTAAAATCATAAGAGAGAAATCTCAAGATAAAATAGTGTGTTTTAGTATAAGAGATGAGAACTCATTAAATAGAACTAGAAGGAAATATGAGTTACTTAAAAAACCTTCATATGTGTGCAAAATTTTCCAAATACCCATAATGTGCATGTGAAGTGTGTGATAAGTGTGGTGGGTGTTATATATGAAATCTAACTCCAATATTCCCCACAATGACAAAAGAGGTGTGACAACTCATAAATCTAGGATAAATTGAATTTCTCATAATAATAAATGCAAAACTAAAAATACATAAGAGTTCCTAGAATTAACCTAAATAATTATTAATATACAACACTTCTCTTTAATATTCATTTTGAGGTTATAAAAGAGGAGAAAATATTACAAACAAATAATGGAATTGGCATTACATAAATCTCTCCCTGAATGAAAAATTCCTTCGATAGGAATTATAAATTTATGAGAAAATAAATAAGAGAAGGTGTCTCAAAGAATTTTTCAAAGTTTAATGTGTGATCATCAAAAATATCAAAGAATCCTTTATAGACAAGAATGGCCAATCTTCATTGGAAAAAATACCAACAATGAAGGAGATGGAAAAAATGATCAATGATACTTGTAAATTAGAATCTTACAAAAATATTTCATGTTAATTAAAAAACCATAAAATGATCTATGTTGGCCCCTAAATGTTGACTAAGTATTGCCCCATTTTTGTGTAGGACCGACATGACATAGAAGGACCATTATCCCATTCTATCACATGATTAGCACAACACAAAAGGACATTGGCATGAGAGAACCATGGTGCATAGATGACAAACATAGAAGCATCGTGGAACAAAACCTATTGGGCAAAAAAGGACAATGGCATGAGAGAACCAACGTGAGAGGACCAGTTTAGAGGAGAACAAGTCACAAGGAACCCAAGAACATAAGACTCAAAATGGAAGTGAAAGACTAGGGGAGTGCATGGAAAGTAAGAAATAGTTGGAAGAATGATTCACATGGGTCACTCTAACCTTATGGATCAAAAGTTTTGCACTAGCCTGCAATGAAAGGAACACATGGCCATTAAGTTATATCATAGAGTGAAGATCTAGGGGGCACTAAAGCTTGGGTTTTTAGAAAGAAGCAGTTGTAATTGCCATGACTTCTAGTATGTTAAGATTCCATACATAAATTATTTAGGCCATAAATGATTACGACACTTGGTCAGGGCAAAACAAGTATAAATACCCCTATTTCAATCTATTTATGGGTATGAATCCATTTTGGTAGAATAATGTGATGAATCTTACCCTTTTTGAATGATATTATAATGCCCCTTTTATTTTAAGCATAATATATGACTAGTACGATTGATAAAACTTGTGTTATGAAAAATGATAGTGTGGACTGTGTGTAAAGTGATATATGTGTGTGTGCATGTGTTATACCATTTATTTTCTAGTAACTATTGTTATTATAAGATGATAATAATTTATGTAATAGTATTAATCGAGCCAAGAACAAGGATCAAGGTAATCTATTTGTGCATCATCCTTGTCTAAAATTACATAGAGAAGGATATGAATATGATATCAACGTTGTTCTTCAAAACCTATGGGAACCAGTCTTCCACTACATGCTTTGGGTGAGTATGTGATACCTAACCCTCACATGAAAGGGCTAACATGCTAGCTCATTGGACTAGACTTCAACACTAGATCTTGAACTACTAAAAGAATCCCAACATTTTTGTTTCATTCTCGAGACCTAAAGTACTTGAAACATAGTCATGGGAAGATGTTTGAGTGTATTACACTAGAAAATATATAATAATGGGTTACCAGTGTTGAAGATAATTTTGTAGTTATGTATCTTGAGCTAGGAATCTCAGCACAATAATGGGTAGAGCAAAATATCTATAATCCCTTGTATGAAATATTCTTTTTGGAGGTCTTAGTTCTTTTACATGCTTGGTTAATAGCATATGATCAAGGAAAATAAAGGAATATTGGATTGAGGTAGTTTTGAATGCTAAAACGATAAAGGGATTAGCACAACTTGGAGTTCCATAGACATGAGTAGTCAACTTTTGGTGGAAAGGAGTTTATAATAGCTACATTCTATACTACATTGTGACCACCTATTCATGCAGTAAAGAAGCCAAGTTTTAATTCCTTTGAGAGCTATGGGGTCACTATCTAATTATTTTTGCTTTTGAAATTAAGAAATTAATTATTGACCTTGGACTAAAAACTATACCAATGGAGGGATAAATCCTCTTGTGCATGAGCTACACATTTATAAGGGGAGAGTATGAGTTTATAGAATATAATGGGTTCAAAATGGTATCTAGCTACTGTGCACTACAAAAATAGAAGTATGATGAAGATTAACAAAGGATCATGGAAGTTAGAATCATGGGAAGAGACCAAGAGAACTCAAGGAGTGTTGTTAGGAGCCATAGGCAAGTGGAAACACATGAGGCATGTTCTATACCACTTCTATCCTACAAAGGAAAAACAAGCTCAATGGTAGGAGTTGAGGATTCAAGTCTGAACCAACCTAGCTCCCCCAACATCATGCACACTCATGCCTTTGATTCAAATGGAGTATACATTCAAAATTGGGATATAAATAGTTTGGATTCAGAAGCTAAACTAGTAAGGGATACTAAAACTAAGCCTATTTATGCTCATTTAGATTTAACATTATATTTCCCTCTTTAATGGAATTATATGGCATAACTTGGGATTCTTAGTGGACTAGGTCTTCAAAGATAGAATACAAGCCCAAACCTAGCTAACTAATTGGCTAATGTGCCCCATATCATGAGCACTATTGCTAGAGTTTCTAGAGGAAGACTAGGTAGTGGCAAAGGAGGAAGTGGAATCCATCCTCAAGGGACTAGAGCTAGAGGTTCCTAGCACCCACCCATTTAAACACCTCAAATGATGATGGTCTATTATGAAATGATGTTTCACTTGCTAGAGTATCAAGGGGTGGAGAATGCAACTGAGCATGTCCATAAATGCAAATTAATTTGGAGGGCACAATACATCACATATTCTAAATGTAAGGCCACACAATTTGCCACTACACTTTTAGAGCATGCACATAATTGGTACCATAATTTTTACCCTCATCAAGTGGTGGTCAACTTTAATCAACAAAAAATATCCTTTCTTCAAAAGTTTGACATTCCTCAATTTGAACAATAGAGTATAGCAACACTAAAGAACATAAAGCAAAAAATTACATAAAGTGTATGTGAGTATGATGTAAGGTTTAAAACATCATTGTCTAAACTATCCTTTGAAAATAATGCTTCCCAACATGCATAATGGTTTATGGTAGGACTAATACTACCCTTCTATAAAACCTTATCACAATGGACTTTCACTATCCCACACAAGACCTTAGAAGCTACTCTTCATGCTAAAATTGTTGGAAGAATTGATAACAATATTAGTCCCTTTTTAGAGGCCTAAATAGCCTTAATAGAATCATAACTTGAGAAGTGGATGGAAAATAATGTGCATGAGACATGCAGTGGTGTCTAGTGTACTAAATGTGAAACTAAAGGACATACAAGGAACAACTATCTACACAAGAACATCTGCATGGTACTTAAACAAACATGTGAAACCTTCCATGAGGAACATGATGTCTTCTCTTTTCCTCTTTTGTAGTGGGATACACACACTAAGGTGTTTGATTATTTTAATATTTGTGATTCCTACACTCATGACACTAATGAATACCATTTGATTAGGGACATCCATGAAGCTCAAATTTTTGGCACGCGCCAAACCTCATTACTAATACTCAATACAATGGTGGATACCTTGGATAAGGAAGAGGTAAAGGATGAGGAGGTGGAATTTTCCCACCCAAGACCTATTACAAATGTGGGCCACTAGACCACTATCAATGGGATTTCCCAAATTACCTAAAATGCGCTTTCTATAAAAGGGACCACTAGCTGGAAGAGTGTCATAATCTATATGCAACTATCACTAGGGATCACAATGAAAAGGGTACTAATATGGTTTTAATTGATAAAAAATAATGTCATTCATGCCCAACTATCTCTATAGTTCAACAAGTAAATATTACCACTCGTAATGGGGTATAGACCTAGTCGACAACTAATCTGATCAAGAAGGTGTAATGGGAAGAACCACGAGCTATAAAGTATCTTGATGTTTAGCATCAAAAGTATTTCCTCTAGGATATGATGGCACTCATATGATAAATTCAAAGAGAGATTCAATTCCTCAAAGACAAATATGTAATGTAGTTTGCTTTTATGCAAAGGGAAGCTAAACTTTGACCTGTGGCATAGGATGACTTCCAAGAACTATGTAAGTAGATGATGGATGAGGATATTTTCCCATAGCTCAGTGCTTAGCTTAAGAGGCAAGCCCAACTACCAAATTAATCTCACCCTCACATCATTCATTAAAGTGAATATCATTGCTTAAATCATGCTCGATGATACCTAGTTCATCTACTCCCTCAAAAGATAGAGAAATATTGGTTAATGTTGTCATCTATAGATGGGTAATCTAAGACATATTAGTAGATATCGACATGGAAGTTAATGTCTTCACCAAGGATGCTTGGCAAAAAATGTCTAGTCCAGTGATACAACCTTCACCTCATGTCTTATTTATGGTAAATAAGACTTATGTTCACCCTATTGGGGTTCTTAATAATGTCATGGTTGGCATACTTAGAGTATAATTCAAAGTGGATTTTGAGGTTTTGGAGTTAGATAAAGCTAATTATTACCCAAATTTACTGGGAAGACCTTGGTGCTATGAGAACAATACAAACTTGAGATTTAAAAAGTGTTACACTAGTTTTGAGAACACTGATCAACATGTCAAAATACCACTAGATCAAACACAAGGACCCCCTTATATAGAGCCCACCAATGTTGATGAAGACATCAACCACATATACAATGTCACCACTAGAAGTGATGAACAACATGACCCCACCTTAGATGGTATTCTTTAATGGACTGATAACCAGTCTATTTTTGATACTACAAGCAATGCTTGTAATTATTGGGCACATGGTTACTATGATATCACTAAGAGGATGTGTATCACCATAAAAATTTAAGGGAACTTCCTACGCTATCTTCCTAAACATCACAAGTTTATTCACCTTACTAGATTAGTAATGATAGGGTCACTAGTAGCTACACCACTGGAAATACTTGATGAAGCCCCATGGTTCTAAGGACAAATGAAGGTACATTATTTTTTCTAGTGCCTCAAATAATTATATGACACTAAAAATGATCAAATGAGGTCATTAGATCACCTTTTTGATGTCACCACTGCAAGGTGGTAGCATACTCATAAAGAGTACCTTCTATACTAGGATTAAGTAAATTCTACCCTACATCATATATTTTATTATGAAAATAAGGTCAAGGGAATAATTAGTTACAATGGTGTGCAAGCACTTTAACCTCACATTGAAGCTTTTGAGACAATATGGAGAAATGATGAAACATACTTACTAGAGTATCTATGGGTGCATGTATTTTATGTAAATTTATGCACATGGGCACATGCCTGGTAAATTCATGAAGAGAGACACATGGGAACTAGGTTTTAGTAGTTATTGAAGGAGAGTATGACCTTTTTCACTCTCCTATTCATCACCAATGATGGACTTGAAACTCACTCTCTAAGTCATGCATGAAGTAGTTCTCGAAGACCCAAATCCCATGGAAGACTTGTTGAGGCATATCCATCAAGACCCTAAGGAGACTTTACACTTGTTTAATGAGCCTTCAACACATCAAGTTCCTATGCCTACACTAGTCCCTGATGAATACTGACATGAAGAGATTTGTATAGGAAAACAAAATCTTGTCTTCCAAGTAGACAAAGGTGAAGGATCTACTTCACTCAACCCCCTGACCAACTATTTAGATTTTTCTATCAACATTAATACATTGACTATTTAGGACACAAGTGATAAAATGGATAACCCCTATCATGGTCCTATTCACACTATTCAATGTAACATTGGCATAAAATAAGAGCCAAAGATGTCTACAATTTGAAACTATTAGACTAACACAGAGAATACAAAAATATTTAAGTTGATAAAATAATATCAAGATGTTTTTCCAAGGAACTATAGAGAAATGAAGGGAGTCCACCCATCCTTAGGTAGGATTCACATCAATCTATTCAATGGTGCCTGACCAGTGAAAAAATGACTATATAAGATGAATCTTAACCTTCAAGCATCTGTTAAATATGAAATTGATAATATGATCCATGTCAGATTCATTAATCCCATTGCCAAATCTGAATGGGTCAGTCCCGTGATGATTAGTATCAATAAGGATGGATTCAGCCATATATGTATGGACTACTACAAACTTAATGCATCTTATGTGATAGATCCCTTTCTAATGCCATTCAAAAAGGAAATCCTTGAATATGTTACTAGTTATGAAGTGTACTCCTTTACAAATGGATTCTCAAGGTACCATCAGGTCCAAATATCTGAGGAAGACTAGCCTAAAACAACTTTTGCCATAGAATGGGGATCATTTGCCTATAATTTCATAACCTTTGAGTTGAAAAATGCCCCAACAGTGTTTTCATGGATAATAGTTAAAGCCTATAATGACTTCATCCACAAGTTCCTCCAAGTCTATTTAGATGATTGGATTGTATATGGTTTGGTCAAAGACCATTGTGCTAATCTCATACTCATGCTTGAGAGATATTAGGTGTTATAAATATCCCTAAATTTGAAAAATCACATATTCATGATGCTTTTTAGTGTGCTCTTAGGGCATATTATTTGTAAGGAAGGACTCCTAATAGACTTGACAAAGGTATTTGTTATTATTAACCTTCTATCACCCAAGACTCAGCATGAGGTCTACACTTTTCTTGGCCACATGGGTCATTATAGAAAGTTCATTCATGATTATGCCAATATTGTCAGACCCCTGGAAGAATTTTTAAAATAGAATGAGAAGTTTATATGGACTTGCTATTGTAAGGAAGCATTTGAAACACTCAATAAAAATTTGCTCACTAATCTTATTCTACAGTTTCTCATTAGACAAATCCATTTCATGCCCATGTTGATGCATCTGACATGGATGTTGTCATTATTATTGCAACACTAGGTAAAGGTCACTTAGATCACCCAATTTACTTACTAGTAGAAAGCTAATGCCATCTGAAAGAAACTATACACTACAAAGTGTGAATTTTTTCAATGGTCTACACTTTATAAAAGTTTAGGAAGTACGTTTTAGCCACTCCTTTTATTTTCTATATAGATCATGAGAATTTGAATTACCTTTTCAACAAACTTGTACTACATGGATGGATTTTTCATTGGACTATATTATTTTAAGAATTTTAATTTTTAGTTATGGTGAAACCTAGAAAGGCCAACTATAGACCTAACCACCTATCCCAAATCAAGAATGGAGAACTAACGTGTACCATAGAATATGATCTTCCTGATGTACAACTCTTCTAAGTAACATAGGTGCCTAAAGGTCTAAAATACATTACATCATTTTTGACTATTGATATTGTGCCCAAATCTCTCACCTCATAGGAACAAAATCAACTTGTGGTTTGTGCCACACCCTTCTAGCTCATAGTAGGTGATCTTTACAAAATAGAATGTAATGAAGTCCTTAGATGTTATGTAATGCAACATGAGCACCTCAAGGTAATTTGAGAATTTTATGAGGGTATTACTAAAGGGTACTATGTTGGAGAAGATACTTTGTGAAAGGTTTTACTAGCTAGACTTTGGTGGCCAACTCTATTTCAAGATGCTAAAGCATATGTTAGGAAATGTGATATTTGTCAACATGTAGGCAAAACCAACAAAATATATTCTATGTCATTATGTTCCATCCCTTCTAAATAACCCTTTGAAAATTGGGTTATTAATTTTGTTATTCTTATTACTCTAGCGGGACGATGAATGGGTCCTTGATATATCATTATGACAACTAAATACGTTACACATTAGATTGAAGCTATGAAAATGAAGGATTTTACTACATATACTACTATGTGGTTCATCTAGGAGAAAATAATAACTCAAATTAGATGTCCTTTGCATTTCATTAGTGATTGTGGTACCCACTTTTTTAATGAAATAATTTACAATTTGTTGACCGAGTTCATGATCAGGCACTATAAAACAACATCATATCACCTGCAAGCCAATGTAACTATTGAGGCTTTAAATAAGATCCTAGGTACCACTTTAAATAAAATATGTAATGTTGGTCATACTAATTGGGATGATATGGTATCTATAGTACTATGGGCATATCAAACCACCTATAAGTGCCTAAATAAGAGCACATCATTCAACTTAGTATATGGAAAGGAAGTAGTGATGCCAGTAGAGTTCTTAGTTCCATCCCTCCATATCATATGTGTAGGAAAATTAGATAAAGAGGCATCTCTAAAATCATGTTTAGACACTTTAATGAAACTAGATGAGACCCAATTCCTCACTCATTAGAGCCAGGATGTAGAGAAATGCAAGAATAAGGCATGGCATGATCACCATATAAAAAACAAAGTCTTTTCTCTAGAAATGAAGGTATTTTTTTATAACTTTAAGTTCGTGCACCACCCTATAAATCTTTTCATCCATTGGGATGGCTCATTTATAATACATAACATTCAACCCATCAGAGCATGTCATTTACAAAGGATGAATGGTCAATTCCTCTTGGGGCACTATAATGGAAGTCAACTTTAGTTATAATTCACTTCAAAATAGTTAAACTTTTGTAAGCAATAAGGCTTATGTCATTAGATTAAGATTTACTACTTTTGATAAAATTACTACCTTTGTTGCATGCCATTTTTTCATTTTTATAAAAAAAATTCTAAGTTTTTGTTCTATTCATGGATGACCATGACATGTTTTAGTGTGGGGTAAGAACTCAATTTTAAAAAGGTAAAAATTAAAATCAAGAAATTTAATTGGACACATGATATATATAGTTTCATAAGTTATGTGGGTGCACAAGTCATAAGGGCACACAAGGTACTAATGTCACAAGAGTCATTAAATGCACTAAGTGGTAAGGTTAATATCATAAGTTAGAAATATAAAACACAAAAACTATCTCCCACCACATAAAAAGGGTGAGATAATTGTCACCCAATTCCAAGAAAGGTACGAGATGGGACATGACATTAATACAACTAGTTTAGTTATGGTGAGAAGTGTGCCAATGACATCATGGGACAATAATTTTAATGTATTAATTACAAAAACCAAGGATCTAAATGTGGTGGTTGTTGAAATATCTACATTAAATACCATGAAGTAATGGGTGATAGAGTGGATTTAATAAAGGAAAACTCCTCTTGGAGCCTATAAATAGGAAAGTTAAATGTATTTCACACTTTACATTTAACTTGAATTTACTAAAGCTAAGATCAAGTAAAAAATAGAACCAATTTAATCACATATAGAGCCATGAAAATATTTTTCAAGTCATTAGCGAACCATGTAGGTCATCACCAAGGTTGAAAAGGGAGATTCAGAGTCAGGTTCAAGTGGAAAAGCTTTCATTTTAAAAGTTGTAGGTTATAGGTCTACTATTAAAGAGGATTTAAGTTTAGAATCTGAAGCAATAGCTTATAACCACGTATTCATTTGGGAATGTGGTATGGCCATGCATTAACCTTTGGGCTCCTTGAAGGTTAATGCAACCTAAGAAAAAGGCCAAAAGACTTGAAAAATTACCAATGATACTAGAAGAGGAAGAGGTGAGCAATGGAGATTGGGTTTTCATTAGGGAAGAGACTTCAAAAGAATAAGTGTAGTACCCAAAAAAACAAGCCAAGAGCATGAAAAGAGAAGAGTGACAATGCATAGAAGAAGAGAAGGAAAGAATAGTATGGAAAAGAAGGCAAGCACATACATCTAAAGTGTAGAAGGTCCAAGCATCCCCATCCCCATCTTTATTAATAAAAGAGATGTAGTATCCATAATTAGTTTTGTACATGAAGAACTACATCTCTAAGGTCTCAACTTGTATAGTGTTCAATGACAATCACTACCAACCTAGGAATAAGTTCAAGCTCTAGAATGACTACTAGGTCAAAACCACCAACACAAGGAACCAAGTGGTTTATGACCTAATAATATTCAACCAACTAGATGCTACAGGACTATTCTAACTCTCTAACTTGACCTATTTTGGTAATCTCATAGATGTGGTATAGTTCATCCTTTCACACATCCATGAGGACTATATCTACTACATTGGGCACAATATGAAGATCACCCTTGAAAGGATTAGCAAAGTCATGGGGATACAATGTTTGGGGTTAAGCATCATTGATGACTTAGCTAACATTAAGGAGATATAGAAGACCACCATAGTGTTGATGTATCAAAAATAGGGGTATGCCATGCACATCAAGAACCTGTAGGATCTTGCCCTCCAAGTTTTAATGTATATCATCTCAACCAAGATCAAAGGGACCTATCAATGGAAAGAGGGAGACATATCACGCCTCTACATTTCCCATCATGTCTCATAGGGACTAAAATACAACTACACCCTATACTTTGTCCATAATATTATTGAATATGTAAATATATCCCATCAAACACCAAAGTGTAGGTTCTCCTAGGGTTAATCCTCCTCTTACTAGTGTTCAACAAGATCAAAGTACTATATTTTAGTTTAGGATCATTGAAGTGGGTAAACCCTCCCACACACAAGTCCCCCACTAAGTACTACAAGGCATTCACTTACCCTAGACACATCACCCCATCTTAAAATATTAAGATGAAGTATTGGTTTGATGAGATAAAGGTGGTGTTCAAGGATGAGTGGCACATCCCCAAGGACTTACCCCCTTGGTTCTAGAATAAGCATAGTTTATTATAAATCAACACTTCTCTCTTGCATAGATACATAAGAATCCATCTAGAGAGCTTTCATCATGGCTCAAGATGCCCTATGCCTTATCTATGCACTAATTCATAGAATCCATCAATCATATATCTAACACATAGCCTATCATTTTGTAGGTTGAGAGGATAGATGCAGAGATTCACACTCTCTAAAAACTTTATGTATATCTAGGCAAGAAGGCCTACATAGAGAGGTTGGAGATAGACCTAACTAACATCTAGGTCAAGCAGACTTTAGTTAGGGAATAAATTCACAAGTTGTTTTACATGTTATGCCCTTGAAAGAACCCACAAGGTGTAGACCATAAGGAAAAACTCCTTCCAACACCACCTTTGAATAAAAATAAGTGACTGGATGTGGTCCAAGTACAAATGAGAAATAGGCCCCCCAAAAGTGTTAAAAGATGGAAAAAGTATAGTCCTATAAACCATCTTCTTATCCATCCACACCACTTCCACCTCCACTTTATCCTTAACCCTTAAAATCTCATTCATATCCATCCCCTCACCACACTTCTCCATCTCTTCCCCACACTTATTCATCCTCTTCACACTCTACACCTCTACAGTCTTCAATTCCCCAACCTTCATCTCCTCAACTGACTCCCCCTCTATCTCCACCACCTTCACCACCACCACATTCTCTACCTCCACCATCTCCCCCAATTAATACTAAAATAGCTTCCCACTAGTAGCTCCCAAAGCAAGCACCCCAACTAGAAATTCTTGAGGTGTAGATTCATAGCTCAAATTTAGATTCTGCAATAAATCCTTCCCTAATGCAAGAGAAGGCCACATCTAATGATTCCTTGATTGATGATGAAACAAATTAAAATAATGAATATGGTAAGGAAGATAATGAGATGCCATTGGTGTCCATGAGGAGGCCAAGCTTGAGTGTGACCCAAATAAGGAGAAAGAACCAACTAAGATAAAAGGGCAGGATGATGAAAGAGTGGTGGGAATTGCATGCGAATGTTACTAGTTTGACATTGAAGATAAAATACTCTATCTTTGGTCATACTTCCATCCCAAAGAGGTGACTCCTAAAACCAAGAAGCAAGTGTCCTTATTTCTCAAGATGTATAATGAGCATCATGAGTTCAAACTCCCACAAGACAACCTCACTTTGAGCCTAGATGCCCCAGTGCTACCATAATCAATGAGGTTTGATCCATAAAATCTCATCCCAATTATAGTAAACACTAAATTTTTAAAATTGGGCATGGAGATTATGTACTAGAATGTTTTTTTAGATTATAATGCATGCGTGGTTGAGCAAAAATATGTCAAGGTTGTAGGCATGTATAATAAAGTACTTACAAAAAAGTAAGCACTTATCAAGGAAGTGGCATCAATGAAATAAAATATCTAAGAGGCCAAAAAGGCAAAACTTAAGGGTATTAACCCTTTGTAAAAAAATTGAAAGAAGATCTAGTGCTTCAAAATGGTGTACCTCTCAAGGGGGATGCCATAGGAAAGTTGAAGACCTTGGTGGAACTACTGCTCAAAAAATTTAGGGAGTGACCCAAACTGATTGATGAGGGAATGGAATTAATTAAATAGTTTACCATGGATGTTAATGTTTGCAAGTGAAATTTGGAGATATTTTTAGAAGTTATCCCTATTTTTGATGACATTTTTTCATGGCTTGCATGCCCAAATAAAGTCTTAGAAGCTTAGCTCCAAGCTGAAGAGGACTTGAGGTAGCACATGACTGATGTTGTACTCTTAATAAAAGACTATACCAAGCATGCCAAAGCATTTAGGGATGTAGAAATGATGGAGGACATCATTAATAAACATCATCAATAGATAAATCTAAGTTTTATAACCCTCTAAGGATAATTTGAAAAGGAGGTCTCTACCCTTGAAGATGTCCAAAAGGATGCCATCATAGCCCTAAATGAACATGTGAAGAAAACTAGTGAGACTCTAACCCAACTTGAGGAGATAAAACCATCAAAATAAGACATAAAAGGAATAAATACAAATGTTCTCAAGGAATTTTCCCATTGGGACAATCTAAATAAGGAACTCGAGTAGAAGGGACCCAAATTTTTGGATGATGCTAGCATGACTTAGTCTAGGATAGACTAAGAGCATAGTGTGGGGTGATGTTGGCCCCTAAATATTGACTAAGTGTTCTACCATTTTGGCATGAGACCAAAATAGTGTGGAAGGACCATTGTGCCATTTTGTCACAATACTAGAATGGCATAGAAGGATAATGGCATGGGAGAACCATGGCACATAGTTAATAGGTGCAGAAGCATTATGGCATAGAACCTACTAGGCATAAGAGGATAATGGTGTGGGAGAACCAGCAAGAGGGGACCCAGATAAAGGAGAATAAGTCATGAAGAACTCAAGAACATAGGACTTAGAATGAAATTAGAAGACTAGGGGAGTGCATGGAAATTAAAAAGTAGTTGGAAGAATGATTTACATGGGTCACTCTGACCTTATGGATCATACGTCTTGCACTAGCCCACAAGGAAAGGAACACATGGCCACCAAGTTATAGCATAGAGAGAGGATCTAGGAGGTGTTGAGGCTCAAGTTTTTAGGAAGAACTAGTTGTAAGTTTTATGACTTTTAATCTATTAAGAGTCTGTGTACCAATTCTTAAGGTCATAAATAATTATGACACTTGGTCAGAGTAAAACAAGTATAAATACCCTTGTAATCTATTTATTAGGATGAATCCTTTTTGGCAGAACAATGTGCTGAGTCTTTGACCTTTTTGAATGATATTGTAATGCCCCTTTTATTTTAAGCATAATATATGACTAACATGATTGATAAAACTTGTGTTATGAAGAACGATAGTGTGGACTATGTGTAAAGTATATATATATGCATTATACCATTTCTTTTCTAATAACTAATGTTATTATAAGATGGAAATAATCTACGTAATAATATTAATTGACCTGAAAACAAGGATTAATTTAATCTATTTGTGCATCATCCTTATATAAAATTACATAGAGAAGGATATGAATATGATATCATCAATTTGCCTCAAAACCTACAGAAACTAGTCTTTTGCTTCGTGCTTTGGTTGAGCGTGCGAGACCTAACCCTCATGTGAAAGGGCTAGCATGTTAGCTCATTGGGCTAGACTTCAGTGTTAGAGATGGAACTACTAAAAGAAACCCAAAAATATACATAAAAATAATGTTATAAAATTATATCTAAAGCAAGGAAAAAGGAGAAAAAAACTTCCATAAAAATGTGTGGAGCTTGCATGGAAAGCAAATAAGTTAGTACAAAATAATTAGCTCTAAACAAGCCATATTTCCTCGACAACCTACAACAATAAGTAAGAAAATAGTAAGGAATGCACAAAAATTGATTTTTGAACTTATCTAAAGTGAGACAAATAATATGTGTCATTTTTTTCAAAAGATATCCTTCTTCAAGAACTATCAAAAGAAGACACATCAAAGTCTCGAGAAAATACCATAAATTTAATGATCTAAATTGGTTTAACCTTTGAGTTAAGTGTTTTAGTGGTTTTATAACAATATAAAATGTCATGAGTTGATTTTCCATAAGATTTACATGGATGAAATTTTTAACATTTATAAATATGATTCCTAAGTTTACCACAATGCTCGCAAATTTTGTAACTTTTAACCAAACGATGAGCACAAAAAGCATTTTAATGAGTATTATGAAATTGAGAAGCATTATTGTTAAAAATCCTTTAGTGATGGGGATAATACAAATTAAAATTATCATTATAGGCATGAAAACCAATCCCTAAAAAAATTCATTAGAGACAATAAAAAGGGGCTCAATAATGTAATTTTGGTGTTTTCTAAGAACTCTGCTCAAATAACGCACTGAGTGCATCATTTTCAGTGTAGGGTTAAAAGAATGAATATGTAAAGTATTTTTTTTGGAATCACATTTAATATCATTATTAGAGGAATTATGAAGGTTAAATTATTCATTTTTTTTGTATTAAGTAAATTAAATTATGTATATTCTTCATGTTTGCATTAAAATACATTCACATATTTATCAATTTTCCATTAAATTAATATTTTAAAGAATTAATAGTCATGGTTTGACACTTTATTTGATGCTCGTGAGCATAGTTTTCATAATTTTAAAAATAATTTTGATGTTATAATTTTTTAAAGGCTAAAAACATGGCTAATTTAAAATCTATGGATAGAAAAAAAGGTTTTGAATGATCCAAAATAAAAAAAGGAACAAGTGTCATAAATAAATGTTTGATAAAAAATAAATACACCATTGAAATTATAATTTAAACAATTATACTTTGTTAAAGGTATCAAGGATATGTTACCAAGAAACATGTTACGCCAATAAGATGATATAAACAAAATTCAAATGTATGATGTTTTTAAGGTATTTCTAAAAAGACTTATTAAATCATATAATGAAATATAATTTGAAGTATTTCTCAAAGGAGAGGAAAATAATTATTTTTTAAAGCATGTTTAAAAAAAATTCATAAATACTTGAATGTGATAAAATAATTTAATTATTAATTAAGTCTTAAAAAAGACAAATCATAAAAAAAGATAAAAACTCTTATGAAGAGTCTCATTCCACATGGGATATAATAAATTAATGATTTTGAGTTTTGAATTTAAGAAATATTATTGGCAAAGTTTATTTCATTAAAAATTTAAAAAAAATCTATAGAGATCCATTTTAAAGATTAATACAATCCATGAAAAGTATTTCAATAAAGTTAATACTTACAAATTTTCATGTAAAACATGGAACAAAACACCCTTAAGTAGGACAAAGATATATGGCAAGACTTAATTCCCAAATTATAAGAGTTTTTAAGAATGATAAAACTATCACTTGAATTTACATGGAAAACCTAATTCTAAGTATTGGATTTAAAAACTTATTAAGTACTATGATGCTAAGGATAAAAAATGGAAAGCATAATAATAATTCAATTAAAGTAGAATGTAGAAAAAATAATAGTGAAATAATTTAATTGTTATAGGTACAATCATTAAGAGTTGGGGGGGGTGAATTAGTGAGCTTATATATTTCAATTCCAATCCTTTCAAACTATTAGACAATCATCATATATCAACTTGATTAATAAACATTAACAAGAGACCTCATTCATTCAATGCATACAAAAGATCAAACTCACAACACATAATTCCTCTGGGAAACCCTCATGGGGAATAAAACCCACTCTCAAGCCTATAATACATGGACTACTTGTCCTATAATAAATTACAAATAAGAGACTAGTCAACTCTTTTAGACCAGAAAACATTGATAAAATCTTTTAGACCAAAGGCTGTTAGTGAAACATCTATTTCACAAGGAACAACTTCCCTAGGGAAGATCAAGTCCTTTAAACCCTCCTTTTAAGTGAACACCTCCACCTATTAACTAATGTATTCAACACATGATGATGGATATCTAACCTCTACACAAATTCCCTCTCTATCTCATGCAGGCCTCTTACATACACATGCCATAATCTTTCTCCTTCTTCACTCAAACTATCCTCATATGCACACTCAAACCTCTTCACACATCCTTAAATTTCAAGATCACTATTCTAACATTAATACCATGACTTAAAGGTCAAACACATAGTAAAAAATATATTATACTCATTAACTCAACCAATAGGCACACTACTTATCCTTCTTTCTTCACTTCAACACATACTCCTCACATAAGCCTTGCACAAGTCTCTCTCAAGTCTATTTCAAAAGTCTAGAAATCATCATCTTTAATTTCACTATTTATAGAGAATTAATGAATTAACAAGATCACAATATTTACTATCAGCCACAACACATGCCTTCACCCTTAAGGCAATGAAAATGGGTCACACTTAATCATAACATACTTTCAAATAGGCCTACGTCACTTTTAGGTCCTATGGAGACCCATTCAGCTCTTTAACACTTCTCCAAGAGAAATAGGAACAAAATAACTATTTACAACATATGTAACCATGACACATGATCTGGAGGTCCCCCTTAAGTGTTTATATCCATCACAATACCCTTTTGCTTAAGCACAATCTGCTCAAACAACATTTTGTGTACACAGTCACCATGAATGAATACACAATTGACTTATAAACCTTTGTTCATACTACATACAATTTTTCAAGCCTTTATAATTCACATAAATGGTACTCATATATTCTAACACACTCCCTAATATCAAATTCATCATGAAATATCAAAATAACATCAATAATATCTCAAACATCCTTCCGAGGTTACTTATAGAACATAGTCAAATATAAAATCAACTTTAGAGCTCAATATCTTTATCTGTACACACTTTCAAATCTTAAAATATATATTTTTAGATGTGCCTTGGATTCATCTACCACTTTTATTTTAAAACATTGTCAATTTCTACATAGATCAAAAGTTATGGCACAAAAACTAAGTACTATTTTTTCCTTCATAAATTTAAATATATAAATCCAAACGGTCATAGTTAAACATCGAACACTATGCTTACATCTTGTGTCCTCACTAATTTAGATAAATAACACACCATAAATATTATTGTATGATTATCAACCTTTAATTCATAGTGTGCCACTTCAAAATTTTAAACCTTGAATAATTGACCTTATCTTGTGTAATCTTGTAATATTGACTCCTCACACACCATTGATTTCTATGGATCAATCAAGTCTTTACCTTATAGTTATCACTAGTCAATCTTGATTATAACCCCCATTGTCATGACACTTAGAATCCTCATGTTCCTCTTGAGCACTTATACTATTAAATATAATGTACTTCTTACCATCTTTCTCAACATGCACCATTAGATCAATCTTGTATGATTACCTACGCACCATTGGATCTTCATTTGGTCCTGATCTTTAACTCTGTTAACCAATAAACACTTTGACCTATTTGAATTTCTATGCACTATATATATTCTCACTATATGATTTCCCATAATCCATTATATATCCATTTGGTCCTAGCATTTAACATCATTTAAAATAGACTAAGTATGGGGACCACTGTTTATCTACCTGGAAGGTCAACTTTGCACCTTCATATCTTTTGCTTCACTCAAATGCATGTTCTAAAATTTGGACCATATTATTTCCTCACATAATATAATCCAACCTTGTGTAAATATTATTTGGAACCCTCACACATGTTATAAATATTAAAATTAAAATGCTCACTTAGATTTTTCTCTACCATAGAGCCAACTATATCAAAAACTATCTGGGAGGCCAACTTTAAACATGCATATCTTTTATCGTGCTTCATCACTTGATCTAAAATTTAGTGAAAATAAACTAGGCACAAAAATTATCAAACCCATATGATCAAATTATCCCAAAATGTCTGCATGTGTGAGATAATATATCATCAAAATGCTTGTTTAACTCTTCTTGCCACATTGCAAATTTGGCTAAGTATGGGAAAACACTATCAAAATGCATAGAAACCCAAATTTTCACTTACATATCTTTAGCTAAACTTCATCACATGACTTGATATTTTAGTAACTAGAGACTAATTTTATCACAACCATATGACCAACTCCCCCTAACTAATTTACATGTGTCAATGGTGATGTCAACAAACTACCTACTCATATTTTCTATCATTGGACCCAAAATGTCTAGATGAAAAAAATGATGAACTAGGTTAATTTCACTCATGAACACAAGAACTCAAAAAATATAAAACCTCTTATAGGACCCCTTTCACAATCTCAATACTCCATACTCATCCTTGAACATCTCTAGCCATATCAAAACTGAAGATCAACCAAGCCTCCTTCAAGAATACTAGGACAAGCACATTATACATTTTGTCATTGTCACTTAGATTATCAAGGAACTTCCTCCACACACCAAGAAACATCCATGAAATCACCATGACATCTTTGATAATACTCAAATAATCTCCCCCTTTATCATTGATGTCAACATACATAATACAACTCACCTTTCTTCTCTCTCGTCAAGCACTCCATAATAAGAACCTTTTCCCCTTTTGACACAATGACAAAGTGGGAAACAATAGATCCTAAATACATGAAAAGATAATATATATATGAAAGGGACTCCCCCAATATTTTTGAGTGATTGCATCAGTTGATCACCTTCATATCTTCACACACCATGAAGAACCACCATACAAGATTAGTATCCTTCTCTCTTAAACCACCTCAAATACCACCAATAGAACTACATGACACTCAATAAATATTATAAATGTACTAAATTAACCTAATAAATAACATTTAAATACTCATGCCTTGATCTTTTGGATAAATTGAGTAGAAAACACTCTTCTTCTCACTAGGCTTGTCTAGTCTCCTTATAGCCCTACCTAAAAATTTATAAGATAAAAACTTTTAGAAGACACACCATCAAGACCTAAAAATCCATATATAGATCACTCTCATATTCCCCCTCAATCACACCAATTTTGAGAAAATATCTCATCTTCTGCAATATGCTTCTTTCACAAACTAATTTGCTAATTAGGCCTCCATCTTGACAAAAACATGAATAATTTGAAAACCACAAACCTTAAAATCTCTATGAAGATTAAATTGATATCCCATTTATCCCATTAAATCTATTAATAAGCCTTAGACCTAAAATCATAAGTTAAACCACTTTTTTAATAGAGCCCAAAACCCTAGAATCTCAAAACAAATTGAGTCAACAAACTTCCTTCTTGTCAACATACACATCTCAACCATTTTGTACATGTAGAGACAAAAATTACACACTTCTATACCAATATTTGAGCTTCCACATATTTATAAACCCATACATCCTATAACCTAATTTAGAATTTTCATACTCTTAAGCATAAACTAGGAAACCTGATAGCAAACAAAAATCTCCAATTTGACTTCAACATACCTTCAAACCACAAAACCTAGAGCATCATAGAATAAGGTCAACAGACCTTTATATGAAAAAATATCATCTTGAAAAAACACAGATCCTTTTTTACCATTGGGAACCTTCAATCTGACCTTGTAAACTACTCTATATATAGTTATTAACATGATAACATCACCTCAACATATGTTCCACTAGGACATACCTGCTCCAACTAAAAACACTCATCTCAAACCTTATAGGACCTTTTGAATAACATCATAGCAACACTTTATTCTTCACTAAAATGAGTCTCTTAAGAAGCATAAATAGAGACATCCTTTGTAGCACTATGCTCTAAAATAAAGTGAAACCAGGAATGGCCCACATCTCCTTAGTAACCACTAAAATCCTCTTATAGATATAATATTTATTGATTTTATTATTTTTCTTCTTAGTTTGAACTATGACTACTATTTCCTTTTCTAAATCACTCTCATTTTCTTCTAAGAGAGTATTGAAAATACATGGAGACAACATAGATTCATGACATACCATTTCATCTAAAGAATATATTATGCATTTAGGAACCTCATCAATAGTTACTAACAATTTATGTCCTTTGCAAGAATCTTTCTCAAAAATAGTAAGATGTTTATTTGGATCCATACATACCTCAGAACTAGCTTCAACCAACACCTTGGTCTTCTCTTTGAGCTTAGTTTTTTATTCAAAACATGAGTAAAAAATGAGAGCCCTTAGCATTCTTCAATCTATAAATCATTTTACACCATATAAAATAGATTACTTGGACCTACAAACTTATCATGACTCACTCTTACCACCTTTAGTTTCCATGAGCTAACTTCCTTTCTTCCTTGCACTCTTAGATACTGATTGAACTTATTTTAACTTAATGGCCTTTACTTGTAGAATATAAAAATGTGACCTTTCTATTCATAGTTGTATCAAACCATACTCAATGGAAAATTAGCTTGTCTTACCTTATTTGGATAAAAACTATCAATGTATCTAATGATATGATAATTAAAACAAACTGTGCTTTTTGAAGAAGACTTACCTTGCCTTTCCTTATTTAGACAATGCTTAGAAAAAGTGTCCCTTATAAAGATAGTTAAAACACTCAACCTTTCTACAACCCTTTTGACTAATGACCCCCATCATAGTCCCATGTAAACTCCTTTCTAAGAGGTCTTCTACATTCTCTAGCTGTATGCCCAAACTAATTACAAGTGTCATAGTAACCATTAAAATTTGCATACCTTACAACATTTGATTGTCTAATCTGATTTGTATTCATTCTACCAGCACCTTCATTCCTTATCTGATGATTTATCTTCAAATTATGATTGTCCTTGTTCACATTAGTCTTCATCTTATCTTAAGTTGTAGTCTCTAGTTCTTCTTTGTATCCAAGACTATTATTATCACTTTCATGCTTTTGATCATTTAGAATATTGTCTAGATCACTTGAGCTCTTTCCAAATCTCACAAATGACATTACCTTACTAGATGTCTTCTCTAACTCAAATTTTAATGACTCATTCTTAGAATCATACCTTGAGCATTATTCTTCTTTGGATCTTAGACTTACAAACATAGATTCCAACATAGAATTAAGTAAATAACAACACCTTCATGCTCTCTAGAGTCTTCAACAAATTTTGCTTCAAACACATTTAATTGTTCCTCATAGTCCTTGAGTTTATATTTCATCTTATTATTGATCTTATTCTCAATATTCAGTTCTTTAAGAGAATTTGTCAATGTAGTCTCATAGTCCATCTCATCTTCATCATCATATAAATCAGTCCATGTAGACTCCTTTTGATGTGAGAAACTACCTTCCTCAGCCATGAATAGGTCTTTATCTTCAATAGGACCATCATTTTCATGATCATACTTTGAGTCACTAACTTCACTATCATTTGATGAGATGCAATATTTTTTGGTGTAGAGACTCTTCTTATCCTTGAATTATTTCTTCTTATTATCAAACCTTTTGAATCCCTTTTTAATTTTATCAAACTTAAATGATATCTTGGTATCACCATGACCTTAATCATTCTCTTCATCATCATCCTTCTTATACTTATGAGGGCCCTTATTAGCAAGTTGTCCTACCTCTCCACAATTGAAGAATTTGAGGGGTGGTTTACCCTTATAATTTCCTAAACTTGTTTATAATTTCCTTGAAATCAAAGTAATTAGTTCATCCTCATATATATCATAAACGCCATCCTCCTTGGGTTTCTTACCTTGGAACTTCTTATTTGGCTTCATATTTATCTTGAATGTTGCTTCCTTATTTGGTGGTACACTATCATTATTTGTCATCTCATAGGCAGTAAGAATGCCATGCATTTCATCCAACTTCATTTGAGTAATTTCATGACTTTCTTCTATAGTAGATAATTTAAGATCAAACTTGAGGGATAGTAACCTTAATACCTTTTGAACTATAGTATTTTCTTCAAGGTTCTCTCCAAGACCTTTGATCATGTTCACAATCTTATAAACTCTCTACAGAAAGGATGCCATAGAATCTTCCTCCTTCATCTTGAAACTTTCAAATTGCCTTCTATGAGTCTGCAACCTAACAATATTGACCTTTGAATATCCTTCATAAATGATCTAAATTTTGTCCCATATTTATTTAGCATATTTATAATGTATTACCTTAGTTTATTTAGTCTCTAAAAGACCACAAGTGATAGCATTCATTGCCTTGGAATTGTTCTCAAATAACTTATTTTTTGTATTACTAGATGGAAGAGTAGTAGGCGAAACATAACCATCCACAATATATTTCCATATATCAAACCCTAGGGACATAATGTATGTCCTCATCCTAGCACTCCAAAATGCATAATTGGATCCATTGAACATTGGTGCTTGCTTAGTAGAGAAACCTCCTTGATAACTACCCATATTGTACCTTGGATCACCTTCAACTAATCAAACCTTTACAAAAGGACCCACTCTGATACTAATTATTAAAGGTATAATCAATAAGAGGGGGGTATAATTGATCCTAGATATTTCAATTTCAAATCTAGTCCTTTTAAACTATTAGACAATTATCATATATCAACTTGATTAATCAACATTAATAAGAGATCTCATTAATTAAATGCATACACAAAATCAAACTCATAACACATAGTTCATATGGGAAACCCTCATGGGGAATAAAACCCACTCTCAAGCCTATAACACATGGACTAATTATCCTATAAGAAATTAAAAATAAGAGATTGGTCAACTCCTTTAGACTATAAAACCTTGATCAAATCCTTTAGACCAAAGGCCTTTAGTGAAATACCTATTTCATAAGGAGCAACTTCCCCTAAGGAAGATCAAGTCCTGTAGACCCTCCTTTGAAGTGAAAGCCTTCACCTTAGAACTAATGTATTCAACACCTAATTATGGATTTCTAACCTCTACATAAACTCCTTTTCTATCTCATGCAGGCCTCTCACATAGGCATGCCACAATCTTTCTCCTTCTTCACTCAAATTGTCCTCATATGCACACTCAAACCTCTTCACACTTCCTTAAACTACAAGAGAAATATTATGACATTAATAATATGAGTTATAGGACATACACACAATCAAAAAACTTTTCTTCTCATTAACTTAACCAATAGGCACACTACCTATCCTTCTTCACTTTAATACATACTCCTCACACAAGCCTTACACAAGTCTCTCTCAAGTCTATTTCAGAAGTCTAGAAATCATCATCTTTGATTTCATTATTTATATAAAATTCATGAATTAAAAATATCTCAATATTTAATATTACCTGAAACACATGCATTTGCCCTTAAGGCATATAATATGGGTTATACTTAAGCACAACATACTTTCAAATAGGCCTAAGTCACTTTTAGGTCCTATGGATACCCATTCAGTTCTTTGACACTTCTCCAAGAAAAATAGGAATAAAAAAACTCTTTCCAAAATATTTATCTATGACACATAATCTATAGGTCCCCCTTAATTTTCCATACTTATCATATTATCTTTTTTCTTAAGCACAATTTGCTCAAACAACATTTTGTGCACATAGTCACCATAAATGAATACATATTCAACTTATAAACCTTTTTTCATAGTGAATATGATTTTAAAATCCTTCATAATGCACATATATGTTCCTCATGGAGTCTAAATCACTCCCCAATATAAAACTCATCATGAGACATCAAAATAATATCAATACAAGCTCAAACATCCTTCCCAGGTTACTTATAGAACATAATCTAATACATAATCAACCTTGGAGATTAATATATTTATTTTTACACATTTTAAGATATTTAAATATATATTTAAATATTAATCTTGGATTCCTCTACCACTTTTATTTTTACAATATGTTCAAATTTTACATAAATCAAAAGTTATGGCACAAAAACTGAGCACTAGTTTTTCCTTTGCAAATTTGAATATTTAAATCCAAATGGTCATAGTTAAACATCAAACACTATGCTCAAATATTGTGTCCTCACTAATTTATATAAATCATTCAACATCAATCTTATAATATGAATCTTTAAATGTAACTCATAGTACACCACTGCCAAATGTTAAACCTCAAATAGTTGACCTTATCTCATATAATCTTGCAATATTGACTCATCACACATCGTTGATCTCTAAAGATTAGTCAAGTCTTTACCTTATAGATCTCACCATTTAATCTTGCTCAAAAATCCCATTATCATGAAACTTATCATCCTCACATGCCTCTTGAGTACTTATACTATTAAACATCATGAACTTCTTACCATCTTTCTTAAGACACACTGTTAGATCAATCTTGTACGATCATCCCCATACCATTGGGTCTTCATTTGGTCCTGATCTTTAAATTTGTTAACCAAAAAAAAAATTAACCTATCTGACTTGTTATACATCATATATATTCATTGTATGATCAATTTTAAGCCATTATATCTCCATTTATTCCTGGTCTTTAACATCATGAAAAATAGACTATGGGGATCATTCCTTATTTGCCTAAAAGGTCAACTTTTCACCTCCATATCTTTTTCTTCACTCAAGTACATGCTCTAAAATTTGGACCATGTGATCTCCTCACATATTAAAATCCATCCATATTTATATATAATCTTATAACCCTCACATGTTTGATATATAATGACATGAAAATGCTCACTTAGATTTTTCTCTGCCAGAGAGCCAACTATGTCAAAAATTGTCTAGGAGGCCAACTTTGAACATGCATATATTTTTTTCATGCTTCATTGCTTGATATAAAATTTAGATAAAATCAACTAGGCACAAAACTAAACAAATCCATATGATCAAAATATCTTAAAACATCCACATGTGTGAGATATGCCATCATCAAAATGCTTACTCAACTTTTCTTGCCACATTGCATATTTGGCAAAGTATGGGAAAACACTGTCAAAATGCCTGGGATCTCAAATTTGTACTTGTATATATTTGGTTGAGACTCATCACATTACTTGATAATTTATTTATAGAAAATAAATACTAATTTTATCATAACCATATGACCAACTTGCCCTTACTCATCCACATGTGTTAATGGTGACATCAAAAAACTACCTACTTAGATTTTCTACCATTGGACCCAAAATGTCTAAATGAGAATAATGATGAATGGGTGAATTAAACTCATACAAAAAAATCACTCAAATCATATAAAACCTATTATAGGACCCCTTACATACGATCAATACTCCATATTCGTCCCTGAACATGTCTATTCATGTCAAAATTAAAGATCAACCAAGCATCCTTCAAGCATACTAGGACAAGCACATTGCACACTTTGTCATTGTCACTTAGACTATCAAAGAACTTCATCCACTCACTAGGACACATCCATGACATCACCATGAAATCATTGATAATATTCCAACATTAATTTTTCAAGGAAAAAGAAAAAAAAGAGTCATAGAAGGTGACACACAAATTAAAAGTTTCCAAGTGTCAAAGAGAAAAAAAGAAAACAAAGAAGAGTATATATTATTCAATTAAATGTGATTAATAATAGGAAAAAAATCACTTTTAATATTTTTTTATAGTGTAACACTATGCAATGACTTCAAAAAACATTCCATGATCAAGTGAAGAAGATACACATAGAGAAATAAGAGAATTACAATGGAAAATAATAGGACGTGTCCCAAGGTTAGAACTATAAATCTTATAAAAAAATACAATTACACAAGAAAAAAAAACCAAGTTAAGAGAAAACACATTTTAGTTATAATAATTCATAGGGAGAATGCCTTAAGGGAAGCTTGAAAACATTTTGTAGGAAAAGAGAAAGGTAAAACACCAATGACACAATAGTTGAAAAAATAATTTAAAAACTATAAACTTAAACATTATGAATGAACAAAACTAAAATGGGTTCATTTTAGATGAAAAAGTAGTTGTTGCACAAAGGGTGCACAAAAATAAAATATTTTTATTGAATTAGATAAAAATATATATATTAATGTCTACAAATATTAAATACTCTGTAACTAAGACGTCAATACATGTAGTAAGAAGGACCATGAAGGACCACACCAAAATGAATGAAGGCATTTTAGAAAATAAAGTGCAAACATAAATTCCAAGTTCAAAATTAAATTCCATAACATTAATAAGAATTTTTAAGTACACAATTAAATGTAAAATACAACTAACACAAATCTAAATCTAGAAATATGCTTTGACAAATAAAAAGAGAAAAGAGAAGGAAATGCAATAAATGTACTAAGAAATAAGAGAATAATTAAATTTAAGTATTACTATAATAGCAAAAAAACTTGTCACAACTAAAAAAAATCAATAGAGTAAATATTGAGCATATATGATTTGAAATAAAAAGAAATAACTAGAGTTACCCAAGGGTTGAGAGCTAAAAAAATCTATTTTCCACCCTAAACATGGACAATCCCCAATAGTCAATGTTCAAATAGACATACTCTAATACCATGTTAGCAATTATGCCAAGATAGATAAAACAATATTGAAAGCATAAAATGATGAATGTGTAAATGAACATTATAGCCTCAATAGCAATCCACAAGAGAACATAAGACACAAATTATCAAATGGGGAAACCATTAAATGAAATAAAACCCCATGTTTATTAATAATATTTGTAAATTAAAATCATCCAAGTAAAATCCCAATGGAAGAGAATAAAATAGAGAAGAGATATGAACCTCAATATATAAGAGATAAATCTTAAGAAAAACTAGTGTGTTATAGTATGAGAGAGGAGATATCATTAAATAGAGATAGAAGAAAATAATAGTTTCTTACACAACCTTTTTATGTTTTCCAAATGACCCTAATCCCCATAAGGTGAGGATGTTTTTGAAAAGTGTGTGGGGTGTGTGTGTGTGTGGCATGATTCATAATAATAAATACGCAACTAAAAAGACTTATGATTAACCTAAATTAACATAAATAAAGATTAATCTCCAACATGGATGAAAACTTATTTCTAGTCATGTATAACTAGACTAAGGAGAAGAGACACCAAAAAACATGACATGAGATAAATTGTAAGTATAAGGAATTTCATGATGGACACTATGTTTTAATTTATGATAGTAAATATAAGTAAACAAGAAAATTAGAAAAATAATGTGGTTGGGACTATAAATTGCCATAAAATATTACTAATCAATGAAGTAAAAATTAAAAATTGGTGAGAATAGAGAAGTGAGTATTCGTCAATATAGCCCACCTAAAAGTGTATCATACTGCCTAACATGAAATAATTTCATGGATAAAAGATGAAGCTATGTATTTTTTAAAAATAAAACCTAAGCTGAAAACTGACAAATGATAGCTTAAGGAAAGAAGGAACCATGAAAATCCCAAGTTGAAAACTAGAAAATGTCATCTTGAAGAAAGAAATAACATGAAAATCCCAAGTTCAAAACCAGTAAATTATGGCTTCACGATAGATAAAATACATGGAATAAATAAGCAAAGTTAGGATGAGTAGCATTGGTCATGTAAATCCTACACATCAAGTCAAATGAGGATGTCATAACATCTTATTCCATACATCTAAGTTTAAATTAGGTTGACCATGTTATAAATCCTTAAACAAAAATAGGAATCATGAGTAACATCCAAAACATTAAATAGTCATAATGGTGTGGAAAATAATAAATGAAAATATTGAGGCATCAAAAGAATCTAAAATCAAAGAACACGACTTTAAATGAGAAATGGAACTTAAATAACTACAAGTTCATGAAAAATAAGTAAACTATTAAAATAATGATTCACAATATATGTGGAAAAACTACACATCAAGTCATGACCACATATGACATCAAGAAGGATCCTACTAGCACAAAGAGACAACATATTTTAGACCTGAGGGGTTAATTCTAATCAAAACATGTACAATGGGCTGAAATAATTTTAGAACTAAATGAAAATGACATCTTAATTGATAAATATATGAAAAAATTAGAATGAATTACTAGTGAGATTGATATTTTTTAAAAACTTATCAACAATCATCCTCTACCACAAGATATTACCAAATTGATTTGAGAAAACATTTTGTTAGAGTAGAAGGCACAATGATCAACCAAATACTCAATAAAATGGACATATACTGAAAAATATTTTGAATTTTCAAGTCTCCATGATCTCTTATCACCTCACATGCTATAAGATAGACTTCTATGCTAAAATCAACCAAGCAAGAGTTAGTGTGCCTTCATTATTGATCTCTTTAGGCCAAAATTAGGTATTTCATGAACTATTTGGGTTTCCCATACATTTATAGTTTTCATAAGGGATAATAAGTGTAAAAATATTATAAAGTCATATTATCCCTTATCAAGGCTTATTTGATGACTAAATGCATTAAAAGGTTCTTTCATTGTAAAATTAAATCAAAAAGGTCTCATATCAATTCATTAGGTCATGAAAAAAGGGTGAAGCATTTAAGAATAGACATAAAGGTTATATAATAGGTTTGAAACTCATTCATTAAACCTTGGATTCCATACACCTTGCTCAAAACATCTTTGACCTTGTTTTTCCCTCCTATCTTGCCTCCTTTTAGACTCTTTCAAACTTCCAATGTTGGAAAATCTCCTTCAAGACCATGAACAAGTTTCATCAAAGGTCCTTGGTGTTTAGCTCTTTTTTACATCAAAAAGTGTAATATCAAGAGTGTTTTTATGTCTTCAAGCATGGATATGAGTCCACTTCCATGTTCAAAGCATAATTTTTAGGATTCTTTTCAAAGACAAAGATCATTTGGAGGTTTTTATTTTGATCTAAGCTCCTTCAAGACCTTCAAAACATGACTATTATAGGCAGAGTATGATAGGTTTTGAGTAGTATCAAGGATTTCATCATCTCTAAAATAAATTTTCAAGATTGTATGACATTATAAAGGTCTCTAAAGAAGTTTCCAATGTTGTCTATAGGACTAAGGTCAAAACAAAGATTTATAAGGTAAAAAACATGTTACAAGTCTTAAATAAGTATGCATAACCATGTTGAAGATCCAATGAGAAAATAATATAGGCTAGGTAGATCCTAAAGATCATTAAAATATAATTTCAAAACCTTCAAGTCCTATGGCATGAATAAAACAAACCATGTAAGCTTAAGAATGATCCAAAATCCATAAAAATGAATGTTGGAGGTATTTAGGAAGTCTACAGGGTCAAGTCAAGGATCTAAAGATTAAGAATAGCGTTGAGAAGCTAAAAAGAGAATAGCTAACATGTATTCAAAATTTTATTAAAGTTTTAATGAGAAAAGTGAGATTTGAAAGATATGTGATAAGCCAAAAAGTAAGTTTGCATTGACCAGGAGCTTGAGTAGGAATCACAAGTTATGGAAGACCAAATATGTCCTAAAGACTATCAAAAATTATTTTCAAACCTTCAAGAGAATAAAATAAGGTTAAAAACAAAGTTGTAAGCCAAAATACTTTATTTAAAAAGGATTCACAAGAAAATATAATCATGTCCTATCATTTTTCTCCTCATGAAATATGTTTAAAAAGTTTTATAGGAGTTATGTCAAGTATTAATGCACCTATTGGTGATATCCATACTTCATGAGAAGGTACAAATCATGTAGATCCACAAAAAACCTTTCAAAAATTATGTAGATTATCTAAAACACTATAAAATCCTTAAACTCATGATATCAAATTTTAATGGTTTTTAAGGTTTGGAAAGGCATAGAGAAAAGTTTTAGGCTTCTACAAAATTTTAAAAAAAAGGTAATCACCATGTTTTAGGCCTGTAGGAAACAATGTCAAGGCTTTATGGGGTTTGTAAGGTCTGTGAGAAAAATTTTGAGTCAAAAACAACAAGTTTCAATGTCTTGTAATGTAAGCACAATGTTTCATGATCCTAAAACCCCAATCAACAATTTTGAAGTTTCAAATGTATCTTAATGATGTAATGCCAAGATAGGGTTTTTGAATCTCAATATCTTCATATAGTTTTGAATACAAATGTTATAGGTTTTATTGACTAAGTAATGTCTAAAAAAAGGTCACAAGTTCTCAACACATTTATACAAGTATTCTGGTAGAAAATATAGTGTTTAAAAGGATAAAATAAGGTTTTAGAACATGTATCAGAGATTTAAGATTTCTAACCATATACAAACCTTCACATAGCTCTGCAAGTAATCTAAAAATTCATTTAAACCCTAAACCTGTGATAATGATTTTTGACTATTTTAAGGCTTGAAAAAGCATAAGACAAGGTTGTATATCTCCCCATCTAGTTTTAGGCCCTCTATAAGCACAAGATAAAGATTTTAAACATGTTTAAGTCCTACAAGGTGAAGAAAAATGAGGTTTTAATCATGAAAAAGAATATTTTTAAGTTTGTAGCTAAGATCCAAACATTCTCATGATCTCAAATACTTCAAATAAGTCTACAATGGACTTATAACATAGTTTCCATGATTGTATCAATTTTGAGAGAATAAAAATGGGTCTAGAACCATTATTTATAATGTTTCATGATCATCAAGGCTTAGACATAGATTTTAGAACCTATACAAGAATTTTTACAAGTATGTAAGGTTTATGAGGTAAGAAATAAGAGTTTCAAGCAAGGTTGCAAGTCTTGAAATATAGATCCATAATTTCATAATAATAATGATAAGATAAAAAAAAATTAGATATATAATCTCTTTCAAAACCTAGGTACAAGCTCATTCATTGTTTCAAACATTCCCATGACTATTTCAAGCATCATCTAGAAGCCTACAGGTCTACAACATTATTTAGAAGATTTTTTCATACTATGCTAAGTTTTCAAGGTTTTCATGAACATCATTAGGCATGCGATCAAGATCTTGAGTATCAAACATGAAATTTATAGGTATGTGAGGTAAGAAACATCATTTCCAAGGCTTCATGATCATATAAGGTAAGAATAAGGGTTCTAGAACATGATCTAAACCTACCTATAGGTTTTTAGCAAGGTTTTATGATGATAATGCCAAGAGAAGACGTTTTAAAATATTCAAATACCTATTATACAAATCTTTAAATAGAAAAATGTGAATGTTCGCATGATCAAATAGAACCTACATGTCTAAAGCATTATTGAAAGAGTTTCTTGACTAATATAATTCTAAAACAAAGTTTCTTGAGTTCATACAAACCTAGCTATAGGTCTACAAGTTAAATATATAGAGATGCATGATCTCAAGACTTCCCTTTGGGTCTACAAATAGAGATTTTAAGGGTTTCATGGTCTCAAGATCCTCAAACAATATTACAGATAGAATTCTTAGGTCCTAAACAAGATTTAAAGATGTTGGCACACTTGTAATAGGGACATTAGAAGATTTTTATTTTTCAATGATAAATCAAAGGTTATAGAGAATGATTTAGAGTAATTACAGGTTTGTGAGGTAGAGTTCTACAAATATACAAGGTTTCATGATGATATGATACTTCAACAAGGTTTTTGAGCTTATAAAACGTGATTCAAGAATACCTATAAATATGTAACTAATATTTTAAAGTTTTCATGATGTTTTTATTCTAATACAAGGGTTTTATAACTCATAAACCTTGCTAACAAGACTTCATAGATAGTTTCTAAAATTCAAGACCTTGATGCACATCTTAAGACAGATTAAATGTTTCCATGATCTTTAAACCTTCATATAAGTTGTAGGAAAAAAGTCAAGGATATTAGTAAAAAATAGGAAGGTTTCAATTCTATAAGTTGAGAAGATAAGTCTTCTAGTAGAACTTCCAAGAGTTTCCATGATCAAATAATTCTAATATCTAAGGATTCCATGAGGACATGATACTAAAATAAATATGCAAGTAGATTTCAAAGGTTTCATGACCCCAATACCTAAATAACACATATATAATAGAATTATTACAAGGTTATTGGTTATAATAGAGTAAAAGTAGAGGTTTCAAGCATCTTCAAGAATGAAAAGACCCTAAATAATTCTCAAAGTATTGAAACAAGTTTCTTCAGAATAAAAAATAGTTTAAGTGGCTTGAAGAAGGTAAATAAACATGGAAGGTAGCTAGAAACATGATCTTAAAGAGATGAAACCTCTGCAAGATATTTTTAATTCATGAAAAATATATGAAAAGGCCTAAGTGGATGAGGTATGATAGTTTTAGTCTTATTCTACTATAGGATATTTAGTAAGGAATCTAAGCATGGAGAACAAGTCAAGTCTTACTTATTTTTCTCCAACCATTACATGTTTAACGTGAAGGTGGAAAGTTCATAGCCTTTTTAGGAGTTTCTTAAGAAATAATACCAAGTCTATTATAAGAACATAATAACATGGGGAGAGGTTTGACCAAATATGTCATGGACAAGCCCTTATAAGAGACAAATGTAGTGAAAATATGATGGTTTATCCACTATTATGCCTAAGTTGGTTTCTTTTTCCTACACATGCCTGAATTGATGAAAGTAGTTGAAGAATTTATTGTGGTCTTATTCTCTCACTTTTTCTCTCTATGTATGACTCAAATTGACTTTTTTCAGAGCACTCTAATTTGGTGTAACAAAAAATTTCTCATTTGGAAATTATAACACAAGCTTTAGCCTTGACATTAAAGAAGTGATTTTCATTTCTTCAAATCTCTTGAATGTTATTTATAACATTAGGGTTATTGATCTTTGCTTGTGGATTTTAGTCTTTCACTTGTAATGATGTCCAATCCTTCTTACCTTTATGTAGAAGTATATCACTTTATTTTATAGGTTGTGTGTTGTGTATAATTAAGTTCAAGTAGAATTAGGTATGGATTCTCACCATTTGATCCTTTTTCAATGTGACTTGTTACCCCTCCTAGTGTTGTGTTATACTTTTTACCTTAATTCAAAATACTTATGTAAGAGGTGTGTGAGTTGAAGATTGTGTAGATAAGCTATTAGTTTTGAAGGTTGACTTGTGCTAATTAAAGCAAGTTGAGGAGTTCTCTAAGCTTTAGTGTGTCACCATTTGTGATTTTTAGTTTACCTCTGTCCTCTTTTGCATGATAATAATAATTTGAGTATCAATTGTAAATAAGTATTTATAGTGGTTTTTTAGGCTTTTATGCAGATTTTAAATCATGTACACTCAATTTAGGTAGGATTTGACCTTTATATGAGGTTCATACCAAAGAGCTAAGGTCCCACACCTTAGGGATGTCCCCATTATATCACTAAAACATCTTACTAATCAAATGGGTGCAAGATTCATTTGAAAACAAAATATTTAACTACCAAATACCAATAGTTCATAAAAATGATAATATTTATTAGTGTATCGTATGATTATTCATTTCAATTATCTCAAGGATGAGACAAAGAGTTATGTCCAGGGATAATGTTGACATGATTATTCATACAAATATCTAATACAAAGGTATAACTATGGAATATTATAGTAATATGGTGAATCATCCCTCCATATACATCCTTCAAAGTATTGAAAAAGCTTCATGGCATCCTAAAAATAGAATAGAGAAGAATACTCATAAAGAAGAGATGTGACTTTTGACATTTGAAGTGTAATATTATATTTAATTTTATTATTGAATTGAAAGGTGAATATAATGACATCTTGACATGAGCTAATATAGATATATGTACTTGTATTCAATGAATTAATAAGAAGAGATGAGTTATGTGTCAATATTCGAGCTATCCATTTTCAATATTTTGTTCAATTATGTTTTAATTATAATGCATGTTGGATTAATAGAACAAATATTCTTCTCTTAAGATATCAACACTAGTTAAGATATTCAAATTATAGTCTTGTGACTTAATATAGTGTTGATGTCAACATGGTAAAAAATTTATTTGGGATAAGAAGTAACAAGATGCATTTAATATGTTTAAATAAAATATTATCCATGCTCTACTATGAACTTTGTATTTCTTATAGCTTCCCTTTAATTTGTAAATGGATGTTTGTAACAATGCTATGGAGGTTATCTTTATACAAGGAGGTAAGCCCACATGTTACCATTCAAAGTTATTTAATAATGAAATTTTGAATTATTGTATATACAATAAATAATTATATGCTCTTGTTTAATTTCTCAAGAAATGGAAACACTATCTTATCGGTAGGGAAACTATTATCCACATATATCACCAACATCTCTAATATTTACAAGATCAAACCAAACTTCAGAAAGCTAAACACTATAAATGGAGAGTGACTTTACAAAAATTCATTTGATTATCAAATATAATAAAGGTAAGACTAATGAGCTAGTTGATATGTTATTTAGACCTCTTTTTATTTATGTTGTGAGCAACAAGACTCTTCTTGATCCTTTTATGTTTGAGTATTATGTAGAGGAATTTGAGCATGATGCATATTTTGGGAGACTTTTATTCAATAAAAGAGGTATAAAGGTGATGTATTTGAGCCCAAGGATGATTATTACCTTCAAGATTGATTTGTCTACAAGATGGGTGAGATTTATGTGACTAAGTAATAAATAATTCAGTGAATGAGAGATTCTCATATTTCAAAAGTTTCAAAACATTTTGGTGTTATAAATATTGTTTCATATTTGTATAGGTATGTTTATTGGCCTAATATGATATTTGATGTTATTAAATTTATAAGGGGGTGTGTGTTATATAGTAAAATAAAGCCTAGTAACAAGAAGTTGGGTTTGTATGTGTCATTATAAATTTATTCTAGGTGTTAAATCCAATTTTGGATTAATAGGGATTAATATAATTGATAAACACTAATGAGTAAATTAAAATACATAAGATATAAAAAAACACACATAAATTGATTACATCTTACAATTTTTAGAAATGTTCTAAAAAGAAATAGTACTAAAAGATAAATGATTTAGCCAGACCTAGGTTTACAAAACTATAACAATGAATATTAAATCAACTATGAGAGTGTGTGAGGTTCTTTGAATTTTGAACACAATTATGTGTTATCTTGGGATAATTTCATATTGTTTTGACTTTGTCGACCTATGATATTGTCTATACATTATGTTGACCATTTTTGACCCCAAGTCAAAAGGTTCAACCCCTATAGTTCAAAACTTGAGTTTACATGTCTTAATAGCTTTTTTATAGTCCTTTCTATGCCCTAATAGTATTCAAAAGGTCTTCCTAATATATTATTAGCATTTTTAAAAGTAAATTTGGAGAAATTAAGGTAATGGTTGTTATTGTCTTAAACTAGCCTAGTTAGGTCATGGTGAGAAAAAGGGTGAGTCCAAGAGGTATCATACATACTTAGGTTGATCTAAAAGTCATATTTTCCATTTAATCAACTTTTATAAACATTTCACATGTGTTTGAAAAGTTTAAGGTTAATTTGTAAAATTTAAGGTAAAGTTGATATAAAGGAAAAGTGATTTCAACTAATCGCCATGTATATAAAAGTGAAATTTCCATATAAACAACTTTTTATAGTTCTTAGAGGAGCTAAATAACTTCCATATATGTTAGGATGTTAGAAATAGATTAGTTTCTTGCATTTCAATGCTAAAGAAGGGAGTTTCACTCACTTGTATGAACTTGGGAAACTCACTTTCAAGTGGAAAAAAATTAAAGTGTCTCCTCACATCCCTTAAGACAAATCCATTACTTTATTATAGGTATAGGTCCTAAAAGTGAAAAACATGCTTCTCCTCCTCCATGTCTCTCTTCACATGCTCACAAAGGTAGTTTTGAAATGCTTATTATGGATAGAGGAGAGAGAGATGGGTCATAATTTTTTTTCTATAGGAGTAAATCCTATTAATATTCAAATTTATGGCATTGGTTTGTATATCCATCTCCTCTCCTTTATGAACAATCGTTAAGAATCTAGGGTATTAGAAAACTACCTACAAACCCCAAGGGCTCATTATTTCTCCTCAATGTGGTAGTTTTAAATATTTTTGAAGCATGATAATAATAATATAGGATGAAAGAGGGTTTTTACAATTTCATCTATCATTATCCAAGCCTTACTTGGAATGTGTGGGCCAAAAAGACAAGAAATCTCCCCTTTGGCATAGTTTTTAAGTTTTGCACTTAAGGTTGAAAGCTTTATGTAGGGTCAAATGCATAAAAAAATTTATTTAATTTTTGTCACAATATTTTAAATTAAATAAAGGTTATCCAATTATCTAAACCAATCCTCTAAATGGAACTCATAACTCACCTTGTCAATTGTGTATACATTAGCTATGTAAAAATGGTTGGTAAAGGTATTGTCTTGACTTGTCAGATTTTTTTATGGCCTTGAAATCATAAATAATGTAATGAAACACTATATAAGTAATCTCAGGGTCTGAATAGATCAAAATAGATTTAAAAAAGGGATTAAACTTATAAATAAAGAAGATCTAAAACATCAAAATGTAGACCTATAAGTTTGCAAACCTGTAAGTCTCCATTGTGTGATAAGTTAGTTGGAATGTGAAATTAAGATTGAGGTTTGAAGGCATAAATTAAATAATCAACATAGTGCTTCAACATTTTATTAAATTTAAGACCAATACAGAAGGGTGTGGTATTAAGACTCAAGGTCAGTATATCCTAGTGCATATATAGGCAAAACTAAGATTATTTTCCATAATACAGTAAGAAAAAGTGTTAATGAGTCTATATAATACTAAGCTTAATGACAAATAAAATTCATGAGGTTTAACTTCTATCAAGTCTCAATGACCTAGTTGAGAAGGTCAAGTTGCAAAACTTGATTTTTAAATAACTCTCTAAATCTCCACCTACATGTTTAACTCAAGTTGATTTTAGGATTGAAAAGAAGACACAAAGAATAATAGTAAGGTTAGATAAAAAATCATGGACAAGTGAAAAGGGTTATTTGAGATCACAGAAACTCAAAATAAGGTTGAAATGATTGATGTCATAGTCACTTAAAGACTTATAGGCTTAGATACTCATACATAGGCTTGTGTATGAATATAAGAGAGGAAAAAACCTATAGACACCATAAGATGATAATGGTATTTAATTATTATAATAAATATATAAATTCAAATCTCTAAAATTATTTTAAATCATCAAAGTTCCAAAAGAATAAACAAGTGAAGGTCTTTCTCAAAACTGCAATCAGGATACTCAGGCCACTAGGTCTACTTAAGGACATATTTTAAAAATACTAATGCCTAGGTGTATGAGATTTAGGATTAACTTTGGAGGTGGTATGAAACATGGAAAAATTTATCTTTTCAAGTTAAGTTTGTAGTGAACAATAAGGGCAAAAATCAATAGTAAAGGTTTGAGAGACCTACATGCTTAAAACCCTTAAAGGTTTGTTATAGTCAATGGGATCAAACCCTAAGCACATGGATAGAAATAAATGTTAAAAAATATTTAAACATGGGGAGGGATATTTTATACACCATGAATATGGTTGAGATCAAAATGTTTTAGTTTTATGAATGTTGTTCTTATCAAACTCTACCCTCAATTCTCACATAGTATACTAGTCAAGAGGTCTTTTTATGAAGCCCAAAACTCCACCAAGGAGTTGTATAGTGTAAATAGGCCATTGGGGGTGATTTTATGGGTCTCTTAACTTAAATATATGGAATTGGTTAAATACTCATACCTTACACCTGTATAAATGATCTCTAATAACTGAAGCTACTCCAAACTTTGTCTTAACCTTGTGAGGAGCTCAATAAAAGAGAAAAGTTTTGCTTAGATATTGAATGAGAGTTTGAATGGGATTGAGTGGTGTTTATAAATTATGTATATCCCCCCCCAAAAAAATTATGCCTTGTGGCATTATTAAGGATAGATAGGATTTATTCTCTATGAATAATCCTTAAGAAATGAAGACACCTAAAACCCTTATTAAACCCTTACAGTGACCTGATGAGAGATATATACCCTCAAATGGATTATAATGAATTGAAATGACCTTGAAACAAATTTTTTGACACTCTCATATCTCTTTATCATCTTCTCAACCAATTTATTTCCATCTTGAAAGGTACAATTGTATAGAATGATTAGAAATACATGGTTATAGGTGTGTTTGTGAAGGTACAAGGTATGGATTGGCTCCCAAATCAAGTGTAGAGGTTTATTAAGACTTTAAAAATATAATAAAACCATATACAAACCTTTTTGGGTCTCTAAAAAAGATACATAATCTATGCAAGTTAGCAAGTTGGCCAAGAAGGTGAGAAATGCATCATTTACTAGTTAAATGGCCTACCTACAAACCTATTGAACACTTCAAGAGACCTCTCCTCAATGGATTAAATTTTTAGAAGGTTTTAAATAACTAAAAAAACCTATTAAAATAAATAAAACCTAAAAATATCTTAGAAAACCACTTCAGTCACCTCTCAAGCCTATCCAAATGCCTAGACTAGTGTTTTTGACCATTTCATGGTTCACATATCCATATAGGGTCTTAGGAGCTGAAAATTAGCATGGAGTATGGTATTATTGTAGGTAAACTAAATAAAACACTTACTATAATTTTCACTTGTGTGGGACTTATTTTGAGCCAAAACTCAATTTTTAGGCATGGAGGCCTAATTGAGGCTTAATTGGAGAGAGAAATGGGCTAATAAGAGTACTTATATTTGGTGTCAAGTCATAAAATTTGGCATGGATATAGAAGTGGATATTGGGTAATAAAAAAAATCCTTATTTCTCCAAGATATTTCATTCATTATTCTACATAAGGAGGTTTTTATGATTTTAGGGATACAAGGAATTGGGCCTAGTGAGAGCTTTTAGTGTAAAATGAGGTCTTAGAGAGAGTTTAATGACTCTAAATGAATTTGTATAGCTATTATATGATTTTAAATGGACATACATGGATAAATATTTATTTTATGAGGGAAAACTCAACTTTTGAGCCATTTGGGCAACATTGGTGTTATATGATAAAATGGGCTTCAAGCCACCTAAAGAGTTATAATCATCATGGTAGCTTCAGTTATGAAGACTCCTAAATAAGTGTAAGGTTTAAATATTATAAAAATAATGTAACTCAAGGTGGCTTAATAATAAATAAGTCTATTTTTCTACCATAAACCAAGGCAAAGGGGTAGTTTTGGAGAAGAAGACAAGGTATCAAGAAATGTTTGAAATTCCCATGCCACTTGGAGCAAGAAAGCATATTCAAAAAATCACATATGGCTTCCAAGGCTTATTGATATAGTTTAATACCTATTTTCTTTAATTTAACTCTCATGACACAATTTTCACCTCTCTCTCCTATGCCATTATTTATCTCTTCTCCCACTTTTTCTATATATTCAACCATGATAGGCTATGTTTGTATCCTCTACTTGGGTATGGTGAAGCCCTTCCAATTTTCAAGACATTGATCAATGAGAAGAGTATGTTTTTACCTCCTCCTTTGACTGGTTTTAATGTGTTTTCATGATTAGTAGATATTTTTAAGTGATTATCTTTGCTTCCTTGGCATATTGATCCATTTCTTGCATTCATATTCAGTTTTAAACTTCTTTGCAGGTATTGTGAAGTGTTAAAGTGAAGTGTGAAAGGTTTATTGAGTTATATATTCACTAGTGTCATTGTATGACCTCTTGACTATTCCTTATATCCTAAGTATATTTCACAACCTATATAGGAAATTCTTATGTAAAGAGGTATATTAGGAGTGGTGTTTATTTTAGGTTACTCTCTTGGTTGAAGTGCAAATGCAGCTAGTTGGTAGTGGTTAGATATAATTATTACATCACCTCCATTAGATTAGGTTTCTCTCTCTTTTCCAATAAAGTTGGTAGATTAGTTTGTGAGCCTAAGTGATTCATAAAGGGGATATAACCCTTTAAACTAGATATTCACTCCAATATTAGACCACCCATAGCCTAGGATTATCTCCATGTTATTCAAAATTTGGAAGGCTTGAATTACCTTCCAAGGGTGAAAATTTGGTTGATAATAGTTTTGGCACACAAAGTGGGACTAAGGTCCAAAGAAGTGTAAGTATTTTTTACATTTCTATTATACATATAATCCTTTTTATGCATTAAAAAAACATCAATGCCAACTCCAAATGAACTATAGCTAGCATAATCAATCCAAGTGCCTAAAAAATCAAAAAATAATATGTATTCTCAATCTCCATTTAGTGAAAATACATATCCCATACCTTTATATTATTTATATTATACTAATGATTTTCATTTCCTATCCTCAAGTATCCCTCTAACAACATAGTAGTCTTGTCATAACATTTATTCCCCTCCTCTTCCTATGTATACTTTCAATCAGTCTTGACAAGGTCATTGCCCTTCTAGTCAATCTAAACAAGGTGTTAGAAATATGATTATTTATTTTGATAATCAAATGGAAGAGAATCATATAATGAGGGAATACCATAAGAAACAATAATAACTTCAATATCAGAACTTTGTCTATCATCAAGAATTTAAGTTTGAAGAAGAATCTACAACTGGGAAAATTCAAGCTAGGAAAGAGTAAGACACTCAGTTGCTCATGAAAATGCAAAATAATGAAATAGTAACTAGGAAGGTGGCTATAATAATTTATCATGGACATATTTTCCCAATCAACCTCTTATAAAATATGATATAATCATTACATTGTACAAGAGGGGAGTGGGCATTGTTTGAAAAATAAAACCACCATGTCCTAACAAGTGAAAGGTTAAAAATAAGAGACATAATTAAATTCATGGAGAATATATTAATGAGATGAGAAAATCAAAATATTAAATTGAAGAAACCCTAGCCATCATTTTTAATCCCTAGTTAACCTGTTTTGATTCTAAGTCTCCTTCAATTTATACCCACCCTTGCTCAACAACCCAAGATTACTTCATCTTGGAAGCCTTCTTGGACTATGATTACTTGTTATGACATGCCAAACCTTGTGAATTAATGTTCTCCTATGACCACAAAAGACCAATAAAGAGAGAAGATGTTTGAATTAAAGCTAATGAACTCTTTTTCCCTTCTTCAAGAGCCTCTCCAAGAATTTTGCAATAAGCCTAAACCCAAAATTTTAAGTTAGAAGGATATTTTAATAAGTTTTAAGTAGATCAAGGAGTTATATTTACCTCCTACCCCATAATTTTATTAAAAATAGCCTATGATTTTGAAGGTAGAGCATGATTTTATAGCTATAAAATAACATCAAGAAGAAGGTGAAGAAGGTGATATGAATAAGTGTGATGAGGAGCTTACCATTGGTAATATTAATTCACTATAAAATCAAACATGAGATAGGTTTAGCATAATTTTAAGATTAAAAAGAGAGTAGATGATAACATGGCATCCATGAGTAAAGTTTTAGAAGTTGAGGCTCCCTTGGATAACCTTGAAGAGTGTTAAAATGACCAAGAAGAGGTAAATATTTGATTTTAATTACTTTTCTTCATTGAAGATGATGATCCTATATCTTATAGCAAAAAGAAGTTGAAGAATTTGAATGTAGAGGAACCATTAAGAAGCATCCTTCAAGAAGGAATACATGATAAATATACAGCTCCAAGTAAGCATGAAAAATTAGTGACAACCCTTAACAAGCAAGATGAATAAAGCTCATGGCAACAACTATACCATGACTTCATGGGAGAGATTAAAGTGCTCAATAATAGTGAATCTCTTGAAGAGTAAGATGAAAAAATAAATAGGATGTAACATGAGTTATATATTGAAGGAATTGATGATGAAATTTTGGTCTTAAATAAAGTTTCAATCAAGTATGAGGTAATCTTTCATGAGGACACTTTGGTTACTATCCTTGTTTACCATCATGATCAAGTGATAGAGATTGAAAAAGTCAAAACTCAACTAGACCATGGTTCAATTGAAACATTTGATGAGCCTATTGTCCCTAAAGAGAATGGCATGAATGAGGTTGAGATTGACATCCTTTCAAATGACCAAGAGGAAGATGCCTTTTGGTAAGATATTGAAAGTTTTTTCTTGAGGTTGGATGGCAAGCTGGTATTTTCAAGTAAACATACTCAATAAAAAGATAATAAAAGTACACAGATTGAAAGTCATGAGGTTGTAGCTATAGTCACATTGGAGAGCTATCCTAACATGGAACATAAACATGAAGTAAAGGTTTATAATCAATATTAATTTTTATTCATTGGGAACATGTTTGATGTTGGTGATTCACTTTAAGGTCTACTAGAGGATTGAAAACCATGAAGTAGATGAGCTCAACAAATCAAAGGTCTAAAATGTAGATTATTTCACAACCTTATTCATCATATGAAGAACATGATATTAAAATCTTCCATTTTGATCTATGAGGATTAATCATAGCATGTTAGTTTGTACATAAGTATTTTTTTATGTTTGTTGTGTTCCCTAAGTGCTTTGTAGCACAAGCATGGTGTGTTTCTTGTTGGTAATTTATATATTTTTTTGTGTTTTTCTCATTTTATGTGTGTTGGAGGTCAATATATCATATTATATTATTCAAGATTCTTGCATCCAAGGTTAAGGTCTATTTAGGTCTGAAGTTAAGTAAAAGTGACACTATTTCCCAATGGAAGGACAAGACTACTAGTCTAATTAGCATTGAAATCCTTCTACCCTCATGAATCATAATTTTTTTGACCATGTTTTACCCCTAACCAAAAGGGTCAAACCCTATAGGTTGAAACTTGAGTTGTCATGTCTTAATAGCTTTGTTCTAGTCCTTACCATGCCTTAATAGTCTTCAAAAGTTCTTCATAATATCTTATTATCATTTTTTATGGTAAATTTAGAGAAATTCAAGTAATGGTTTTCTTGTCTTAGACTAGCTTATTCATTTCATGGTGATAAAAAGGGTGAGTACAAGAGGTGTCATAGGTCCTTATGTTGTTATTCAAGTCATATTTTCCCTTTAATCAACATGTATAGACATTGCACATGTGTTTGAAAAGTTTAAGGTTAATTTGCAAACTTTGAGGTAAAGTTTATATGAAAGGAAAGTTATTTTAACTAATCCCCACATATGTGAAATTGAAATGTCCATACAAATACCTTTCCAAAGTTATTAGAGGAGTTACATAACTATCATATATGTTAGGTTATTAAAAAGAGATTAATTTCTTGCATTTCAACACTAAATAAGGGAGTTTCACTCACTTGAATAAACTTGGGAAATTCACTTTATGGTGAAAATAACTTATAACTATATCCTCAACTCCCTAAATCCATATACATGATTAGATTGTAGGTACAGGTCCTGCAAGTGTAAAACATGTTTCTTCTCCTTCATCTCTCTCTTCACAAGCTCACAAAGTTAGTTCTCAAATGATCAATATGGATAGAGGAGAGAGTTGGGTCCTTAAATTTTTTCTAGAGGAGGGGGTCCTAGTAAGTTTTAAATTTGTGGCATTGGTTTGTATATCAATCCCATCTCCTTTATGAATAATAGTTAATACTCTAGGATACTCTAAAACTATCTACAAACCCCAAAGGATCAATTTTTCTCCTCAAGATTGAAGTGTGAAATATGTTTTAAGAATGAGATCAATAAGATATGCACAATCTCATTTATGTTTATCTAAGCCTTACTCGGAATGTGTGGGCCTACGAAGACAAGCATTCTCCACTTTAGCATAATTTATAGGTTTTTCACTTAAGGTTTAAAGTTTTATGTAGGGTATATTGCACCCAAAAATTGTTGAATGTGTTTCACCATATTTAAACTTCAATTAAAGGTATCCAATAAACTAAACCAATACTCCAAATGGCACTCATAACTCACCTTGTAGACTATGTGTAGGCTGTATGTGTAACAATGGTTGCTAAAGGTCTTATTCTTCCTTATTAAAGTTAATGAGGGTATTTAACTCATAAATAATGCAATGAAACACTTAAAAAGTGATCTAATGGTATAAATAGATAAAAATAGGTTTAAAAAGGGATCAAACTTTGAAATGAAGAAGATCTAAAGCGTCAAAAAGCAGACCTACATGTCTGCATTATGTGAGAATTTGGTTGGAATGTCTACTTAAGATTGACTTTTTAATTCCTAAAGGATAGAATTAAAATTTGAATAAATCTAAGACCAAAATAGAAGGGTGTGGTCTTAATACTAAAGGTCAATAAATCCTAGTGAATCTATAGGTACAAATAAGATTGTTTGATATAATACAGTCAAACAAAAGAGAGTGTTAATGATTATATAGAATAATAAAATAAATGAGAAGTAACCTTTATGAGGTTAAAATTTTATCAAGTCATAATTACCTAGTTGAGAAGGTCAAGTTTCAAAACCTGATGTTCAAAGAATTCTCTTAATCTCCACCTACAAGTTTTCCTAGTGAATCTATAGGTAGAACTAAGATTGTTTGATATAATATAGTTAAACAAAAGATAGTGTTAATGATTCTATATAATCCTAAAATAAATGAGAAGGATCCTTTATGAGGTTCAAAATCTATCAAGTCATAATTACCTAGTTGAGAAGGTCAAGTTTCAAAACTTGATGTTTAAATAACTCTCTTAATCTCCACCTACAAGTTTAACTCAAGTTGATTTCAGGCTTGAAAAGAAGACACAATGCATAGTAGTGGTGTTAGAGACCAGATCATGGACAAGTGAAAAGGGTAATTTGAGATCACAAGAGACTTAAATTAATGTTGAGATAGCTAATTTCAAATTCACTATAAGACATACAGGCCTAGATACTCATACATAGGCCTATGTATGAAGATAAGAGAGGAAAAACCTGTAGATGCCATAAGAGGCCAATGGTCTTGGAGTATGATAAGAAAGAGATAAATATTTTTCTGTAAAATTGTTTTAAACCATAAAAGTTCCAAAATAACAAATAGGTGAAGGTTTTTCCCAAAACTAAAGTCAGGATACTTAGGAATTGACCTAAAGATCTACTTGAGGACACATTTGAAAAAGACTTATTCCTAGGTGTATGAGATTTAGGATTACCTTGGGAGGTTGTATAAAACATGGAAAAAATTCTCTTTAAAATTAATTTTGCAGTGGAGAATAAAGTCAAAACTCAATAGTGAGGGTTTGAGAGACCTATAGGCTTAAACCCCTTAAAGGTTTATTATAGTCAATGGGATCAAACACAAAACACATGGATAGAAATAAATGTAAATGAAACACTTTGAAACATAGGGAGGGATATGTTATATATAATGAATATGGTTTAGATAAAAATATTGTAGGTTTATGAGTGTTATTCTTATCAAATTTTTCCCTTAGTTCTCACACAATATACTAGCCACTAAGTCTTTTTATGAAGCCCAAAACTACAACAAGGAGTTGTATGGTGGAAAGAGTCCATTGGGGGTGATGGCATGGGTATATTAAATCAAATATATGACATTTGTTTAATATTAAAGTCTTACACCTATATGAATGATCTCTAAGAATTGAAGCTACTCTAAACTATGTCCTAGCCTTATGAGGAGCTCAAAAGAAAATCAAAGTTTTTATTAGATCCTAAAGGCAATTTTGCATGGGACTGATTGGTGTTTAGGGATGATGGATAGGTCCCCCAATTTCCACCTTGTGGAATTAGGAAGGAGAGATATATTTTTTCTCTATGAACAATCCTTAAGAAATAAAGACACCTAAAACCCTAATTTAACCTTTGCAATAACTTGATGAGAGAGATATACCCTCAAGTGGATTATAATGAGTTTAATTGACCTTAAAATTACTTTTTTAACACTCTTGAATCTCTTTAACATCTTCTCAAGTAACTGGTTGCCATGTGGAAAGGTATACTTATATGAAATGGTTAGAAATACATGGTTATATGTGTGTTTATGAAGGTACAAGGTATGGATTAGATATAAAACCAAGTGCATAGGTATATTAATACTTTATAGAGATCTTTAAACCATTCACATTCCTTTTCAGATCTCTCAAAATGATACATAAGCTATGCAAGTCATCAAGTTGGCCAAGAAAGTGAGAAATGCATCATTTTACTAGTTAAATGGCCTACCTATAGACCTATTGAACACTTCAAAAGACCTATCATCAATGTATTTAATTGTGATAAGGATTTTTATACCTAAAAAAATCTTCCAAGGACTATATCCTAAAAATATCTTAAAAAATAACTTCAATCATCTCGCAAGCCTAATTAAATTCCTAGACTAGGGTTTTTGACCATTTCATGGTTCGCATATCTGTAGAGGGTCTTAGGAGACAAAAATTGGCATGGAGTATGGTATTATTATAGGTAAAATTAATCAAACACTTCCTATAATTTTCACACATGTGGGAGTTATTTATAGCCAAAACATAGTTTCTAGGAATGAAGGCCTAATCGATGCCTAGTTGGAGAGAGAAAATGCACTAATAAGAGTACTTATAGTTGGTGTCATGTCCTAAAATTTGGAATGGAGTTGTAAGGGGGTACTAGGTTTTCATGATTTCAAGGCTACAAATAATTAGGCTTAGTGAAAGCTTTTGGTGTAAAATGAGGTCTTAGAGAGAGTTTGATGACTCCAAATGAGTTTTTCCAAGTCTCATATGATGCAAAGAGGCCATCCATGGAGAAATATTTATTTTATGAGGGAAAACTCAAGTTTTCATCTATTTGGGTAAGATTTGTGTAGTAGGAAAAAATAGGCTTTAATCCACCTAAGGAAGATGTAATCATCATGGTAGCATAAGTTATGAATACTCCTAAACAAGTGTAAGGTGTTAAGAGAAAAATAATAATGTAACTCAAAGTGTCTCAACAATAAATAAGCTCATTTATCCATCATAAGCCAAGGCAAAAAGGAAATTTTGAATAAGACAAGGTGTCAATTAAGGTTTGAAACTCCCACAACACTTGAAGCAAGAAATCAACTTCAAGAAAGCACACATTTTCTCCAAGTCCTATTGAGATAGTTTCATACCTCCTTTATTTAATGTATCTCTCATAAGACACTTGTCACCTCTCTCTCTTACACCGTTATTTCTCTCTTCTCTCACTTTTTCTATATATTCAGCCTTGATAGGTTATGTGTGTAACTTCCACCTAGGTATGGTGAATACCTACCCATTTTCAAGCCTTTGATAAATGAGGAGAGTCTAGTTTTACCTCCTCATTTAAGTGTTTTCAATGTGTGTGCATGACTAGTAGATCTTATCAATTGATTATATTTGCTTCCTTGGCATATTTGTCCTTTTCTTACATTCATATTTAGTTTGAAACTTTTTTGTAGGTTTTGTGAAGTGTTAAGGTGAAGTGTGAATGTTTTATTGATTTGCCTATTCACTAATTTCATTGTATGACCTCTTGACTAGTCCTCCAATCCCAAGCATATTTCATAACCTCCATAGGAAATGTTGATGTAAAGAGGTAGATTAGGAGTTGTGCTTGTTTTAGGTTAGTCTCTTGGTTGAATTATAAATGCAACTAGTTAGTAGTGGTCAATTATATTTGGTACCTCACCTCCATTATAACAGGTTTGTCTCTCTTTTCTTAGAAAGTTGATAGATTAGTTTGTGAGCCTAAGTTATTCATCAAAGGGATCTATCCCTTTAACCTAGAGATTTAATCCAATATTAGGTCACCCATATCCTAGGATTATCTCAATGTTATTCTAAATTTGGAAGGATTGAACTACCTTCCAAGGGTGAAAATTTGGTTGATAACATGTTCACTTTCATCCTTTGTGCATTTTGACATATTTTTCAACCCTTTTTAGATATGTGGTTTTAGGGTTAAATGGGTTAATATCCTATGCATAAGGATGAATAAAACTATTATAAAGTAGTATAATTAACTAAAAACTCGCATAAATAAATATTATTAATTAGAATGTTGAGTTATGATAAATTATAAAGTACACTCAAAATAATAGTTTGATTGCATAAACACAAAGAAGATATAATAATTATCTTAATTACAAATGCATAGATAGTTATGAGAAGTACATAGGTGGAAACAAATAGGGGAAATATCAACATATAGTTGAAATATTATTTCTGGAGACCTGGACACTTTCATAAAAATTTAGACACTTCCATCAACTTTAGTGTCCTCCTATGGAATTTTTTGTCTTGCCCAAATCATATGCTCTTTTCTAGATCTGATAGTTTCACATTTATGGATTTTATTTGTTACCTTTTTTATGATATATTTGTATCATGAACATAAGTTTTATATGACTATGTATATATCATATGTTTAGCTCTTCAATTTAGGTATTTTTGCCTTGACAAAAATGGGTTAGTGGTCTCATGGTGTCAAGCTAACCTCAAGGACCCCTCTATCAATGATAATTGCCTACATAGCCCATACTCTAAGGAGGGATTCATTATTATGTATTTATCTCATAAGTGTTGGGTTGCATGGGAACAAGGGTGTAATATACTATATGTAAGGGCGTGTAATTATCTAGATTTTAACCTTAAAAATACTTCTCATGGGATTTCTTTGAGTGGTTTAGACTTGTAATATGACTTCCCCTATGACTAATATGAAAATATGGAAGAATAAGGAAGAATAATTCAATTGTGGAATTTATTTATTGATCTTGAATATGTGTTTTCTTGGTATTTTTTATATGAATAATGAGTAAGATTAGATTTGTATTTATACCATGCCTTTTAAAAATATATCATGTTATGGTTCAATAAGACAAATGGGTTGACTCATAGGTTTTGAAATATTTTCAAAGTAAATGAATTTTGAGGACTACACACTTGATAATAATATGGACACTTGTGTTGATACAAGTGTCCTTATGTGGGATGAAAGTGTTTGATAGGATAAGAAGTTGTTGAGTATATAAAACTAGTAATGAAGGATAAATATCATGTTTTCATTTTTTTGTATAGTGTAGAAGATCAGGTCATCATAAATGATAGGGTTGGACTATAAGATAAAATGTTAGGCACATTTAGATGGTGAATATGTGCTTTTTATTAGTAGGGAGGTCTATAACTAAAGGTTATAATTTTTATAGTTATTTTTCAAGTATATAATACTGAAATGTTATATAAATATGATTTAAGTATCTATATTTACCCCTCCCCCTTTTAATATAGTAATGCACAAAGATAAAATAACTAGGTTAAAAGAAATAAATGTGTACTTGGGTATGTATAACATAACTTGCATTTACTTGAGCCCACTTTGAGTGTGTTTTTGGTGTATATAATCTAAAATTTGACATAATTGAAATGATTAAAAATAAAGAGAGCAATGAAGGAGTAAACTTGTGTGTCAATGCAACCATATTTCCCCTTGGTACTTTGACCTAGTAAAGATGCTTTCTTGTGAATCATTGAAGCTGAGAGAGGTATAAAACTAAACACTGGATATTTAAATAGGGAGATTAGAAGGTAATTATGGCCAAATTATGGTGTAGGGGTGAGTTATGACATGGTCATTGAGATCATTGAATCTCAATCATAGAACTCAAATAAAAGTATAATAGGATCCAAGTTAAGGGGTATAACCAACTCATCCTACAAAATTGAAGTAGTGTTATGACATTGAGGGTGTTTATTCAAAACCACACTACTAAGGGATCAAAATGATATAGACAAAAAATTCTCAAAAAAGTGGTTCCTAGTGAAAATGGTACTTTGTAAAAAAGTTTGAATAAGTTTGACTATGTATTTGTAATTTTTGGTTCACTTGCATGGAATATACACCTATAATGTGTCTCAATATAAATTATCTATAAAAATGTAACCTCTAATCTATAATCATGTATAGTATCTATCATAAATCTAAGAATCTCTACCCTAAATCTGTAAAAAACATGTAATGTATAGGATTTTGACCCAAGTGTATATTTGAATAATGTAAATTATAATGAACTTCTGTATATTCTAAGAACTATATAAGTGTGGAGGTCATGTCTATATGACATGAACCCACTAATATTCCCCCCATTTTTAGGTTATAAAAATGGAATATGGTAGTTACCTTACCTAAAAAGGATAATATAATTGAATAATTTGTATATGAATCATGTAGCATATATGAGTAACATGTCTAAGTAGATATATCAATTAATTTCATAGTATTTTATCACAAGAAGTCCTAATATGCATGATATGTATCATTACAATGTCTAAAAAAGTAACAATATAATCTCAAAAAATAATCAAATACACACACAAAATAACACTCAATGCAACATAAAACGGATCTACAGAGACCACAAACAAGGGGCATATTCAAATGTTTCACACCATAAGTAATGACATATTCAAATATCCAAATATAAATAAAAAGAAACATATAGTAACACAAGGGACAAAATGTAAATAGCATATTCAAATGGTACACATTAAAGATAATAACAAGCCCAAAAATACACTTAAGGAAGTGACAATGTGATTAAATGAAGTATAAGCAACCAATATAATCATATCATACTAGTGCTTGCAAGTATGTGTTAGAAAAAATGTCATGTAACATAAAATATCACATACAATGTGAAATATGTAAACATGATTATATACATTTGTAATCTTTAGTATATAATCTCAACATGATAATGGAAAGGTGGTCATAAAATAATGTAACTTGTATCAATCATGATCATACAAGAAAATTCCCCAAATGTAGTATGCCATATGGGAAGAAGAAAGTTCAACATCCATATGTGCAAGTATCATGGATCTAGGGTATGCCTATATCACACTCAAATATACTTTAAATATATGTGTGTATATAAATGATATGTTATCAACTAACATAAAGTAAATAACTTAGATGTTAAGGAGATAGTAAACATGTGAATACTTAATATTTTTTGTATTTTTTATTTTATTTGAATGTTTTTTTAATTTTACTGAATGTTTTCTTATTTTTTTATTTTTTGGAAAGGGAAACGCTAATGTATGATTCCATATGATGGATGCTCATAATTACCTCAATCTTCGAATATAGTACATCAAATTAGTGATATTACCAAGGATCATGTACAAATGTAATATTTGGAAATGTAAAATAGGTGGTACTTTGCATATGTCTCATAGGACTCTATGGTCTAATAGGTAATAGATGGGGTATGGGTTTGTGGATCACATTATTACTACTTTTTAGTTTATTAAATGTCACTATAATTGTAACATGTTTATTTTATCTTTCAAAGTGGGTAGACCACGTAGGAATAATGACAATTTTGTGGAATCCATTGTGTATCTCTAGTGTAACACTCTATCAAGTATGGGATGCATAAGAAATGGGATTGATTTTTTATTACACTTTTATGGATGATTAACCTTATTATGTTTTATAATTATTTTTCTAGGAATAAAATTCTCTTTTTATGGTGGATGTTCATATGGAATTACATAAACTATGATTACCCTATTGGTATGAGTGTATTTATTACACCCATGTATTTTGGAAGTTACAACATGAATTATGTGTTTATTGTTTCAAATACTTTACTTTTTTTCATGTAATATGTTTGAAATATGATATTTTATTATGTGGTAAAATATTGGTAGTTTTTTATTTACTTTGATTCAGTGATGATAGAGGCAATCATTGTACACAATGGAATATAGTTGGGAATAAAAATTCTTGACTATAATGATCATGTGGAAACTTGTTTTTTATTTCTATTATAACAAAATATTTGGTGGATATTTATAAATATAAAGTATATATGTTTTAGCTTTAGCCTTGTAACTTGGTTTAGTTAACTATTCTTATTCTGTATAAAAAATAGGTATCAAAGTATGATTGGATTCTATAACCTGTGGATTTGTGCTTCCCCCAAGCACACCTCTAGTGAGAAATCGATCAACTAATGGTTGATTGGTAAGATATGTGTGGGAAGGTTTATTTTTTTTATAGGATGAACTATGATAAATGATTCTTATAGTGATTTTTTTATACCAGGGATGATAAACCATATGTTCCTTACTAGGAGTAGAAGGGGATGTCTCAACCCTCTTAGAGTGACATCAAGAAAAAGATTTTGTTGTCTATTTATTAAATTTAATAACTCCTATGTATATAATTTATGTAATATTTTGTTTTAGATAAAAATAATAATTATCAAAATACCCATAAATACCATGGTAAGTGTAAAAGGGTTGTCCTTCCACCTTTTTAAATCTATGTGGTGGCTGGTAGCAATTTGGAGGAAGATTAATCAACCATTTATCCATTATCATATTAAATATATCATGTGGTCTCTCTCTTATATTTTTAAACTAAATTGGTTTCCTCTTAGTATATGTATATGTTTTAACTATAGGAGGTATTTTTTATGTGGATCCATTTCCTGTATGTAAAACCTTTACAATATTTTCCTTGACATAAACTATAGATTTGTAAGAATGTTTTGAGGTGGCACATGAACCTTCTTGGCTTTTTTCTTCATTTTTAATTATTTTTTAACATGTTTTCCTTTAGGTGAATATTTAGATGATTCAATATTGGTATTTGTTAGTGCACATGCATATTTATGCACATCCATGTATAATCTATCAAAGAAAGTAAAACAATTATGCAATGATTTTTATTTTAGTATTAAAAAATACCCCTAATAAATATAAATTACATTTCAAAAATTTGATGGTGTATAATTGAAGGGTCATAATACATCCTTAAATCTAAAAAAATAATATCGAATAAACTCATCATTATTTTGTGTTAAGCCTTGAAAATGTTTTAATGGTAAATTAGGCAATTTATTCTTATGAAAATCATTTAAAATATGTCTTCAAGTTTATTTAATGTTGGTGAGGACCCATTTATAAGGATATATAACTAATTTATAGCCTATGGTGTTAAACTTATATGGAAGGATTTAATAATAATCATCCATCTTTAGCCCAATGTCAAAGGACTGTACATATTATTTCCAGTGATTTGTAGGGTCTCCTTTACTATCAAATGGAGGTAACATAGGCATAAAAAAATTGGTAGGATAAATATGATAAAAAAACATCCCATGTAATGATTTGATCTTCTAGGATATTATCATTAAAAGTAGCATCATGTGAAAGTACTTTTATTATCTCCTATAGTAGTCATCATAGATATTATGTCACTGGGAGTACCTTTTGGAGAGTTTGAAGATGTATTCATAGGTTGTAACTTACAATCCATATGAAACATAGGAATGATGTCCACTTCATAACTATCATTGCATTCTATTTTAAGATTATGACATGTTTGAAAATAATTGGGAAAAGGAGCATCCATTATACATGATGATTCAATTGAGGTTATCATACCATTTTGAATATCTCAAAGGTTGATACAACTATCATTTGAAATATTTTGATTACTTAAATTTTTAGTATATGCAAGGGGGATACCAAGTGTAATTTCATTATTTTCATCTAGAATTGGAACATTCTTTTGAGTAGAAAATGTAAAAGAGGGGGAAAGATCAATATTCTCTATTTTGGTTGAAACATCATCACATGAATTAAAAATGCAAGTTTCACTTTATTTTTTGAATTCAAATGAGAAATGGATAGAATATACAATGTCATTTACTAAACTATATCCATCATGACCATATGAGAAAGGAACATTATCATAACAAGTATTTGAATATTGAGTTGCATTATTGATCCATGGCATTAGAAATCATTTTATTAGGAAAACTTTAGAAAATATGTTTTATTGTTTATATTAAATTGGAATAATGGTAGAAGAACATGAATCTACACTATTTTTAATAGTACTATCATTTTCATTTTTCCAACCTAAAAAGATATGGATAAAAGTAGTACATGCATGTGTATCATTGAGATCTATATATAGAGAAGTATTTTCACTATTTTCATTTACATGAACTAAAGGACTAAAAGATTAAAATTGAGTAACATTTTAATTATTTCATAAAGAAGGTAAACATTAATTCTTTGTAAAAATATAATAATTGAGGAAATAAGATGTACATTCAACTATTAGTTTGTATTTAGAATGTTTTGTGCATGAAAGATTATTATTTTCAACATTTATAGCAATATTATTATGCATGTTCATTTTATAACATTGAATTCTATGCAATGCATTAACTAATGAGACATTTGATGTTTCTTCAATTAGCTCATCATTATATTCAAAGATATGCAAAGTAGGATAAACATGAGAACTAAGATATTCAAGATCATAATTGAAATATGTGGAATCACAATCATAAATAAAATATGAAAACATGCTATCAGTGCCACTGTATTCAATAATATTTGAATTTTCATTGTTGGTGTTTTCATTATTGTAATTGCAAGGACTGGATACAAAGGAAGAATATGTATTACAATTTAGTTGAGCCATAAGATCCTCATAAGCAATGCATTGATCATTAGGAAGATTTAAAAACATGTCTAAAGGATGAGGCTTCTTAGGGTTTTCATCATGATTATGAATTTTAATGGTTGTAAACCTAAACATGCCTAAGAGAAATAAATTAAAAGGCCTAGGGAAATGAAGATAATAAGTATAACTTACACTATGTCCATGCAAAAGAAATTAGATATGAAAAAATAAATAAAAAATATGTAAGATTTGTAGAAGGAAGAAACCCAAAATCAACGTAGGGTTAGGCTCAATTAAAATTAGATGATAGGTTCACCAAATGTTTAACCCTTTTTATATATGTTATTTTAGAGTTAAAGAGGTATAATAACCTATGCAACATGATGAATACAACTATTTTAGAGTAGGACAATTAATTGAAAACTCAGATAAATGAATATTCTGAATTAAAATGTTGTATTATGCTAAATATATAAATTACACTAAAAAAATAGTTTGATTACATAAAAATGAAGAATAAAAAATAATACTTAGCTCATCTACAAACAAAAAGGAATATTTGATAAGTACAAAGGTGTAAATAGGAAGGGGAAATATCAGGATGTAGTCAATAGATTACAAAAATATTATTTATGGAGAACTAGACACTTATGTCAAACTATAAAGTCTTCCATCAATGTTAGTGTCCTCATATGTACATTTATGTCCCACCTAAAATATAGTCTCTTTTTAAATATAATAACTACACTTTTATGGGTGGTTTTGTCTCCTTTATTATGATTTATTTGTATCACTTTCACATGATCTATATGACTGTAAATATAAAAGTTATATATCTTCACCATAGGTCTTTGTACCTTTCCAAAAATGGGTTAGTGGGCTCATAATTTTGAGCTTATCTTAAATATACCTTTGTCAATGAGCACTACCTACATAGCCAATAATCAAGGAGGGCCTTAGACTTATATAGTTCTCCCCTAGGTGTTGGCTTGTGTGTGTATAAGGGCGCAATATATAATATGTAAGAGAATGTAATGATCTATCTTGTAACTTAAAAAAAATTACCATGGGTTTTTATTTGAGTGATTTAGACATGTAATATTATTGATCCTATGACTAATATGAAAATAGGGAAGAATAGGGTAGTAAAAATTAGTTGTGCATTTAATTGATTGAGATTAAATAGGTGCATTCTTGGTATTTTCTAGATGAATAATGAGTAGTATTATATTTTTATTTATACCTCACATTTTGAAAATATATCATGGTAGGGTTAAATAATACAAATGTGTTGATGTATAGGATTTGATAAATTTTAAAATTAGATGAATATTGAGGATTGTAAACTTGATAAGAATCTAGAGACTTATATGGATGCAAATGTCCCTATGTGGGATGTAAGTATCCAGTAGGATAGGAAGTTGTTGAGGATATAAACCTAACATTGAAGGATATATACTAGGTTTTAATATTTTTATATAGTGAAATATATTTGACTCATCATAAATGATAGAGTAAAACCATAAGATAAATAGTTAAGCATAGTGAGATAATGAATGTGAACCTTTCAGTAGTAACAAGGTCTAAAAATTAAGGTCAAAGCCATGATAGGTATTTGAAAGGTGTAAAAATTTGATATATTATATAAATCATATTAAATTATGTACACATCTATGTAATTTTTGAAAAATGTCCCTTCACCTGTAGGTCACATGTGTATATTTAAATGCCTTTGATTTACTGTAGGATCCACTATGTGCCTTCTTATTTACTCTAGCCATATCACAATGATAAGAGGTAAAAAATATTTTAATGGAATGTGGTTGTGATTTAACTCAACATATTGTGTGTTAAGTACTACCTACATACCAATACTCTGAATAGGGATCAAAATCCATGTAGTTCTCCCATGTTATAGTGTGTGTGTATAATACTAGTGAAATGTTATATGTTGGTGCAATCCTGGTGTGATTATGTTCTTAAATAAATTAATTTTGACATTTGTTTTATATTCATATCAATCTCAAGTCTTCTTAGGATGTAAGGACTCACAATTGGTAAGAATAGGTGTTTTTATCTTAATGTATAGATAGGTATTTTGGTGATTGAAGTGATATAAGCCTCTTAGTCATCTAGTGAAAAATGGGAGAAAACATGCTTATATAGTATAAATTTTAGGATTTCTTAAAATTGGGATTGTAAAACATGTGGAATGACCCATTAGGATAAATTTTAACTTCATAAACTAGTCATTAATTAGTGGGAGGATGAAACTGATAGTTCAAACATAACCGAGCAGTTAGTTTATCTTGAAGGAATAGAGACAACCAAATTGGTATTTTGAATCAATCAAGTAAGGAGTCCATGTTTATTGGAATGATGAATATGAACATTTAAAATCATATTTTTGTTAAGATAGAGGGTCATTTGTATATAAGTAGAAGAATAGTAGTTTAAAACTGTGAAATAAAGCATAGGTTAAGTGTGCATAAAGGGTGGTCACAAGTGTATTATTTTAGAATTAAATATTAATTTAGTGTCTAAATGTATCCCCATTTTATTTTATTAATTATAAAAAGATAAATACTCAATTAAAATTAAGATTGTTATACATGAGCTTACATGTGAATAATTACCTTTAGTATTTATCACATGTTGAACTATGCTTTAGGCAAACCTGTAATGAAGCTATTGACCAAATTTTGACCTCAATTAAAAAATGGTAACCCCATCTAGGTTGAAAACTCATAGGGTTGTAAAATGTTTTTCATTGTATTGTCATGGTCTTAAATGTTATTAAATAGTTCTATGTGATCATACTTGTCCTTGTCTAGCATTGTCCAAGGTTTGGTCTTATTTTCACATGTCTAGTCGTATGGGTCAATATCAAGGTATTGAAATGGTAAAACATAATAAAAGGTTTAATATGGTTTAATTTCATTATAAAACACTACTTATATGCCATTAATATCATAATATCATGCACTAATATTTTATTTAACTCCTATATGCAAAAATGTCAATTTGGCCACCTTTTGGCCCATGTGGAAGAGTTAGACATACCATTACATTAAGAAAACATTTCAATAAGATTCCCAAAATCCATGATATCAAAAATGGGTTAGATAATGTTCATGAATAATTATATTCTAATAACATCTATAATTTAATGCCTAAACTTGGCAAAATGACACTTTATAAGCACTTGTATGGCCTTGTAAGATTAGTTTTAAGTTTTAAATGGTTTATACGTGACTCTTGGACTCCCTTAGATCATTTTATATATTTGGACCAAGTTTCAAGTTGAAATAACACTTCAAACACATTTTTTCCTCCATCATTGCCTTCATAAGCTTAAGAAGGAAAATTTGAACTAAATGGTACTACCGAGAGAGAGAGAGAGAGAGAGAGAGAGAGAGAGAGAGAGAGAGAGAGAGGAGAGAGAGAGAGAGAGAGAGAGAGAGAGAGAGAGAGAGAGAGAGAGAGAGAGAGAGATTTTGGAGTGAAAACTTTGGCCATTTTTATGGGTCTTATTAATATTGAAATAATTGTAATTATTTTTCATATTTGTGGCCTCTTATTTATGAATAATTGCTAAGAGTGATATTAGGTCACTATGGCCTATCCATTTGAGAGGGGTATATTCTTGCATTTGTTTCTCCACTTTAGAATTATATGGAGAATAACTATTTTGAGGGTGTTTTTAAGAGTTCAATTATATTCTTTTAATTTTTTTTATTATCCAAATCATTTCTATGAGGTGCCTTCATTTGGAGGAAAAGTGGTCTTGATATGCAGGTGTTCCAGTCAATTATGGTGCAAGTTTCTATTTTGTATTCATAGTGGTCACTCTCATAGGTTTATAATGTTTCATCACTCATGTAATATCCCTAAATTTCATGTATTTTATGTGATTTTTTATAATATTTGTCTCTTATCTATATTCTTCAAGTGTGCCTATTCTTTGGAGACATAGTTTGTGTTTGAATAGTCTACTACATGTTTGATTATTAATTTGGCTCAATTACCAGTAATAAATCATGGTAAAATGTTATAATATGAAATTATACTATTATAAGTATGATAAAATTAAGATAAGAGTCCAAATGCACACCTTCTAATGAGAGTCATAGGTGTCTCTTTCATATACAGGCATGTATAAACTATAAGAATAGTTTAAAAATGTTAAATACTCATGGAGGTATCTAATACATATATTTATACACTCACATGGTCTTGATTACCATATTTACATTGTATATTTTCTCAGATTGACCTAAATTCTCTAAGACCACACACAAACCTCATAAGATACTTCACTATGTATATAGTCTATATGAACTATAAGATGAGTTAAAGGTGATATGAGACATGGTCATCGGCTCTATAAGAACTTGAAGGAGTGATAATAAGTGTCATGTAATTGAAACTATTAAAAATTTTCAATAATTAAAGAGATGATTATGTATAGCCCTAAATAGTCAAGTAGAGTCCTGCATGCCCTAAGCTTGTAGGTCCTCATTTGAGACCAAATTCATCCTCAGATCAATAAAATCAAAGTATAAAACATGGAGACATAAAATAATTGTAGATGAAAATAGTGTCACAAATAATGAAGAGTAACTTAGTTAGTTTCAAGTTAGATAAAGGTTAAATGAGTGAAACTATGTTCACAGTCAAATGATCACCTACAATACTATGTATAAAATGGGAAAGAGACAAGTGGTTTGAAATGTCATGAAGGATAAAATATAATTTATAGAAATGATAATGAATAATCATATTTATTTTAATACTTTTAATCATCATAGAAAGTGGAAATCACTAGGTTTAAGACTGTATGCTCAAACCTAGCCCTAATGAACACCTACAACCATGTTTTAAAAGGTGTAAGGTAAAATGCATATAATGAAGAAGATGAGATGTTTTATATATGATTAAAACCTAATTGTTATCTAAAACAATTTCAATAATCATTGAATATGACCACTAAACTATAAGTGAATACTTTGAAACTCTTATATACAACCCTAACCCTAAAAGGTACCTATAGGCCTATGTCGATATTAGTCCACTTTCAAGTTGAATAGAAGGAAGAGGTGGTTGAAAGATGATCTAAAATTAAATTATATTATCAAGGAAAATAAAAAATACATATATAAATTATTTGGTGTGAGGGTAAGATATAAACCCAAAGAAGATGGTCAAGATAGTCTCTAACACCTACAAGCTACAAACTCCAAGAATAGGTTGATCTCAAGCCTAAAAGGAAGGGCAATACATATGGAGGAATCTAAGGTATACCTAAAATATACATAAATTTCATAGGGTCATTATAAAACCAAATTAAACATGGAATATTGAAAAAACTAAGTTTCAAGTCCCTACACATACTCTATCAACACATATAGGTATGTGTACTTATGTGAGAGTTTTACTTGATTAAAGAAAGGTAATGGATTGAGAATGGGTATGAAATGAACAAAGGGAATTTTGGAATTTTATATAGTTTTAGTGACATAATATATAACCATAAAACCTAAAAATAGAGGTAGAAATGGCCAAAATTTTGTTTAACAATAATGAAGCCTAAGATACACACAATCACTAGTAAACCTAGCTAGTCTTGAAGGAAATTGATTTTTTGAGGCTTATATAGGCATAATAACACCTTATGATATTTTAAATAGGATTATTATGAGTGAAATAACATTTTAATGTTAATTTAAAAGCCATACTAATAGTATACATACCCACTATTTTGTCTCAAACCTTGCCCACTCCATTGACAAGTGGCAGTCATGAGACCAAGAGGTCCATTTGAATGTAAAGTAAAAATAATAATTTAAAAAACCATGGAGGGACTTGGAGAAAACAAAAAAATATATAAAATGTCTCAATACACTCTCATGTTTTAAAATAATCTTAGTCTTCATCTAAATGCCCTTGAGAGCTAGTAAGAAGGTGACAGGTCTTAAACCCCAAGCCCTCTAACTAGTACGCTAGATGCATAAAGTGGGTTAATTATCCTTGAAAAGGAATGTATAATAATTATGTGGATTTTTCTTGATTTTTTTGAACCTCTTCCAATAATAATATGGATTTTTGAATCCCAAAAACTCAAATTTGACTTCTCTCAAATTTAAGGAAGCTAAGCATGCCACCCAAGAAGTAACTTTACACACTCACACCATATCTCACACATTTTATGGGAATATTATCCATTTTTGATAGTTTATTAGGTTATTAAATAATTTTTTCCAATTTTAATTAGTTAAATTGGTGATTTCCTCTTTATGAATAATCGTTAAGACCCCAAACTGATCTTAAACCCTCCTAAAACCTTGATAGTGACCAGTCAAAGAAAAAATACCTCTAAAGCACATATAATTCCATAATTTTATCCTAAAAAATATTTTATGTTGTTTAGGACTCTAAGGAGGTTCTCGACATGTACCTAGTCTATACTTCTAATTGTATGGACTATCTTAAATGCCCTATTTTTCATGCTTTTTAGTGTTTTATAGGTGTTCTAAGAAAAATTAAACTTCAAAATAATTTTATTATGTTAATTTGGATGTGTCATAACTATTTAAGCCCAAAAAAATTCACAATATATTTTTTAGATGGTCAAATAAGGCTCATTTTCCAATGCAATCTCAAATAGGCCGAAAATGAGACCAGGTGGCTAGGTGATTTCATGGTTTGCATACTTCCACAGTGTCTCAGGGACCAAAAATTGACATGGAGGTTTTTTATTTCATATGGAAACTGAATAAAATTATTTTTGGTGATTTCACATGTGTGGTATAATTTTGGAGAAATAAAACATAGTTCTAAGTAAAGAGGCTTAATTGAAGCCTAATTCAAGAGAGAGAAAGGCAAAAAATGGACTTCCACTCAGAATTTGAAGATGAAAATTTAAATGGAGATGTAAGGCCATATTAGGTACTAAAATATTCCATTATTTTTTCATTACCATTTTTAAATTATCATATATAATAAGTTTTATAGGTTTTTAGGGATACTAAGGAAATAGGCCTAGGGACGGCTTGAGGAGAAAAATAAGTTATTGATAATTGTTCCAAGAAAAAACATGGATTTTTTTAGGAATGATAACATATTTTAATACCATTAATGGATATAGGATTATTTTAGGAAGATGAAATTGAGTTTTGGTCTACTTGGACCAAGTTAGGCATGGGAAATGAAGAGTCTCAAGACACCTATGCACATGAATGATGGAATATCATATTATAATAGTTTATTAAGGAAATAAATGAGTAAAATTAGTTATATTATATCATTTCATGGTAAATTATTTATTTAAAAGTCCATTTATCACTCATTTCATGCAAATAAGGGCAATTTTTAAGAAGCTAGTCGAGGTATCAAGCCAATTGGTAACTCTTATGTTGCATGGAGGGTTAGAGAATTTTTAGGAGTGAGACACATGGAATTAGAGGAATATTTTAAATATATCATAACTACATTAATTTTTTTAACTCACATGGGAACTTTTCAATCTTATTCTATTATTCCCCTCTCTTTGTTCACACTTATCTATATAAGCAGCCACTTTTGGATTTGAAATGTAATCCACATCTGGTATGGTGTATCCATGATAGTTTGAGTGATATCTTGCCTTTTTAATAAATATTTAAAGATATTTTTTATTTTTAAAATTATTTTCTAAGTGTGTAAATTATTTCATAATTGAATGACAAGTGATAATCATTTATCCTTAAGTTCACCTTACTCTTTCATGTTTGGTAAAAGTAGTCTACACTCTAATAGGTCACATGAAGTGTTTTTTGTGTTCTTGTATGTATCTAATTTTAATTAATATTAATATTTTCTACAATCATACCTATTTTTCATCCACCTTGTGAAATGCATTACATCTTACCTTCATGTTTAAAATACTTATGTTAGAGAAACCTCGGATGTTAAAGTCAGTGTTGTGAATCACCTTTCATAATGCAAGTACATGGTAGTATTTTGGAGATTAAATTGGTACTTAAACTCATTATTTTAGGTTAATTTCATGTTCCCTCTAACCTTTTTCATTTTAACAAGTTACTAGCATAGGTGATGAGCATCAATAAACATATCAAGTGAGCTAGCCCTTCAATCTAGAGGTTTACCCCTATTATAGACAAATCACAAGTATAGGGGAAGTCCTATGTTCCACTTAATTTGGATAAGGATTGAAATACCTCTCCAAGGATACAAATTGAGTGACAAGAATTTTGGCATGTTTAGTGGGACCATTGTCCTAAACACTTATTTTCAAGGTGAATGTTTGCAATGAAAATACAATAGCTACATAAATGTTTCTCATTCAAAATTTTATGACTCTACTAAAGGTATAATATCTAGTTGTAGAATAAATTCTTATTTCTCATTATTTTCATGCTTCATGGTATTTACTAGTTCATCTTCTAGTAGAGATAATCAACCTACAAATCCACTCCCTCATCTTTAACTTCCTCTTGAAGCTCAATACCTAAAGCCTTTCTTAACACTTGAAAATCCTAAAGAATATCTTAAAGAGAAGGAAGGTTTTTGAAAGTCAAAAAGAGCAAGAGAGTGAAAAATAAATTAAAGATAACATGGATAGGCAACATTAATTCCTATATTTCAATAATAAAAATCACATAAATCTTGTTTACTGTGATAATATCCCTCCAAATTTCACTAAGAGTGTTCCCACTTTTAATGGGGAGGGTCCTATCACCCCAAGTGAACAAATTAGAGACATATCTAACTTCTACAATTTCCATAATATCACATAAACCAACATAGCAATGAGATTTATTTCCATGTCTCTTAGTGTAAAATCCATTGATTGGTATATAAATTTACTAGTATAATGCATTACTACATGGGATGAGATTGGGGAGTTGTTGACTATAATATTTGAGGACAAGAGTGATCATACATCATTGATTCATCAATGTAATCTTATTCAAAAGGGTCCTAAGGAATCCATTCAGGACTTCAATAAAAGGTTCCAAAGGACATGGAATAGGCTACCACCTCTCATGAGACCCCCTACAATTTTTTTTTCCCCAACCTATCTTAGATCTATTGCGATTGATATAGTTTTCATGTTGTAGTCCATGGGAAGGTATGCCTTGTTTAATTCCTATGATGTGTCTATTAGATCTAATAATAGTTTGATATAATAATGTTATATCCCTCCAAAAGTCTTAATGTCTAACATGCCTATTACTCCTCTAAATCTTTTTCCATTTCTAAATCCAAGCAATAAGTCTAAAGATGCTCTAAAGAATCTAGATGATGCCTTTGATTGGAGAGAAAGATATAAGGCCTTATAAGCTTCAATTAGGAAACCAAATCAAAAATTTAGAGCTCACCAAAACCCCTACTATTACCCTCCAAAAGAAAATATATTTCCACCTCAGCATAATGTTCAAGGGAGGGGACAAGGTTAGTCTAATTTCAATAGGCCACCTAATATCTATGATCTAAATTCTTCTCCCACCACAAGAGCCATGTTGCTAGTCCATATAAACTTAGTTCAAGGAGAAGAATGGTCAAATTATTGTGGGAAACCTAAAGTATAGTACATTAACTCTAATGAGGTTGAAGGTAAAGCTTTGGTTGCTAAAGGATGGACTACTCCTCACTTGACATCAAAATATGAGATCTTTATGCAATTAGAACCAAATGGAGAGTGTGGTAGTCAATAAGTGATCCTTGTAAACTTCCAAGTGGAAGATAGATTTGTCCTAAATAAAAAAAAATCAATTTTAGCCAACACAATGTCAAAGAGTATATATTTGGGAGATGTTTAAGATGTGGATATAATTACAAATAACCCTCCTTTAAGGCAACAAGGAATGAATGAAAATGTGACAGCCTCTACAACTCCTATAACTCTTCAAGATCAAAATTTAGGAAATTTAAACAAACCTTCATTTCCTCTAAGGATGAAATAAAAGGTTAGTGTCTCTCCTTTTAATATCATTAACTCTTTGAAGAGCACAAAAACTAGATTATCCCTTTAAGAACTACTCCACATGCCCAGTCAAAAAGAGTTACTCTAAGAACATCTATCCCAAATCCATATTCCTCCCCAAACATCACATCATGTTGTTTTATCCCTCAAAATTTAAATTATAATATTGTTTAACCTTCCACCAAGTATGAAAACCCCTCACCTTTCTATCTTACCCTCATTGTGGGAGAAAATCTAGTCCATAATTTCATAGTGAATAGTAGGGCAAGCACTTTAGTTATGCCTAAACTGGTTGCAAACAATTTGGGCTTGAAGTATGACCCATATAGAAATAGAGTGTTGTAACTTTATGTAAAAATAACCAAGTCAATAGAGCTCATCAAAAGTTTGAAATTTTTCTTGCATGACTACTCAATTTTTCCAAAACTACAAGACGTAGTGGTGGTAGATCTGCCTACACACTTTGCCATTTGCCTATCAAGAGACTTCACTTCCAAGATAGGAGGGTATGCTTTTATTTTTTGGTATTTTTTTTAATTTTATATAAATATATGAATCTAAGATGAAAATAAGGACACATCCATTGGATAAATTCCAAATTAAACCATATGTGGAAGCTAGTTCTAATCTAAATTACACTATCAATGAGCAAGAGGAACATGTCATAGATGATGGAACATCTTCCAAGATTGAAGGTATTTATTATTTATTCTTGGATGAATATGGTGTTGAGACCTATGAATATGATACCTATGATTTCATGGAAGAGACTAGCCTTGGAACATACATCATTCAAGATGAGGGTGATGAACATTCTTAGGTATGTCTTGATGGTCCTCTTCAACAAGCTACAGAAGGTAACTATCTTCTTCACATAGATGATGATGATGAGTTTCAAAGTGTAGTAGAATAAGGTAATGAATATAATACAATTCTACTTTCTCAAGATGAAATATTTCATGAGTGTAACAATCATGAAGGAGATGATGATCTATGACATTAATTTCATTTTATAGTTCAAGAGTTTGAATAAGTAAGGAAAGTATCCTTCCTAAAGAACATGAATTTTATATTAAGGTCATTGGTAGACCTAATGAGCATGAAGATAAGTGTCAAATCATTGTCAAGTAGGTTTCAGCCTTGAAGGAGTATAATTAGACCAAGGCAAAAGTTTATGTGGTTGAAGAGAAGCCTAGGCCTCAATATGACATTGAATGATTTGCAGACATGATTGGCCAACAAAAAGGTAAGCATGAAGGTTTTATAAATCAATAAAAACATGGTATATATGAAGGTTAAATTGAAAAAGTTCCCATTAATCTCAATAAGAAAAATGACAAACAACAAATTATCATGAAGGAGATAAAGTAGGTTTCACTATAAAATAGACATAAAGAGAGTTGGAAGGACTATTTAATGGAGTTTGAAGTGGTGTAATTGAAAATAGAATAGGTCCTATGAGTGGTAAGTCCTTTTATCACCTTCATAAATAAATTCTCTTTGACAAATATCCATCATATGGTGACTTATTCTCATAGAGAAGTTGTGACTCAAGAAACATCTTTTTTATCCTAGTTGAAGTAAGAAAAAGTGTTTCATCACCTCAAACATGTTTTGAGGTCTGTAAATTGTAGGTTAGGTGTATTTTTTGAGTCTTTTATGTGTGTTTTTACCTAAATACCTTTGATATAGTGTGTTTTTATTTATTATTGTGTGTTTGGTGTGATTTTGAATTCTTTAGAAGCCCTATCAGTTTCAAATTGTAGCATAAGAGTGATTCCATTTCCCATTGGAAGGATAAGGTTACTGGTCCATCAACATTGTAGGCATGATTCCCCTAAGAATTTCTATAAATTTTGATCAAATTTTGACCTCATGTCAAAATTAGTCACCCCCTCTAGGTTGAAACCTTATAGTGTTGTCAAATGTTTGTCATGGTCTTGTCATGGTCTTAAATAGTTTCATGTGGTCATATTTGTCCATGTCTATCATTATCTGAGGTTTGGTATTATTTTTACTTATCTATTCCTATGGTTCAATCTCAAGGTATTGAAATGTTCAAACATAGTCAAAGGTTTAATATGGTTCAAATTCATTATAAAAATTTATTGAGATGTCATTAATATCACAATATCATGTACTAACATTTTATTTGACTCCTATATGCAAAAATGTCAATTTGGCCACCTTTTGTCCCATGTGGAAGAGTTGGACATACCATTAAAAGAAAAAACATTTAAAGAAGATTATCAACATCCCTGATGTCATAAATGGGCTAGATAATGTTTAATAATAGTTAGAGTCTGACAACATTTATAGTTCAATGCCTAAACTTAGCAAAAAGACACTCTACAAGCATTTATATGACCTTGCAAGATCATTTTTAAATATTAAATAGTTTTTTAGTGACTCTTTGGCTCACTTAGATCATTTTCAAACTTTTTAACAAGTTTGAAGTTGAACTAACACTCAAGACACCTTTTCTCCATCATTGGCTTCACAAGATCAAGAAGGCAAATTTGAACTAAATGGTACAACCAAGGAGAGAGTTAGGAGATGAAACTTTGGGAATTGTTAGGGGTACTATAAATATTAAATTAAGTTTCATTTTTTTTCATATTGGTATCCTATTATTTATGAAAAATCACTAAGAGTGATAGTAGGTCACTATGACCTATCCATCCAAGAGGGGTTTATTCTTGCATCTATTTTTCCACTTCAGAATTCAATAGAGAGGCATGGTTTTTAGGGTGGATTTTAGAGGTAAATGATATAATTTTCACTTTTTATTCATCATCCAACTCATTTGTATGAGGTGCCTTCATTTGGAGGAAACATAGGCTTGATGTGTAGGTATGCTAGTTAATTATGCTGCAAGTTTCTATTTTGTCTTCATGTTGGTCACTCTCAGAGGTTTATAATGATTAATCACTCATGTAATATCCATAAATGTCATGGATTTCATGTGATTTTGTATAATATGTATCTCTTTTCCCTATTATTCAAGTGTGATTGCTTTTGGAAGACAATTTGTGTTTGAACAATCTACTACATGTTTGATTGTCAATTTGGCTCAAGTACTAGTAATACATCATGGTATAATGTTATGAGATGATATTATACTATTAAAAGTATGATAAAATAAATATAAGAGTCTAAATTCACACCTTATAATGAGATTTATAGGTGTTTCCTTCGTATACAATCCTATACAAACTTTAAGAGTAGTTTGAAGATGTTCATTGCTCATGGAAGTATTTAATACATTTGTTTATACACTCACATGGTTTTTATTACCTTAATTTCATCATCAAGTTGCTCAAATTAACTAAATTATCTAAGACCACACACAAACTTCTTAAGATACTTGACTATATATATAGGTTGTATAGACTATAAGATGAGTTGAAGGTGATATAAAACATGGTCATAAGATCTGTAAGACCTTGAATGAGTGATAATAAGTGTCATAGAAATGACAATGTTGAAAAAGTTTAAGAATTCAAGAGATGATTGTGTATAGCCTTAAATAGTAAAGTAGAGACCTATAGGCCTTCATCTTATAGGTCCTCATTTGGGACCAAAGTCACCCTCAAATAAATAAAATTAAAGTCTCGAACATGGAGACTTAACTTCATTGTAGATGCCACAACCATTGAAGTGTAACCTAGTCACTTACGAGTTGGATAAAGGTTAAATGGGTGAAAATAAGTTCACAGTCAAATGATCACCTATAGTACTATGTAAAAAATGGTAATACTCCTATTGATTTGGATAATTTCAAGTATCATGATAAGTATAAATAACTAGGTTCAAGACTATATGCTCAAACCTAGCCTTAATGAGCACCTACAGACATGCTTTGAAAGGTGTAAGGTAAAATGCATACAATCAAGAAGTAGAGATAATTGATATATGATTTAAACTTAGTATCTCAAACAAGTTAATAATTATTGAATATGACCATTGAATTGGAAGTGAATACTTTTAAATGCCTACATACAGTCTTGACCTTAAAAGGCACCTATAAGCCTATGTCAAGATTAGTCCATTTTCAAGTTGAAGAGAGGGTAGAGGTGTTTAAAATTTGATTTGAGATTAAATTAGATTGTTAAGTAAAATAAAAAACTATAGATAAATTATTTGGTTTGAGGGTGAAGTGTAAACCCAAAGAAGGAAGGCAAGATAGTGTCTAGCACCTATAGGCTGCAAGCTCCAAAAATAGGTTGGTCTCAAGCCTAAAAGGAAGGGAAATGCATATGGATGAATATGAGTTCTACCTGATATAGACAAAAAAGTCATAGGGTCATTATAAAACCAAAATAAACATGAGGAAGATTGACCAAACTAAGTTTCAAGTCTCTACACATAGTTAATCAACACATACAAGTTTGTCTATTTAGGTGAGGGTTTTGCTTGATTAAAGAAAGGTAATGGATTGAGAATGGGTTTTAAAGTAATAAAATTAATTTTTTAATGGTATATATTTTTATGGACATCTTATCTAACCCTAAAACTTATTAATAAAGATAAAAAATGTTTAAACTATTTTTAAGACCTAATAAAGCCTATGACACACACAATCACTAGCAGACCTAGCCAATCTTGAAGGAATTTGATGTTTTGAGGCTTCTATAGGAATAATCACAACTTGTGATTTAGTACGGGAGATTATTATGATTGAAAAAATATGGTCATGTTCATATCAAGTCCATACTAAAAGTATACATACCCATTTTTTTATCTCAGACCTTGCCCACTCAATTGGCAAGTGGAAGTCATGAGACTTAGGGGTCCATTTAAACTTTAAAGAAAAAAATAAATAGTTAAAACATAATGGAGGGACCTAAAATAAATAAAATATATATAAAATGAATTTACACAATAAAATTGGTATTCATCCAAATGCCCTTGAGAGATAATAAGAAAGTGATAGATCTTAAACCCCAAGCCCCATGACCAGTACACTAGATGCATAAAGTGGGTTAATTATACTTCAAAATTCATATATAATCATGATGGGGATTTTTTTCTAGGTTTATTAACCTCTCCCAATAGTAATATGGTGTTTTTAATCCCAAAACTCAAATTTGACTTCTTTCAAATTCAAGGAAGCTAAGCATGCCACCCAAGGAGCAAATTTACACACTTACACCATATATCACACATTTAATGGGATCATAATCCATTTAATATAGGTTATTATGTCAGTAAATAAGTATTTACAATTTTAAGTATGTCAATTGGTGATCTAATCTTTGTGAATAATCATTAAGATGCCAAATAGGTCTTAAACCCACCTAAAACCCTAATAGTGACTAGTCAAGGAAAAAAGACCTATAAAGCACATAAAATTCCATATTTTTCCATTAAAAATTATTTTATTGTTTTTAGGAATGTAACTAGGTTCTCCACATGTACTTAGTATGTACTTGTAGTTGTATGGATTGTCATAAATGCCTTATTTTTCATGTTATTCGGTGTTTTACAGGTGTTTTGAGCAAAGTTAAACTTCCTAATAATTTTATGAGGTAATTTTGGATGTATAATAACTAATAAATTCTAAAAAATTCATGTATTATTCTGTATATGGTCAAATAAGGCTCATTTTCCAAGGTAGTCTCAAACATGCCTAAAATGAGACTAAGTGGCTAGGTGATTTCAAGGTTTGCTTACTTCCATAGGGTCGTTGGACCCCATAATTGACATAGAGGTTTTTTATGGAATATTTAAAGTTAATCACACACTTATGGGTGATTTCACATGTTTTATATAATTTTGTACCAATAAAATAGGGTTCTAAGTAAGGAGGCCTAATTGAGGCATAATTTAAGAGAAAGAAAGGTAGAAAAATGGACTTCCACTTAGAATATGGAGATAAAATTTGGCATGGATATTTAAGGTCATATTGGGTAAAATAATAGTCCATAATTTTTTAAATTTATTCTATATATTATCCTATACAAGGAGGTTTATAGGTTTTTAGGGTTACAAGGGAAAGAGGCCTCATGAGGGCTTGAGGAGAAAAACAAGTTCTTGGGAATTGTTATAGGAACCAACATGGTTTTTTAAGGTTTGATAAAATATTTGAATACAATTAATGGATATATTAATGGATATACTATAACTTGAGGAAGATGAACTTGAGTTTTGGGAAACTTGGACCAAGCTAGGCATGGGAAATGAAGAGTCTCAAGACACCTATGCACATGAATGATGGAATATCATATCAAGGGAGTTTATTAATGAACGTTAGAGGTAAAATGAGTTTTATAATATAATTTCATGGTATATTAATTATTTTAAATTCCATTTGTGACTTATTTCATGAAAATAAGGGTAGTTTTCAAGAAGTTAGTCAAAGTGTCAACCCAATTTGCAACTCCTACATCACATGGAGGGATAGAGAATCTTTAGGAGTGAGACACATGGCCTTATATGTCTATTTGGACTATATCATAAATCCATTTATTTTTTTAACATGTATAGGCACTTTTCAATATTTTTATACTACACTCCCCTCTCTCTTTACACTTCTCTATATAAGCAACCACTTTTGGCTTTGTAATATAATCCACATCTATTATGATGAAGCATTGCTATTTTGAGTGTTATATTGAATTTTTAATAAATATTTCAATCTTAGTTCTAAACTTCCTGTCTAAGTATGTGAATTAGTGCATAGTTGAATGACAAGTGATAATCATATATCCTTGTGTTTACCTTACCCTTTCATGTTTGTTACAAGTAGTTTTCTCTCTAAAAGGTTAAATGAAGTGTATCTAGTGTTATTATATGTCTCTAAGTGTAAGGAAGAGTACTAATTTCTACAATCAGACCTTCTATTAATCTACCTTGGGAAGTGTATTGCACCTTACCTTCATGTTTGAAATACTTATGTTAGAGAAACCTTGGATGTTGAAGTTAGTTTTTTGAATCACCCTTTATAGTAAAATTACATGATATTCTTATGGAGATTAACTTTGTGCATCACCTCATTAGATTAGGTTTCATTCATGTTCCCTATATCCCTTTTCATTCCAACAAGTTAGTATAATAGGTGATGAACATTAATAGACATATCAAAGGAGTTAACCCTTCAATATAGAGGTTTACCCCTAATATAGATAAATAATAAGTCTAGGGATAATCCCATGTTCTACTCAATTTGGATAAGCTTGAACTACCTCTCCAAGGGTGCAAAATTGAGTGACAATAAAAACATGTATAAATCAATCCTTACTTAGGATATAAATCTAAAAGTATATATAACATTTTTAAATAAAATAATAAGGAACAAATACCCAATTTCATGTAAATAAACCATTGTGTTTTCTAGTTTAAAGCTGGTGACTAGAGAGGGTGAAAACTTGGAGAATTCTTCATTGAAACACTTGAATTAGATTATCCATGCCCCAAACCTCATTGGTAAGAAAAATATTATTAAAAACTCAAGATTCACTTGAATTCATCATCTAAAAACTCAAGGTATTAAAATATTTTAAAATCCTTGTATGAATTTTAGTAGATCATTCTAGTGAAAAAAGTTGAATCAACCACTATAGATGGAATAAGATTCATTTTTTTTGAAAAAAAATGGTGAAATACGTAGTGAAAATATGGTGAAATACAATAGGAAATTACTTTTGTGTATATAACATATATAATGACATGAATTATCATTCTTTCCTATAGAAAATGGTGCAAAACTAGGCAATAAAGTGATCATGTGGCATGCACATGCCCCTAATCTGATATCTGGGTATATCAAGTCTAATATCCAAGTAATACCAATTGAATCTCTGAGTAAACCTATGTAAATTTTTAAAACACATTCCACACATGTTTCCCCCAATATGATAACAAAAAATTAATAATTTATGTATAAATATGACACTATTTCTAAGTAATTAATGGACACTATTATGTAGACTAAGTATAATTTTGAGAATTTTGAAAAATATTGTTTCTAATTGTAGGGATGCAAATGAACTACTTTGTATAATCTCAACATGGACGATTATCCTTAGGGTTAAGTACTATTTGGATATACTTTCTAAGTAAAAAGTATGCATTGTGATCAATTAGGTAAATATATATTTTTTTTTTGTTTGTGCAGTGAATTGTTACAATGTAGTCTATAAGGCATGCCACTATGTATGCCCCCTCTTTTAAGGTGAGTTGTGAAGCCTAAAAAATAAATTATATGGGGAAAAAAATTATGAAAATGATATTTTAGAATGATTTAAATCTAGAGTAATAATTATAACCTTGGAAATCTGGGCATCATAGTGATAATTTGAGAAAAATAGTAATGTATGATACATTTTAAGCCAAACATACATAGTGTCATGTCTAGATAGATGTTAGAAATTAGGCACACAATTAAAATTAATCATATAATGAATATTTTAAACTAATATAAAATTACTCAAAGAATATGCATGATATCCATCATGGAATTATCAAATTAGGGGGATACATGATATCCATCATGGCATCAAGAGATTAAGTGAAACCTAATAATCAATAGTCATGGCCATGAGACAAAGAGAACATGAAATATAACAAAAATCACATAATAATTATAAGGTTCCAATTTCAAGGGACATGTTCAAATGTCACTCGCACACATGAAAAAACACACCATAAGGCTTAGATACATAAACAAGGACATGTTCAAATGTCCATAATATAGAGAAGTTGAATACACAAAAAATATGAAAAAAGAAGAAAACATGATAAACATGCATGAATAAGTTAAATAAATCTACACATCATCATATTTAGAACTCATGTATCAATTTAGATAGCAATGTTAAAGTACGTGATCAAATAATAATTTTTTTTTGCAATGTAGTATACTATCGTAGGAATGATAGGGATAGTCATAGAGTGATAAAACCTATGTAAAATATGTCCCTAGTGAACTTAATTTAATTAAACAATATATAATTCATGTGACTATTTTTAATCTCATAAATTGGAGCATGTTTTCACTGGGTTAAGTCCATATAAATGGGACAAAGCCATAGTGCATGACTATCAGGAGTAGTGAAAATGTTTTTTATGTCAAATTTTGGGGTTTGTGATAGTATTGCTCCCTGAAACTACATATAAAAGTGACACGATATATGTTATGAAACTCACTCAATAACCCTTGTGAAGCATATTTTAAATAGAGCTAGATATAGAGAATAATTACATGTACTGAAGAACAAATCAATTGATGTAAATGAACTATACATGTCATACATAATTCTTGATTTTTAGAATTTTTGAAATGTTTTATTTTATTTTATTTTAAATATATAGAATTGAAAAAACAACACACTAATAAATTACTCCCACAATATCTTCACAATCAATAGGTCATGTATTGAGCATAGGAAGGATGATCTCTTACAAATGGAAAGTATCATGCCACTATGAAGTATTTGATGTCAATTCAGAATCTAAAAATTGATTTATCTATATAACATAATTATGATTTTCATGATGATAATTTATAGTATCTTTTATATGTAGTTTAGTATTGTGAACTTTAAGGCTCTTGAAAACCCATCATGTAGTATAATAATTGTTGGTCAAATTTTGCCCACATAAGAATCTTTTACCTAGAAATGGTTTGGATAAATGAGAAAATTTATACATGGAATTAGTGGATAAAAATTAGGAGAATAAGATCTGATATTGATTACAAATATTTTGAAAACACTTTAAGCAAGTTTAAAGTGTAATTTGTTGATCCTTGGGAAGTAGGCTTGGAAATAGCTCTAGGATTACAAAGTAGAAAATACCATCAAGTTCTCATGGTGTTCCAAGTACTCAAGGGAATAAATTAGGTTGAAAAAAGTCTTATAAGTCCATTGGAGCCTTCTAAAAAGACAATAGTTTCTTACACAAGTCCAAAATAACTAGACCATCATAAGCATGTCATGTAGGGACAAATAGGCCAGTATGGTTGGACATTTGATAAATGCACTTGGGAGGTCAACTAGAGCCAAAGGAATGCATGGACATGATTATTTTGGTCCCATAAACATCCTCTACAAATTTCATGTCTTGATTAGTTCTCTATCTCAAGAAATAAGCTTCTAAAGTTGAAATTACAAAGTGGTACATACACATAGATGTCAAATTTGGGACTTGTAAAATAGCCATTCGACTTCAAATGTTCCAATATCAATGGTAAACATTTGGTTGGATCAAAGATTCAATGGAGAGTAGAAACCTAATAGTTTTAGTGGGTCCCAAAAATATAATGGGGTGCATTTGATCATGAACCTAAGATCAATGACGAGCATTAAAGTCAAAAGGTTAGTGTATCCTAAGATGAACTCATAGCTGACAAGTGGTAAGATCTCAGGTGCCCATAAGCATATCTAATAGTGCATGATGAATGACAAAGCCACTAAGCCCAAGTATATCGATGGTGTATGATCCATATTAATAATTAGAATTAAGGATGAGTGATGGGCCAAAAGGTAGTGAATCTTGAAGATAAATTCATGGGTGACAAGTGTCTCAACTACTTTAAACTAGAAAATATATATGGCTCATATCCATTCATATAGAAGAAAATCAATGGTGTACATGTAAGCCAAGAAATTAGATCCAAAAGTATGTAACAAAGCTGATCAATGGTCAATTTTAAAAATTGAAAGCTAAGGGATTTAAATGGAGAGAAAATACAACCTAGGTTGAACTAGGGTAAATACTTCAAAGGATACCATTGAAGCTCAATCGAGACCTTTATTAGAGGATCCACAACATGTAGACTCAATTCTCTTGTGTTTTCAATGTCACATACAATAAGTCCTTGGATTCTATAAGTTTTAGAGGTAGAATATGTTTGTTTAGACCTAATATAGTTTAGTAAATAAGTTATACATCCTATAAGCTATTCATTGACATATTGACTATAAGAAAACTAATAATTGGATTGGTTTTCAATCTATAGTAAAGGCATATGCTCAAATTTTAAAGTAGAGGTAGATATGTGATTATGGAAAAATGTCTTATCTATAAACATAATCATATATTTGACATGTAGGTACTTGAAATTTCTAAAGGTAGACTTAATCATGGCTCTATCAAAGTCCATGGATATAAGGACCTTACCCTCATAATGAAGTAAATGGAAGATAATGTAAAGTCCCAATATAAAAAATTGGAATTGAATTAATCTATGGTGGATCATTCATAAAAGGTGTATGATTATTTAATGATTTGGGATGGCATTATCACTTTCTCCTTAACCTTTCTCTATATCTTTCATTTTTTGACACATTGTAACTCTCTCTCAGTTTTTAAAACAAAAGACTCTCTCACTTTTTAAAAATAAATTCTCTCCCAATTTTGGAAGAGCAGAGACTCTCATTTGATAATGTTATACCCTATCAAAATTTGTATGAAATAACTCTTGAAGTAATAAAGACCTTGTTTACCTATCTCTCCCCTCTGAATTGTGTATAGCAAATTTGTGCATGATGGCATTGTGAAGGAGAATATTCCATGCCCATTATCCTTCTTTCTTTCTCATTTCTAAGGTGTCTTAAAGTTAGTTTTAGGTATAAGTTAGTGTTATTTATATCATTGATGCAATCTCTCATTAAGTCTTATAACTCCTCTTTGCCTTCATTCATTGCTTCTTGAATCTAGTTTATGAAACACTTATACAACTAGCTAGTTTTGTGAGATTATGTAAGCTAGCATTATCTTATACTTCCTTAGTGTTTAATTCATGATTATGTGGGTTCTTATTTAAATTTGGTGCATCACCTTGTTATATTTATTAGGATCCCTATTTCCCCTTTTCTAACCCTTTTCTTAGCAGTAACATTAGTTTAGGTGATCCATCAAGAGGAAGTCAGCCTTATCTAAAGGTCCAACCCCACCATAGGTGACCCATATCCAGGGGTTATTCCCATAGTGTAACTCAATTGGATATATCTTAAATAACCCTCTTGAAGGGTACATATTGATGCTACAATAGTGTTTGGCACACCTAGTGGGACATAGTTCAAGGAAGATTGGTCAAATTTTGATGCTAATTTGATCAATCTGTAGTAGTTATAGCTTCCAAGCAATAGCATATGGAGACTCCAAAAATATCCAACATTATGTTAGTATAACAATGACTATATTTCATGCCAAATGTGACTACAAGGTCAAATTATATAGGTGTTCCCTTTGAATTTATTAATTTGCCTTTGAACTCTACAAAAATATTAAGATTTGCTAATACACACCCATATAAAGGCAACTTTGTTCCTAAGTCAATTCTAAGGCCTACCCCTACAAGAAGATCTTTTTAAAACCCTTTCATTATCATGGAAACCCATACAACTTTTCCCTTTATGGATTTTAATGGTCAAAGCCCTCTGGACCTCCCATAGTATGATCATATTCTAGTAGTATCTCTTTAGAGTGTCCCTTATTTTTTTGGAGACAAAGCTACAACCCCTTCTAAGAACCTCATGGATGTATCTAATTTTTTAAATATACATAATGTTAATGAGGAAAATGTAATAATTAGGTTATTATCCATATCTTTCAAAAGTAAAGCCTTAGATTGGTATAGAAGCCTTGATACTAATTCCACTACCACATGGGATAAATTAGGGGATACATTGTGAAAGAGATTTGAAGACAAAAGTGACCATTTATCACTTGTAGAATAGTTGGCCATAATTCAAATATCCCCTCATGAAGTCATGCAAGACTTCAATATAAGGTTCTAAAAGACTTGGGAAAGAATCCCAGTCTATTTAAGGCCTACCCCTAACTTTGAATTTCTTTACTATTTAAAGGCCCTAAATAGTGATATTATAGTAATGATCCAGTCCATGGGAGGAAACACATTGCCAAATGCATATGAGGTGGCAATTAGAGTAGAAAATTATCTAGTGTAGGCTAGAATGCTTACACCTAGACCACCAATGCCTTTGTTCCCTAAGATCATACCACCCCTTATTTATATTCCTCCCCTTGATGTCATTCCCCCTGTGCCTACAATTAATTCTATACCCTCACCTATGCAAGAAAAGGCTTCCACTAGTCAATCTAGTGATTTTTAAAATCAAAAGAACTTTCAAGAGCTTAAGAACATGTTCCAATATTTGGGAAATGAAATAGTGAATTTTAAGAGGAAACAAAGTTTCAGTAAGCCTTACCAAGCCTAATATCAACCTAGACATCAATATTATCAATCAAATAAGCCACCTTATAAAGGAAACTTCTAAGGTTAAATCCAAGGTTAAGAGAAGCCTAACTATGTTAGGCAAAAAACCTATAATCCAAATATTGTAAGAACTTCCAACACTTTGGTCCCTAATCAAAATAATATTTCTCAAGAAGCTAAGTGTACCATGCCTTGGAATCAGTATTTTGGGCAATCCATTATCCTAAACCTTAACTTCAACTAAGCTTTCAATGATCAATGGCAATAAGATGCTAATTATGGGTACAATCAAGCTCTTATGGCTCAGAACAAAGAGGTACCCATGATGACAAAAATAGAATAGCCAAGGTCAAGAGCCTAATCAAGGACCAAGCCAGTTGGGTGCTAAAATGGTGAATTATGATCAATAAGATTGTTATGCACTTAATCAATAGGATAGTTATATCTAGGCATACATGCTAGTAGCACCAAATACAAGGTCCAAAAGAAGGAACATGGATGGTAATCAGGAAGTAGCCAAAGAGCTTCCTACCATTAATCCTTCAATATAAAATCCAAATGAACCTAATCTTGTTCCAAAGGTTCCAATAGCTCTAAGGAATCAAAATCAAGGGAATGTCTTTGTCCCTCAAAACTCAAAAACTCAAGGTGCAGTTGTGGCTCCCAAAGCACAACTAAAGGTTGGTGGTTCACCCATCAAAATTATAGACCAAATGAAAAGGTATAGTATGAGTGTGCTAATGTGGGATATGCTCTCTATACCTAGTCAAGTAGACATACTCCAAGAAGGGTTGTCAAGAATCATTGTTTCTAAGAAACCACCAGTCAAGGAGAATGTGGTTCTCACCAATGCAACCAAAGGACCAAATGAATGGTATTTAGGTAAGGTGGTCAAACCTCCTCCTTTCTACATTTTAGTAATCATTGGTGACTCTTTAGTAGACAATTACTTGGTAGATAGTGGATTTATCACCTCAGTAATGCTAATGTTTATAGAAGACTAGCTTAGTCTAAAGTATGATCCCCAATCTAAAAGAGTGTTGTAGTTGGATAGATATTCCACCAGCCATATGGTATCATTAGAGATCTTAACTTGACCTTGCATGCTTGTCATAGTGTCTCAGTGGCTCAAGATGTGTTGATCCTAGATGTACCTCCTTATTTTGTCATATACCTATCCAAAAAATTAACTACAAATATTGGAGGTTATATTGTAGTAGATTAGTCATACATGGAATTCAAAAAAAGATATGGGACCAGAGTATTAATAAAATCTAAGCCCATTAAATAACTCCACATAGATCCTTATGGGTCAGACAACCTACACCTCAATTGCACCATCATTAATGAGGATTAATTTACATTTGGTCAAGAACTAAACACTCATCTTGAGGAGATAACATGCATGCTCATGGATGAACTATGGAATGACAATCATTTGGTTGATCCCTTAGGAGTTAAAGAGAGGTACATGGGTATCTACTACTTACATGAAGATAATTAATCCATGCCATCCCTCATTGTACCTCAAGAATATCCTAATTGCTTATGGAAATTATTCTTTGATGGTTCAAGGAACAAACATGGAGTGGGTGTAGGTGTAATGTTAATATCCCCCTCAAATTACAAATATTTCTCATCTTACATATTCCAATTCATTTTCTCTTATAATGTAGTAGAGTATGAGGTCCTTATCTATGGCCTTCAATGGGCTAGTAAGAGATGGATCAAAAAAATTCAAGTTTATAGGGATAGTGAGATGATAGTGCACTAGGTTAGAGGCCATAATATCACCAAGAACCCTTTGATGAAGTCTTATAAACATAGATTGTGGGATCTATTTGAGGACTTCAAGGCCTTTAACATCCAAGTAGTACCAAATAACTAGAAATGATATGTTGATAGGTTAGTAGTTGTGGGAGCTCAATTTGATTTCCCAAATGAGTTAAAAAGGCCAAGGTACAACCACATTTCAAAGTGGTGGTGAGACTATTAGTGCCAAACAATGAAGATCATTGGTAGGTCTTTAAGAATGATAATCAAATTTCCTATTTCTTGAAATAAGAAGTAGAGTCTCCTCCATAAACTAGGAAAAGTTTCAACATCAGTATGAGGATCAAATTGTTCAGTTGAGATCTAAAAAGCTTACTAAAGGGATTGTCACCCTTGAATGTCTTCTTCATGAGGGAGATCATATGATAAAAAATAAGGTAGTGATGTCAATAAATGAAGAGAACTATGAAAGAGTCCTTATCCTTAAAGACAAGCTCCTAAAGATTGGAAAGGTAAGCATTAAAGTTGGAAGGCATGCTTTCATAAAACTTTGTAAAGAATATGTAGACATATTTGTTTGGGAGTATAGTGACCTAATAGATTTTAATCCCAAGCTAGCCCAAAACACTATATGAATCATAGGTTAATACCAAGCCTATTAGGTAGAAGTAGAGGCCTATAAACCCTAAAATTAAAGAGCTTGTGAGGAAAGAAATGACCAAATTAATTGAATCCAAGATTATATTTCCCATTAAGAAATCCTCATGGGTAGCCAATTGGGTACCTATGAGGAATAAGAGTGAGGAAATTAGATTGTGTGTTGACTTTAGGGATTTAAATAGGGTCTCTTTGAAATATCACTATCCCTTACCATCCATGGAGAAACTACTTATAGTTACTAGTTTAAAATGTTTTTCCCTATTCGATGGATATTTAGGTTACAACCAAGTTTTGGTAAGGGAGGAATATTAGTATAAGGATACCTTACCACAAATTAGGACACATATTCTTACCAAAAGATGCCTTTTAGATTATCAAATGCTGGGGCCACTTTCTAAAGAGCCATGGACATGGATTTTCAAGGGTTGCTAAATCATATGGTACTAGTTTACTTGGATGACATCATAGTTTTCTCCAAGAAGGCTAGTGAGTAAATGAACCATCTAAGGTTGATCTTCCAAATATTTAGAGAGTATGGGATCTATTTAAATCCCAAGAAATGTGTGTTTATTATTCATGAATGCAAACTTTTAGATCAGATTATTTTAAAAGAAGGATTATCCATTGACCCTGATAGAATAAGTGCCATCCTAGCCTTATCTTTACCTAAGCACAAGAAAGGAATCCAAAGCTTCCTTGAGAAGATTAACTTTATGAGAATGTTTATACCTAGTTTTTAAAAATTGGTCAAACCCATCACTACCATGTTGAAGAATAACCAAGTGTTTGCTTGGTCAAATGAAGGTAAAGCAACATCTGAGGCCATCAAGCAAGCCATTTCCCAAGCACCCTCACTTATAAATTCTAAATTCTCAAAGTATTTTACATTTTATACTTTGAAATATTGACAACATATTAGTAATACTGATGCAAAAGAATGGTGAAGGACTTGACCAGCCAATTGCATTTTTTAGTCAAGGGATAGAAGAATATGAGGTAAGGTATACTTTCATAGAAAAGTAGGTTCTTGCATATTTGATAAGCCTAAAAAAATTTAGATCAATGATCTCTAATAGTAAGGTTCATCTTATGTTGTCTCATCCTAAAGTGAGGGACTTATTCCATAACAAAGACTTAAATGACAAAAGAGATGGTTAGATTACCAAAGTCATGGAGTATGATGTGGAGATTAAATTCACTAAGCTGGTAATAAACAAAGGATTATGTGAGCATATGGTAGATGATATTCAAGAAGACAAATAAGTTATTTTGATGACACAATATAACTCAAAAATAGATGCACCTCTACCTCACAATAGTTGGCTCCAAAATATGACACATTTCTTCATAATAGGTGAATGTCCTCAAGGTTTGGATAAAGTAAAAATAAGGTATTTCATAATCTATTCCATACCTTATGCATTGGTTAATGGGGTTTTGTTTATAAAAGACCTAAATGGGGTACTTCTTAGGTGCATTGGTGATAATCAAGTGACAAATCTTTTGGAGCAGTTTCATGATGGACCTGTAAGAGGCCATTTTGCTCCAAAAAAAATAGTAACAAAGGTAATGAGAGTTGATTATTACTAGCCCAACCTCTTCAAAAATGCCTATGCATGGGTCAAAAAATGTAAAAAATGTGCTCTATTTCCCTTACACTAAACCCAATTCAGGTGGAGTAACCCTTCATGTAGTGGGGTTCAAACTTCATAGGAATGATAAATCCACCTTCAAGTGTAAGACATAAATGGGTACGCATTGTAACTGACTAATTCATTAGGTGGGTAGAAGAAATTTCCTTAAAAGAATCCAATGAAATAGTAGTATTTGACTTCTATCACAGCATAGTAATGAGGTTTGGTGTCCCAACTACTATAATTTTAGATAAGTAATTAGCATTTGTTGGTATGAATATAAGTGAATGGGCACTTAAATTGGGCATCTAATTCAACACGTCCTCCAATTACTACCCCCAAGGCAATGGATTGGTAGAGTCCACAAACAAGAACTTGATATGGATTATCAAGAGGACCATGGAAGAGAATCAAATAGTGTATAATATAAAGCTAAGGATAAATAAATCTAAGGATAACCTTATGGGTTGATAGAGTGACCTCCAAAACTGACATTGGCAATTCTCCCTATGTCCTTATATATGGAAGGGAAACAAAATTTCCCATTTATCTTGAACTACCTATATTGGAGTTATCCCATCATCTTTAATTGATGTAGAGTGATATTATGAATGTGAGGATGATAGATCTCATGGAGCTTGAAGAAACTAGGGACCTTATAATGAAGATATTAGAGTCATGCCAAACTTAGGTTAAAAAATCCTTTGATAAGACAACCATAGCAAGGGACTTCAAGGAAGGGAACCTAGTCCTCAAATGGGACTCAAATAAAGCCAATATATTAAACCAAACCAAGTTTGATAGCTTGTAGAGTGGTCCTTATTTGATCCATAGATGCAAATACCATAATGCTTTTCAACTTGCCCAATTCGATAGAGAGGTATTACCCATTCCAGTCAATGCCATTCATTTAAAGCCTTGTTATTAGAAGAGTTTGAATATGTTGTATTATATTATAACATATTAAATTAGTTTTATATTTTTTACTCTAAGTTCCTTGTGCACATTTCCTTTTATTTGTGTGTTTCCCTTTTAATAAGAGCCTTGGGCATAGTTTTTATTTTATTTCTTTTTTGGTTTTTGTTGTTTCAAGAGGAGGTTTTATAGAAAATGGTCAACCTTGTATAATTTTCATGATAAATTGAGATAAAATAATTGAGACTCAATATTCGCAATGGATCATATTAAGGCCACTAGTCTCTTGTATAGTAGGCATGCAACCCCAAGATGTCACCAAAAATGTTGATTAAATTTGGCCCACATAAGAATATTTATCCTAGAAATGATTTGGAAAAATGAGAAAATTTATGGATGGAATTATTAGAATAAAAGTAGGAGAACAATATCTCATATTACTTAAAAATCTATTGAAAACACTTTGACCAAGCTTAAAGTGCAATTTGTTGATCCTTGGGAAGTAGGCTTGGAAACAGGTCTAGGATTACAAAGTGGAAAAGACCAATAGGTTCTCATTATGTTATAAGAATTTATGGGTATAAATTAGGTTGTAAAAAGTATTATAAGTCCATTGGATCCTTTTAAAGAGTCAATACTTTCTTGCACAAGTCCATAAGAACCAGACTGTCATAAGCACATCATGCAGAAACAAATAAGCCAATCTAGTTTAACATTTGATAAATGATCTTAAGAGGTTGAATAGATCAAAAGGAATGTATAAACATGATTATTTTGGTCCCATAAACATCTTATACAAATTTCATGTCTTGATGAGTTCTTTATCTTAATATATAAGATTCTAAAGTTGAACTTACAAAGTGGGACATGCACGTAGACATCAAATTTGGGCCTCATAAAATATCTATTTGAATTCAAATGTTCCAAGATCAATGGTTAGCAATCAATCAGATCAAATATCTAATGGTGATTAGTAACCTAATAGTGTCAGTGGGTCTCAAATATCTAATGGAGTACCTTTGATCATGCACCTAAGATCAATGGTGACCATCAAAGTTAAAAGGTTAAAATATCTTAAGATGAATGCATAGTAAACAAGTAGTAACATCTTGGTTCCCATAAGTAGATCTAAATATGCATGTTTATTGACAATGCCAGTGGGTCCACATAAATAGATGGTGTGTAATCCATTATACAAATTAGATTTAACATTAAGTGATGGGTTCAAAGGTCAGTGAATCTCAAAGATAAATGCATGGTTGACAAGTGTCTCAACCACAATAAACTGGTATAAGATCTATGGCTCATGTCCATTCATATAAAATATAATAAATGGTGTAAATATAAGCTAATAAAGTAGATCTAATAGTGTGCAAGCAAGTTGATCAAAGGTAAATATTAAAATTTGAAAGATAAGGGACTTCAATGGAGAGTAAATGCGACCTAAGGTTCAACCAAGACAAATACTTCAAAGGATGCCATTGAAGCTCACTCGATACCTCTGTTCAAGGATCCAAAGCATGTAGACTTAGTTCTCTTTTGTTTTTAATGTCACAAACATTAATTCATTAGCTTCCATAATTTCCAAAGGTAGAATAGGTTTGTTTACACCTAATATGGTTTAGGAAATAAGCTATGTAGTTTGTAAGATATTCATTGACATATTGACTATAGGAAAACAAATAATTGGATTGGTTTTTAATATATAGTAAAGACCTATGCTCAAATTTTAAAGTAGGGGAAGATATGTGATTATGGATAAATGTCTCATTTATTTACATAGTCATAGATTCGATGTGTAGGTACTTGTTACTGCTAAAAGTAGACTTAAGCATGGCTCTATCAAATTCGATGGATGTAAGGGCCTTGCCCTAATAATGAAGAAACTGAAAGATAATGTAAATTCCCAAGATAGATAATTAATGTTGATTTGATCAAAATATGGTGGATCATTCATAAAAGGTGGTTGCTCATTTTATAATCTAGGATGGCATGCTCACTCTCTCCTTACCCTTTCTTTATATCTTTCATTTTTTGACATACTATAACTCTCTCTCAATTTTTAGAAGAAAAGACTCAAACTTTTTAAAAATAAATTCTCTCTCAATTCTATAAGAGCAAAGACTCTCATTTGATAATGTTAGACCCTATAAAAATTTGTATGAAAGATCTCTTGAAGCAATAAAGACCTTATTGACCTATCTCTCCCCTCTAAATTGTGTGTAGTAAACATTTTACATGATGGCATTGTGAAGGATAATCTTCCATGCCCATTATCCTTCTTTCTTGCTCATTTCTAAGGTGTCTTCAAGTTATTTTTAGGTCTAAGTTAGTATTATTTCTATCATTGATGCAAGCTCTCAGTGAGTCTTATAGCTCCTCTTTACCTTCATTCATTGTAATGAAATTTGTAACACATTATATATATATATATATATATATATATATATATATATATATATATATATATATATATATATATATATATATATATATTCTATCAAGTTTGTAAACTCTCCATGGATGAGTTGATAACATAATGCACTGAGTAGGTTCTAAAAATTTATTAACTTTTTGCTATGGATCACTCTTATTTTCACTTGATCTCACCTTATATGGTGGCTTACTTGGATTATTTATATTAGAAGTATAAAATAGGTTGTTCACACATTTTATCTTATTAATTTCTAGTAACTTAACCTATGTTTCCTTAATTATGTGACATAAATCATCAAAAGATAAAATATTTTAAGCATAATAGATTATTTTTAAAGGAAAAATAAAACTCTATTTGAATATCTTGTTATTCCTTATCTTCCATATGATTCATCTTTTTGGATAGCAAGGTCTTATACCATGATGCATAACATGCAATAGGCTTGCTAAATTCTTGTTTGAGCTTATAAATTTGAGCATATGGAATATTTTCACTTATGCTAATGAAAAAATGTACAACAAACAAATATGACAAATTATTGGATGCCTAAATTAATTGATATGTTAAATTGTAAAACCATCTTATATCATACTCTTTTAAACTTCTATGAGACAAACTAGTCAAAAACCTATCATTGGACATAGTCCAAACATGCTACATGAAAAGATCTCAAATGTAGTTTGGGGTCACCTTTTCCATCAAAGAATGTAAGCTTAAGTTCCATAAATCTAGTTGGTAAAGAATAGGTGGAAATATGTTGAGCCAATGGAGTATACATTAAAATCTATGAGTCAAGTCTTTGATTAGGTTTAAAAGCACATTATTCTAAGTGCAACACTTTAGTTTAAAGAAATAAAATAGTTTGTGTAATGGACTATGCATCAGGAATAGAATGTATGCTAACCATATGTGGTGTAAAAAATGATTGACTATGGATTGGCATAGAGATATATTGAAACCCTTAGGTTTCCCTCATATTTATTTTGGTATAAAAGTTGTATCTAGTGATGTAGAGAAAGGAAAGGAATCCATAACAGTTGATATCTTAGATGTATTAGTTATTATTTCAATATTAATCTCCAAAAGATTTTTCAAAATATTATGATAATCTTGAGATTTTTCACAAATTATTTCTCAAAATTTCTTAATAACTTGCACTTTATTGGGCTCTATTTTTTCATAATTTTTATATGGAACCACATCTTGATTCTCATCTTAAGATTCGGCATTTTCTTGATTATATTGTTCAAGTTATAAAGTATAATAATACACTTCTACATGAACTTGTTCATTATTATCTGAAACTCCTGATATACCCTTGTTCTTATCCATATTATGTGCCTTATCAAAATAAATATGATTATGATCAACTTGAATACCACTTAGTCTAACACTTATTCTAAGAGAGGTAAAAACAAATTTCTAATATTAAAAAACATGTGAAATAAAAACTTGCAAGATTATTTTTATCAAATAATTTCATAAATATAAAAACCCTAATACAACAATTTAAAATAATAAAAAATGAAGGAACAAAACCCTATCAACATGAATAATTAGGGTTTTTCAATATTTAACATAAAACAGGTTCACCAAAATGTTTAATCTAAATTTAGATTAAGGGGGGTTAATATAATTAAGAAAAACCACTTAGTAAATCAAAACACATAAGATATATGATGATCACAAATACACTAATATCAACTTACTATTTTTATAAATGTGCTAAAAGGGCAAAATACTAAAATATAAATGACCTAGTTGGACTCAGGAATGCAAGACTATAATAGTGACTATTAAATTAACTGTGAGATTATGTGATGTTATTTTTAATTAGGAATGGGGATCCATGTTATACTAGGATAAGGTTTTTATGTTTGGAATTCAAAATATATGTATTTTTTGTAAGGTGCATCTTTTTCCTTTAGGGTTTTTGACCTTTGTGTAAATTATGATAGATGTTCCTTCACTTGTAGGTCTTATGTGTCTATTTAGATGTCTTCACTATAAAACAAGAGCCGATGTGTGCCTTATTTTTCATTAAAATAATATCCCAATGATAAGAGGGAATAAATATTATAAAATGGGTGAAATGATCAAGGGTTTGGATTTATTATTCACCTTTGTAACTTGAGTGTTTATCCTTGCCTACATACTAATACTATGAAGAGGGATCAAACCCTGTGTAGTTTTCCCATGCTATAGTGGTGTGTGTATAAAAATAGTGAAATATTATATGTTGGTGCAATCCTAGAATGATTTTGGGCTTGAATAGATAACTTGTGACCTTTTTGTTGTACTCAAAATTATCTCTTGAATTATTAGGCTATAAGGACTGAAAATTAGGAAGAATAGGTGTTTTCCTTTCAATATAAAATTATATATTTTGGTGATTGCAATGATATAAGCCTCTTAGTTATCTAGTGACTATAAAGTGCATATGCCCTTTGACCTATGTTTTTTTTGTTTTTTAATAATTATAATAAGTATAAGTTTACATTTAATTTTATATTCTTATACTTTAAATTTATTTTACTAAATATAGCAAATTATTTCCATTCTACATCTTCTAAAATTGATTATAGAGCTATATGAGTTATCATTATAAGTTAGTGTTTCAAACTACATTATGGTCAATACTTAGTTTTTATAATTTTAAGATCAAAAAATAAAATGATAAGAGAAGTTTTGAATCATGTTACATATGTAATAGATCTATACCATTGAGGATTACATGCCTACTTTACCTACTTGAGTATTCCCTACCCACTTTAGCTACTTGAGTATGCCCTAGCTAATTGAATAACCAATCCATATCTTGATCTCAATGATTATGCCTTACCTAAATGCACAATCCATATCTTTCTCTTTTCTATTCTCTACTAGTGTCAAATTAAGTATTCCACTTAATAAAGCTAGACTACTTTAAGGTCTTCTATAAAATTGCTTGTAATCAGGTCTCTTCCTAACGATAAACTATATATTGGTATATCATAAAAGGTCTTATAAGTATTGGTATATCTATATTCAATAAATTTTAAATCCAACACATTCCAAAGATGGATGGATTCATTGATGAATGAAGGGAAGAGAAGGACAAACACATTAAAAATGAGAACTAAAAGCTAATTTGTGAAGATGAACAACATCTTCTTGAGAAAAATATAAAGTTATAGCTAAAGATAACTCCCAATAAAGATATGAGGATGAAATCTCAAGTGTATGTGAAGAGGAGTTCACTATTAGAACACCACTTGGTCAAGATAGATGTAAATCAACCTTTAAAGTTGAAGAGGAAGGTGACATTAGTGGAGTACAAGATGATAAAGTCACCACAGTAGAAAAATAAGATTCTAAGGATCCATTAGAGGTGGAAAAAAATTTCTTTGAGCCTCATGAACATGATCAAGGAGTTATAAACTCTAACTCCTCAAATTATGTTGGAACTACTTCTACATCAGCCCCTGTCAAGCTTGAAGAAGGTCTAAGTGAACTAGAACTAGGTGAAGATCAATGAAAGGACTTATTTGAGGTCATAAGATTAGGATCCACTCTTATATATACATGTCATGGTCTAATTTATATTGAAGAAGGTAGTTTTGTCAAGCAAAGAACTAAACAAGATGAAGGCATCTCTCTAAGTGTGCCATTCCAAGATGCTATTCCACTTGAAGATGACTTGTTTGATGCTCTTAAACAAGGTTATAAACTTCTCATTCCATTTTTAGGTGTTTATTCACTCTTGGGAAAGGAAAACTATCTTAATTGGCCTCAATATCTCAAGAATCAATATTCACTTCTCCTTAAAGCTAACAATACAAACATGCTAAATGATCCATCTAAGATTGTTTATCTTGATCAAGAGAAACCTATGGCTGAGGTATAAATGAGATTGTTTATTCAAATAAAACAAGTTTGGAATGTATATGATTGTTTACTTGACTCATATAGTTATCATGTGTACTTGGAAATGAATAAAGAAGGTCCAATTGTTAGTTAAAGAGGGTATGAGCATGCTAACATCTCTAAATGCAAGAAGAAGACTCCACTCTATGAACCATGCCTAGATGGACTCTACTCAACATATAGAAACCTGATTTTATGGTGTCATGATAACCTTAAACAATTACCATTTGATCTTGGAGGAGAAATAAATATTTAGGTTAGTTATGTATAGTGTTTGATTTTATCTTATTTTTTCCTAAGTACTTGTGAGCACAAGTGTGTGTGTTTTGTCTTGTTTTATGGTTTTTCCTTATGTTTTGTGTTTTTATAGGTCAAGTAAATTATTTTTTCTTGTGTCAAATTCATTTCATGTTTGAGTTTGAGTAGTAGATGACTCCATTGCCTAATGGATGGACTAAGCAACCAATCTATCTGCTTAGCAAGAAAGCATCCCCAAGAGACCACCAAAGATGTTAGCCAAATTTTGGCTACCATTACCTAGGTTCACAAAAAAACTTACTTGTCATGCCTCATGAATTTTTTAATAACCCATTCCATGCTTTATGAGGTCTTAAAAGGGTCTTTCTAAAGTCGTATTAGCATAAATTAAGGTTAATTTGATAAAGTTAAGGTAATGTTTTATTTTGGTCTTGTACTAGGATAGTCATGTCATGGTACAAGGAATATGGATTTAACTAGTCTCATATATTCATAAGTTATCCTTCAAGTCATATTTATCCTTAATCACCTTGTATAAACATTTCACGTATGTTTGGAAAGATTAATGTTTATTTGAAAAGTTTAAGGTAAGTGAAATTGAGGAGAAAGATGGTTTTAACTAACTCCAATGCTTGCCAAAGCTAGAAAATATCAAATGTTTGTACATCATACTTATCATAGCTTATGTAATATTTATCTAATGTGAATATATGCAAGAATGTTAGACTTTGTTAGTTTTCTAGTTGCAACATCCAAAAAAGAGAAAATAACTCCAAAGAAGGCATTTTCAATCACTTGTAAAAACTTGGGAGGATATAATTTTAGGATAAAACGTCTTCATAGTGTCCCTTAGTCTTATCCAAGTCATATCCACGGATATATATATATATATATATATATATATATATATATATATATATATATATATATATATATTGTATAGGTCATAAGAAGTCAAAACATACACTAGAACCTCCATAAATCCCTTGGAAAGCTAATAAGGGTCAAATTAAAATGAAGGTTATAGGAGGTTTAATGAATAGAAAGGGTAGGAAGATAATTGAAACAATTAAATATGAGAATCATAAACTTCCATTAAGTTTTTAGAGCTAAAACCAAACTCTAAAATGCCATTTCTAACTCACTTTCTCTCTCAAGCTCACCAAATGAAGACTTTCTATCCCAAGGAGCACCTTCTCAAGCTTGGAATAGTACAAACAAGATGCATGGGATCTCAATCTACTATGGGATGTTATGGGACCTTATCCACTTGGGATTTGTGTAATAGTTTCATTGGTTAAGTGTATGTACTTTATGAATCATCATTAAGATGATAAGTGTGTTTTTGGCTGCCTAAAGGACTAGAAGTAAATGATGGAGAGAATTCGATTCCCAAGTGTTTAAAGTGAGTTTGATTGATCTTGAAACACCTAAAAATAATTATTCACTCTCAATATATCCATACCATGAAATTTGTTTGTAGTTATACCTATATAAATATATTAAATATTGTATTTTTATAATGTTTTGGGCTCAAAATAGGGTATATACGATCTTAGACTAATGCAAACTATTGAATATGGTGGATTGAGGTGTTTACCATCTCAAAAATTTAAAAAATATGTACATGCCATCTTTGAAATGCTCCTAAAAGTCTGATTATTGAAGGTAATGTGAAGAAGGCTTGTTGATTTAACTATTTTAGGAATAATGGAGTTTTATTCATATTTTAGTTAAGGGTCTTGATTTAAAAATTAATAAATAATATTTCAATAATTAAAATCCTGATTTGTATATTTTATTTATCTTTTGTAGCTTTCTAAAAATAGTAATAAATTAGTAAAAATATAACTTAGCTTAAAATAGGTTGAAACAACTTATGTGGGGTTTGAAACTAGTTATGTAGAACTGAGATACTATCTTAAATCAAAATCTAGCTTTCATTTTTTGAAAGGACAAGACTATTGAAAATATGATACCCTAGGTTCTAAAACTATTGTCCTCTTCTAGTGATATTATCCAAACTACTCATAAAGATCTAATTTCTCTAGGTTCTTTCCATTATTCTTATGTGAGCGTACCTATAAAATCTTGAGTCTTTAATGTCAACAAAACTCCTTATAGATATGATTTAATCTTGAAACCCTAGACCTTCATTGTGTTTAATAAAATTGGAGAAAGAGGGGGGTTAGTATGTGTAATATGCATTGAACGTGTATCTACACCCTTTGCGTGGGAATTTTACCTACATACCAATACTTCGAAGAGGGATCAATCCATATGTAGTTATCCCACTTGGTGTGCTTATTGAAATAGTATAATAAAGATGAAAAAATTCCAAATTGAGAGTGCTTGAGGTGGTTAGGGACTAGTATGAGGGTTTGAATATATTTTTAACTATGTTGGGTGATGATATACAAAGAATAGGAAAGTTTGCCTTAGTATTTTTCTTGTATTCTTGCTTTCTTTCTAATATTTATCCCCTCCCTCTATAAATGACCTTTGGATGAAATTTTATAGGGAACTATTGATCATGGGTTTGATGTATTCACACTAGGCCAACATGATGAAGGATAAGAATTAGATGAAAATGAACATTTGGGTTCAAAATATAATTAGACATAAGTGCCAAAAATGGGACACCCTAAGTTCTAACACTATAGTCTAGGTATGGCTCTCTTGTCCTATAAGCTTGGAAACTAGGGGGATAGAATTGGCCTAGGGACTAGAGACTAGCTAAGCTATAATGATCATCCAAAAGTCTATAGATGACTAGTTATGATCAAAAGGTGTCTAAAAGGGTCATGAGAGCATGTAAGAAGGTATTATGGATAGGGTGTCACAAGCCACACTCAAATTACCAATTTAGACATTTTATATGACTACATTCCTCCCCCCCCTTTATTCTAGTGATGCATCAAAGCAAAATACTAGGATAAAGGAAAAGTAGAAAGCATACCTAAACTTACCTACAATGGTGAAGCCCATGAAACTTTGTGATTTTGAATGTGCGTAAAAAGAGAATATCATGAAGTGTAAATCTACAAGAGAAAACAAAGAATAGATCAATTCTTACTAGACATGTTATGTCTAAAACAAAAACTTATAAAAGTTGGGTAAAAGGTAGAGGAAGAGAAAGGATTGAATACATGCCATCAAGTACATGAACCAATACAAAACTTTTTGTGGTGTTAAGTGATGTTTGAGTGATGTTGAGTATGTGATTTACCAAAATTAATATCATAAACAAAGATGAGTGCTCAATTCCTTGAGAGTGGCTCAAGAATGCAAATGTTGGCCCTTTGGCTCCATTATTTTCCACTAAGTAAATGTATGTGATCATACATGTGTTAATTGATGTTTGGACTATGTGTCCAATATATCTAAGTAGGTGACTCAAGAATGCAAAGGCTAACTAGACCTTTGGCTCCATCATTTCCCACTAAGTGAAGCTATAAAATGATACTAGTATGGATGTGCATCATATGAGATGGATCCTAAATCTGATGAATGCTCTAAAATCTAACAATGTGGTGTGGATAGTTGAATGTTTACTAGAAACTAGGTTAATCTTGGCCATTTTAAAAGGTGGAAATTATGCTTGTATGAAGGCCACTCCAAAACTACGAACTAGGCTTATGTGGAAGCCACTTGGGAATAATGCCAACTACCTGTAGATGGAATAAGGCATGAAACTACTAAGAATGCCTAGGTAATGTATTAAACTCAAAAATAAAAGAAAGATAATGTGCCACACACATTTCCCCATTCACTAGTGTTTATAACATGGATTTTGATTTAGAAGTTATACTAACTACCCTATCTAAAACTAGAAGTGAGATCCATCATGCCACGCATGATGCCCCCTATATCTAGATTCTCTAAGGAAACTATACTAAAACTACTAAATCTGATCTTAACTGAAGGTGATAAAACTATAAATAAACTTACCTTTCTATCTATTTTTGGAAAATCCAGGTTTTTTTCTATTTGGATAGGAGCATCAAAAACAAGATACCTTGGTGTCTGACACTGTTATCTAGGTTTGGCACTCTTGTCCTATGCTGATTTTGATCACTATTTTGTAATTATCACTATTTTTTTGGTCTATTCTACTTGGTTTAAAATCTAATTGTTTATCTAAGTTTTCTAAAAATTGATTTTTGACTGGGAGAGGGCTCTAATCTTTGTGATAAAACCCCTATTTATTTCCCCCTCTTTTGAGGGTAGGAATGAAGACCCTATAATGAATGCTCTCAAAATAAATAGCCCTACTAGTGTGTTATGTTATGAAATACATGATATAGCAATTATAATTGACAATATGTCTCAAGATATAGTATAGTTTGTATTGGAGATTGTTAGATCAATAGGGGTATGCCTAGATGTATGTAACAATGTAATACCATGTGTAGTACACTGAATTGAAATTGGAAATCTAGTTAATTATTAGTTTTTAGTTATCAAGGAGATATAGATAATGATGTCTATCATGGCATCCAAGGAATCAAGATAATGCATGATGTGGATCATGGCATTGCAAACAATGAAAATAAAAAAAGAAACAATCATGCAAGGTAAGACATAATAAGCATATAAAAGTGGCCAAGGGGCCAAACAAATAAGGGATATGGGTACATGTCACTCAAACCGGGAAAACAAGCATACAAGTCATGTTCAAATCCACATACACATACAATTGGAAATAAAAAAGGTTGGCATGAGGGCCACAAGAAAATAGAAGATTAAAAGCAAAGGACATTGGAAAATATCCTAAGGTACACACAAGAATAAAATCAAAGGACACTGTAAAATGTCCCAAGGCACACATAAGAGACAAAATAAGAATTTATAAATGCAATCACATCTAGATACATAAAGCAAGAAAGGAAGGCATGTAAATGTTGGAAATACAATTACATCTAATTGATCAAAGCAAGAAGTGAAAGTATGCAAGACATGGAGTACAAGACTAAGTATATGCTAAGAAATACACAAGTGTTATATACTAGTGAATTTTGATAGAGAAATCTATTTATGCTAGTAGGTAATGTACATCAACATGATAAATAGAGTGTGTGGTGTAGGAATGGCATAACTTGGATGGTATAGTCATGTAGAAGATGCCCCCAGTGCATAGATATGTCAATGTATGTATTGAATTTATAATTAGGATGCCCCCTTAATGGGTAGATTAAAGCAATCAAGGAACTAGATGTCACTTCACACACTCAAAGAAGATCAAGTGAAGCATGGTAATGTAGATAAATCAACAAATGATAACATAGAATAGAAAAATGTAAGTCTAGCATGGTAATAGAAATGTAAAGCATGGATAATGCATATATTTGAAATGTTTTTGGTGTTTTTGATTTATTTTGATGTTTTTGGTATTTTGGAATATTTGAATGTTTTTCGTATTTTGAAAATAAGCTATGTGCAATCAATCATAAGGAGACTATGTACAAGAAATTGAAAAGAAGTTATGTACAATTAAGACTGAGAAGAAATGATACTAACAAATGAGTCTCATGAGAGACTCCATATCATGGTGTCCTATATCAAATAAATGAATCATATATGATTATGAAGCATGAGGGAATGGCTGAAAATATGATTCTAAACATTCGGATTCATTATTGGTATCTTAGAAATCATAATAACTTGTATTGTTCCACTCATCATTATCATCTTGATTTTGAACCAATGGAATGTTAGTGTTGAATTTTGTTGTATCTAGATCTTTTCTTTTGATAAATTTTGTTTGTGAATGAATTTCCTTAATATGTTCAATAAATCCCAAACCTTGGTGACAAACATTATCAGTTTCTAGAATAGGAGTAGTGATACCTTGAGCATGCTTTCCCAACCCTTGACCTTGATTATCAAACTATTGTAGATATTTTTTACCAAACCCATACTGCTTTGAAAGTTGAGCCTCATTTTGGAGAGGTAGATTTTCATCTTTTTCATGTTTTATCTATGCTTGTGGTACTATTTCTTGCTCTAATTTTGCTTTTTGATCCTTTTGTTGTTCTAAGTTATGCTTTGGTAACCACTTTTGTACTGTTTCTAAATTTGACCCTTTGTGAATGTGTTCTTATGGATTGTTTGACTAATTTACCTTATATAGGGTCCTCATTATAAATTATCTATTGTATATAATTTTTCAATGCCAAACATGAATCTATGTGATGCCCATGCATTCTTTGATAACCACAATAATATCTAGATATTCTCATTGGATGTAGAGGAGATAGTTTGATCAACTTAGATTTAATCATTTCCCTTAGTACCTCACTTAAACTATTGATCAAATTAGAGGCAGTTTGAATGCTTTTTGAATCACTAGTTGGAGAGTTAATTTGTTGTGATTTCTTATTTTGATATGTAACATTGCTTGTAACCAATTGACTAGGTAAAGGTGTATATACATTATTGACACTAGGGTGCCTTTGAGGCTTTTGTATTATAATATAATTTTTAAATGTTATGATATTTTCATGTAATAGTTGATTCTACATTTGTAAATCCTAAATTAACTTTCCCATACTAGTGATTTAATCCCTTAGAGTCTCACAAGTGCAAACCCTAGTTGCTTTCAATTAAACATGTAAGCACATATGTTGAAGAGGGTTCAAAGAAGATATAGGTTGAATGCATGCATTAGGAAAAATAGTATAGTCTACCTCACCTTTTGGAGGGGCGATAACATGGACCTAGTTAGAGGGAAAGTAATTATCACCCTCTTGGGGGAGAGGAGGAGAAGGAAATTATTTCCTATGCATAAGATATAATATTGAAACTTAACAGGTGGTTGTTAGCTTATGTAATGGATCCTCTAAGTATGTAAATATTTTATTCTTAATTGAATTACACATAATCATGAGATAAAATGTTAAATAAATAATGAAACCTTGTATTAAAGAAAGGTAAACATTGCTTTGAAGGAAAAGGACCTGAACATATTTAGCAATAAATTTCTTAATATCATCCCATATTATGAAAAGTAAGCATGAAAGGGAAAGAATGAAGCTTTGCATTAACATATATTAAAATTCATCATTCATATAAAGATAGGACCGAGTATTAACTCTTAATTTTTTAACAAGAAATGATATGAAATAAGTGAAATCCATTTTTGATTTTATATGTCAAATCTGATTTAAATGTAAGGTGATACCTCAAGTAGACAAAGGACCTAGTATATACAACTAGGGTTTGAAAGGAAATGATTTTAAAAATTATTATGGAAAATTTGAAAAATTAAATCTTCAATTTTGATTTAAATATTCAATAAAAATCAAAAAAATATTGAAAAAAATTAGAAGGAATTTTCCCTAGGGTTTCTAGGGTTTTTGTGTGCAAAGGGACCTAGTAAATTCAACTAGGGTTTATAATTAATGATTTTTAACATTACTATGGTAAATTTAAAATTTTAAATGTAAAACTATGATTTAAATATTTAGGAAAAAAATATAAAAATACTAGAAAAATTAGAAGGAATTTTCCCTAGGGTTTTTTATGCACAAACGAAGTAAGTTGGGTTCACCAAATGACTTTGTTTTTTGGGGAATATTGGACTCTTATTCTTAATTTAAGCTAATGGTTTGTATTTATAAATTAGTAAATAATATTTAAATAATTACAATCTTGATTTGTATATTTTATTTATCTTTTGTAGCTTTCTAAAAATAGTAATAAATTAGGAGAAATATAACTTAGCTTAAAATAAGTTGAAATAGTTATTGCAAGGTTTGAAACTAGTTGTGTAAAACTAGGATAGTATCATAAATAAAAATATATATTTCATTTAATGCAATGATAAGACCATTAAAAATAAGACACCTTAGGTTTTGGTGCTATTATCCTCTTCTGGTGCTATGGTCCAAACTACTCACAAAGACTTGATTTTTTTGGGTTCTTTCCATTGTTCTTGTGTGAGCCTACCTATAAAATCTTGAGTAATGAATGTTGACATAACTCATTATAGAGTTGATTCAATATTAAATCCCTAGACTTTCATTATGCCTAATAAAACTTGAGAAAGAGGGGGAGGGGGGGGGGGGGGGTGGGGGCGTTATTGTATGTAAGATTCACTGAACATGTATCGACACCCCTTATGTGGGCATTATACCTACATACCAATACTCCAAAGAGGGATCAAGCCATATGTATTTCTCACACTTGATGTGCTTTATGTAATAGTGTAATGAGAATTCAAAAATATCAAATTAAGATTGACTAGTGTTAGGGTTTGAATATGTTTATAGCTATGTTGGGTGACCATATGTAGAGAATAAGAAATTTTACCTTAGTAGTTTTCTTATAATCTTGCTTGATTTGTAATATTTGTCCCCTCCCTCTATAAATGACCTTTAGATGGAATTTTATAGGGAACTATTGATCATGGGTTAGATGTATTCACATTAGGCTAACATGATGAAGGTTAGGAATTAGATGAAAATGGTCATTTGGGCTCAAAATAAAATTAGATAGGAGTGAAAAAATTGAGATATTCTAGGGTATAACACTATAGCCCAAGTATGACACTCTTATCCCACAAGCTCAAGACCTAAGGGGATAGAATTAGCCTGGGGAATAGAGCTTGGCTAAGTTGGGATGATCATCTCGAAGTCTATGAATGATTGGTTATGATAAAAAAAGGTGTCTAGAAGGGTCATGAGAGAATACAAGAAGGTCATATGGATAGGGTGTCACAATCCACACTCAAACTACCAATTTGGACATTTTATATGACTACACTTGTGAAGACTATGGTTTTTGGCCATTTCATGGTTTACCTATATACACAAGGTTTTAGAACCCCAAATTTGACATGGACCATGGTCATGGGGTCATAAAAGTGAATTAAACACTTATTTGTGTTTTTAAATGTGTGGGATAATTTTAGAGACAAAACTTAGTTTTTAGGCCTAGAGACCTAATTGATGCCTAATTAGAGAGAGAAAAGGGATAAATAAGTGTAATTTTATGTGATTTCAGGTCATGAAAATTGGCATGGAGATATAAGGGCACACTGGGTAATCAAAAATACATTTATTTTTCCAAGGTAATCTTTAAATTCTTCTACACAATGATCTTTGCATGTTTTCAAGGCTATAAGGAATTGAAGGCTAGTGAGAGCTTTAGGTGCAATATGAGGTCTTTGAGAGTGTTTGAGGCTTCCAAAATAGTTTATTCAAGTCTAATAATATATGGATATTCCATCCATGAATACATGTTTCAATCATAAATGTGAAATCAATATTTGATCCATTTGGGAAAGATAAGTGTAGTAAGACAAATTGGTCTTCAAGACACCTAAGAGGTATAATCATAATTACAATGTTAGTTTGGATAACTACTAAAAAAATTAAAAGTTAAAAAAATAAAGTTAGAGATAAGTTAAATATGACTTGATGATGAAGAGTACCACTTATCCATTTCTAAGCCAAGAGAAGGGCAATTTTTAATTAAAACATAAGGTGTCAAGTAAACATGAAGACTCATATGCCATTTGGAAGAGGAAAACATCATCAAATAAGCACAACTTATTATTTGCAAACTTATTAATCTATTCTCTAACTCTTTTCTTGATTTTAACTTTGACTTGACACTTGTCATGGCTTACTTATATGCCCCTCTCTCTTATTCTCTCTCATTTCTCTATAAATTGAGCCTTGTTTAGATTTGTATTCATCCTCCACCTAGGTATGAAAAATCCATACCCATTTGTATGAATTTGATCAATGAGAAACAATTGGTTTTACCTCTTATAACTATTATTAGTGTGTGTGTATGAATAGTTGATCTTGTCAAGTGATTTGACTTGTCTTCCTTAGCATGTTGTCCTTTTCTAACACCTAGATGCAATTTAAATGCTTCTTTTGTAGGTCATGTGAAGTGTGTAAGTGTGATGCAAATATTGAATGAGATTTTATATTCACTATTTTCCTCTAAGACCTCTTTATTAGCCCTCCTAGCCTAAGCATCTATCACCACCTTCACATTGAAACACTTACGTGGGAGATTTAGATTAGGAATAGTGTATGTAAGGTTAGTTTAATGGTCTATAAGGGTAGATGTAGCTAGTTGGTAACGATCAAATTGTTTGGTGTATCACCTTATTTTATTTCATATTATCCTTCTCCCTTTTCCTTTTAGATTAGTATTGTATTAGATCCTAATTGATACATCAAGGGGAGATAGCTCTATAACCTAGAGGTTTGATCCATGTAAAGGTCAACCACAACCTAATATGAATCCTATTACATAAATAGAGTTGAGAGGACTTGAATCACCCTCTCAAGGGTGAAAATTTGAGATATAACACTCACCAATGAGAAATTTGGATTCAAAGTTACTATGATGGATAAACAAGCCTTTGTACTAATCAAAGTGGTCAGAAAATCTAAACACAACATTCCATGAAGTAAAGTCTTTATTATTGTACCTGATCTAAAAATAAAGGCCATACTAATGCATAATGAGTTGGGTGAGTGAAGGGGGAAATGGATGTCCATCCTTTAATAATTTGATCTTGAGATTCAAGCAATGACAATTGTGAGAGGACAAAGGATTAGCAGAACTATGGATGAATTGGATCCTCAAATCACTTTCCAGCACTATACAGTGGAAGATATAACCAATGATGCTTAGTACCAGGACATGGTTCACTATTTAATTAACCAAGAGTGTCCTAAGAATTTGAACACGACACATAAAATAGTGATGCATTTTAAAATTAGCCACTTCATGATTGAAGTAGGTGTGTTTTATATAAAAAACCATGAGGGTATATACCTAATATGCCTCAATAAAGAGGAAGTGTTTGAGGTGCTTAGTGACCTCCATGGAAAGTATGGGACTCAACATGGTTCATGGAATGCAAAATACCACTTTATATTAAGGTCAGGGTACTACAAGTTGCATATCCTAAAAGATTAACATTCACATGCCTAAATCTTCCGTACATGCTAAGTAGTTGCAATAGGGAGTGCACTCCATCAATTCCTTTACTATCAGTGATTGAAGCTTAACTATTTAAGTAGTGGGGATTGGATTTTGTGGGAGCAATCAATTCCAATTCATATATAGGACAAAAATTCATTATCATGGTGAAATATTATTACACCCATTGAAAAAATTATATGATTGACCTAGTGATCTAATTTATGAAGGAGAACATTATTACAAGGTTTGGTGTGCCTTACATATTGGTATGCGATAATGGACCTACCTTTTCCTATTTTTAATTCCTAGAATGGGCATATGATCAACATGTAATTATTGAATTATCTTCTAATTATTATCTATAAAGGAATGGGCTAGTTAAATCCATGAGCACGAGACTGATAAATATAACTAAGAGGATATTAGAAAATAATCTTAGGAATTGGCATAATGTTCTAAAATTTGTATTATGGGTAGATAGGACTAAAATTAAAACTAATTTAGGTACTTCTCCTTACCACTTATTTTATTATCAAGGCCCTATTTTTCTAGTCAACTTGAGAATATATACCTTGTAGTTTATGAAGGATTACTTGGAAGTAGATGATTAGATAGATGCTCACCTATTGAATAGTATGCATTTAGATGAAAAACATGATGCAACCCAGTTACGTTTTAGTAGGCATCAAAAATTTGTAAAATATTGATTTGATAAATGATCCAAACCAAAATCATTTTAGACAATTGATCTTGTCCTTATGTAGGACAAAGATCATGAACAATAGGGAAAACACATAAAATTTTATGACATTAGGCTGGAATTTTATCAAATCTCTAAATTTTTTTGTGGGAATGCTTTTCTCCTAAGGTGTCTAAATGGCGAGGATGTCCCATTGCCCATTATGGGAAAATTTCTCAAACATTATTTATAGGCCTATATGGTCTTGGAACACCCTATAAATAACTTCTTTTTCATTTTGATTTATTTTTTATCTTTCCTTCATGTTCCATGTGTTATCATAGATTTTATTTCTTTGCTTTATTGTTTTCACTATTGGTCTAGTTTATTTTTGTTCTTTTTTGGTCTAGACCTTCTTGTTTTACTCAAGGTTCCCTTGACATATCAATTTGTGATGAATGAATCCATGCATAGGTGAGTGACACTAATGGCACTCTTGAGCTTAAAATGTCAAATTATCTTGTCTAAATGCTTGCATGAACTACTGTGATTCTCTTTTAATTTACAAAATTATGGAGGAATATGATTCATAATTGAAAATGTGGATTTTAGTTCTTGAATTTTTATTTTCTTGTCTGAGACTATCAACCACATTTAATAAATAATATAAATCTAATGAAGCATTGAATTTATTTAGACTTGCCTTAATGGTCATAAGGTTGCTAAATTTCCTTTACCCATGGCTTGGTTCCTAGCCCTTAGTGGATTAAACCTGAAAATCATTTTTGGTAAAGAAATAAAATTTTGGAGGAAACTAAAACAAATGTAAAATTCTTATTTTTCCTTGAAAGGGTGATTTGGGAAACTCTATCTTAGGATTTATAGCATTGATGGTAGTGAAGTAAGGCCTTAAATTATATCAAATGTATATTTTATGGGGATATAGATGCCTATCTATAAGTAGATAAAAATGCCCATGTCATTCCATGCTAAGTTGAATCACCAATATCCTTCTCCATCAAAAGTTTATATCTCTTAATCAAATATGAATGTTGTGTGTGAATTCAAAAAAATAAAAGATAATTACTCACTTTAGCACATAATTATTGACTTTGGCAAGAAAGTGAACTTAGTATGTCACATCTTGAATTAGAATTTTGTGCCTTTACATTTTGATTTTGTCTTAATTTTGCAACTAATGCTTTTTATTTGGGTGCCAAGTTTAAAGTTCTATAACTTAAAATATATGGATGTATTTTCTAGTAGACTCACCATTTATTTTTTCTTACACAACATTCCCTAATTTCCTCACCAAAATCATGAAATCTCTTTTTCTCGGGAGTCAAATGTTTATCCTTGGAGGAGTTTGATATGTTTGCCTATTTGGGTTGTCTTTTTTTGAGTACAAGTTATTAGGCATAAAGGTCTCATTTTGAGTGTGCCTCATGGATTCACCAAGTTTTGCATTATAAATCCAAATCATAGGAACTTTGTCCTAAATTTTCATCTAGGAATTGCTTGGTTTGAGACTCTGAATTTGCATAAGTTAAGGGTCTAGGCTACTTTAAAATTCCATTTTGAAGTGTTTTTGAAAATTAACATTTGGAACACTAACTAAGCTTTTGGGGTAGATTATCTAACCTTAGTTTAATGATTGAAGCATTCCCCTCAAAAATTTGGTGCACGAACTTTTATCTACAAGATAAAATGACTAAATGTTTTAATGTTTTCTCTTATAGATTGGTCAATTTAAAAAGCATGGACTTCTTATAATTGTCCAAGTATTTGTTCAGTCTGATTGGACCTTTCTCATGATTTATTTTGATTAAGAGTGACTTAGTATTTATAATTTTCCATTATAATCACTTGGTAAATATTCAATTTTAGGCTTGATTATAGAAAGGTTCAAGGATTTTAAATGTTAATATTCGATCTTTAGAAAATGGTCTATTTTATGGACTTTGGGTTGTTATGTAATTATCTTATGGATTTGAAAGTAAGGTGGTTAGGTATTTTAAATGATTATAGTTTAGATCTCTATTTAGATGTTTTATACTATGGTAATATTTATTAAATGGTTTATTTCATGGTGTGGACTATTAAAATATGTGTTTCAGCTCAATAATGGTTAAAATTTTGAGCTTTCTAAAATTCCTTAGCCAATTTTCATGTTTTTATATACTAAATTATAAATTTTTCTTTTAAAAGTATGATTTTACTTGTGTTTTTATAGGTATTTCCTTCTCAATATCCTATTTGAAGGATATCATGCCACATGGAATGATATCATTCACCTAGGAGATCAATCAGTTTAAAAGGCTTCAATTTTTTTATTGAAAGTTGTCAAATTCATAGGGTCTCACAACCACACCATGTGACATGATTAAAAGGACCTAGGGACATGATCAAGAGATGATAAATTATAAGGCCCCAAATATCATGAGGTCTTATAATGTTTCCACATGGCCTCATCATAGGGAGTCAAAAACTTGGGTAGTGTGTGCAAAGTCAATAAGACCCTGTGGCTCCAAAACACAGTGATGGTACCAAATGACATTATTTTTGGGAATTAATAACCCAAGGGAGTTTTGGGTGCATAAAAAATACCATAAATTCCTAAGTGGTCATAATTATTCCATGTGGAACAATCATAATGACCCTAACTCAAAAAAGTCTTGGTGAGGAGAAATATGCAACTAGAGACCTAACTCATTATGATGATGCCATGTGGCATCATCATATGAGTATAGGGATAGACACAAGACATGAAAAAAATAAAAAAAGGGTAAAAATTATCTTGAGGAATTATTCAATTGATTGATAGGTGGTGAAAGCTGGGCAAGTAAAGGAAATAGTGCCACATCTAGCCCAAGGAGCAAAGCTGAATTCCAAAGTTAAATTAAAGTGCAAGTGGCACATAACCAAAGTGATAGACATAAGAGATAATAAAATAGTAAAAACTCCACATAGCAGGTAATTATGGGAAAATAATATTGATGGCTCATTTGGCCCACCTAAGCCATCGGGGTTGAAATAAGATTATTTTATTTACCCGAGAATGGAATTGGGGACAAAGACCTAAATGTAAAATTGATAGAATTAAATGTGATAGTGAATAAGTACATTGATCATAATGTGTAAATAATGTTTATATAATTTCAATCATAATATATAATAACATGGTATCAAGAGAGCACAAAGATCCACTACAGCTGTAAGGCATGGCTTAATTGGAAAATTTGTCAAAAATTTTAGATATATTCAATCACCTTCTCCAATCAGAAATGAATATTTATAACTAACCCAATAGTTTAAAATGATATTTTTAATTAATATTTCCTTTTATAGAGTTATATAAAGGTCAAACCCTCATTATAATAAAGAGTTGGCTCATTGTGCACTGAAAATTACATTGTGAACCCAAACATTTATTCTTGATAATTTTTACTACTTTCTTAGTGTAATTTTTCCCTATTTCTAATCTTTTTGATGATTAAATTGATTATTATAATGAAAAATTTATGTAAATCCCATTATATTTTAATCAAATATCTACATATTGATACTCTAAATGTTATGGGGGCTTGCATCTATTTCCTACACATTTTGTCATGGGTATGGTCTAATCTCTTCTTAGTGACTTCTCCCTAGACTCTCACAACATCCTTTGGTTGGAGTTGTGCCAAGTATGGCTAAACTAAGGAAATGTCTATAATGATTCACTCAAATAGGAATTGAAGATTTGGATTTGTGTTAACATGATATTTTTCTTCCCTTTTCGCTCTTGCTTTTGCATTTTGTGATAAGTTTGGCTAACTTAGGAAATGGGTACCAATGAATTCAATCTAAATTAAAGGTTTATCTTGATTGTTATCTCATATTATATTTATCATTATTATAGTATTTTATCATCTATGAATGTGGTAAACTAGTATAAAAATAACCTTTTTCTTCCTATGCATATCTTAGGAAGCTTGATTTTAGTTGAAGGCAAGAGTATGCCGATGTTAGCATTGGAACCTATAGCCTCTTGATGAATGTCTAAGCTTAGTAAACCCTTAATTTTAGTTTATAAAATAGGCCCCTTGAATGGAATGGATCACATCAACCAACTCAATGAATAATAGTATACCAAGACCTGGTATTTTAGAACTTGGGGAAGCATTTTTTTCACAAGATCTTATTTTTTTAGGAAAATATATCTTAACAATCCCTACCCAGTGTTGATGTGTCAAAACACCAATAAACACATTATTTTGGGATTCAAAAAATCCATGGGATCATTTCTGAGGTCCAATAGGGATTTGACATCTAAACTGGTTGGTTTGGGATAATTTTAACTATATGATACAATCAATCTTATATTGACCCTAGTCGATCCTTTCTTCTTCATGTTTTGTATAAATTATCCTAACATATTCTTTGAATCCTTAGATTCCTCATTGGAATCATTAGTTGATTCAAAATACCAAGCCTTCTTAGTTTTTTTAGGTCCCTCCTCCTCCTCAACTTCAAACATGTTACTAATCACTAGCTTATCCTCCTTGAATAACAATAGAATGAGATCCTAGGGAATAATAATATTAGAAGTGTAATTTTGGTAGGTTTCCACTATGTATTCTAGAGACCTCAATATAAAAAATGGTATAATAATGACATATTTTTTTTTCAAATGTTTAAGCTAGAGGAAGTCGTATGAATTCACCAACCTTTTCTTCCCCTCTAATGTTTAATACCTCATGACATGTAGACAAACCTCCAACCAAGGATATGAGATATCTTCCCTCAAAAAACCTTTTTTTAACCTTATTCACAAGTTCCTCATCTTTTAATAAATTATTAATCATCTATTCCCTATGATTTTTATCCTTAAAATCCTTTATGCCATATGAATACATACATGTAACCTTTGCAATTCTCTCCTTAAAGACATTGATCATGATGCCTCTCATTCTTACCACCCTATTTCTCCAAACTCTATCAAAGTTGATAGAAAGTTTATATTTGTAATATTTATATTAAATAATAGCTAAGTTTTTATAGATTAAAATAAGACCTAAAACACATTTTTTCATATGTTGTTATTGGTGAGTCTATGAGACTTTAATTGATTTATTCTACCATCAATCTAATTAAATGAGATTTTTCTCTACTAGTATATTTTTATGTAATAAATTATTATCTACATATCCTAAAAAACTAATATATAATTAAAATTGTTTGCAAAAAATTTCAATTTAAAATTAAAATATATGATTAGATTGTAATTATATTAATCTTACATTGGTAATAATTATGAGACAAATATAATTTATTAAACACTACAATTGCAAAAAAGATAGAAAATAAAGAACCTAAAGTAATTAATTATATTCACCATTCATCTCCCTTATTCAAAAATGGTTTAAAATTACTTAACACTCCCTTATTACAGAGATTGATCAAAAGTACAATGAGATCAAACACCATTCTTAAAACTCCATCTTGTACCAATGCCAATTTCCCTTCTTTTAGTATCTTTTGTTTTGACCATCATGGTCATATTTTAATCATGAAATATGAACTAAAAACATATATAATGTCTGATTATTATTACAAATAGAAAATTAGTGTTCTAATTTAGTGAGTTGACATTAAAACACTGTTAATACCTTAACTTGTCTGAGTTTACCATGAAATTAAGTAAAGGATAAAGACTTAAAGATATCACCGATTCAAGAAACAAGTCTCTTTGCTCAATAATTTGAGTCAAATAATGTAAAGTGATATTACCTTTAATATTTTTCATATCCTCAACTATATTATACCCATTCCTAGTAGAAGAACTAGATGAATCAACATTATGTTTAGAAATACTTCCCTTTACACGTTCTAGATTGTTGTCAGTTGTAGGATTTGGAGGAGTATCAAAGTTATTTAGTTGATTTAAAGTAATCAATGGTTGATTCTAATCTTTTTTCCTTAGAGGATAAGTCTTATTTATATACTGCTAAAAATAATTAATCTCTTCAAGGGTATCCTCGGGCTCATTCTAATATTATAATATATAATCAAATGTTTCCACCATGAGAGTTGTGTCAGTAGATTTAGATGGATTTGAAGAACTAGATGTACCTAAAGTATTATATTTTGTAGTTCCACCTTAAAATATATATAAATCATCTTGAAATAACTTAAAAGCATAGCAAAAGTTAATACAATCCAATTCACCATGCTTTGAAGTGTTATGAACTCCACAATATTTAGTTAAAACTACATCACATATGTTTATCTCAGGATTGTTCTTATTTGCAGATGACTCATTATTTTTGTTATTGTTTATATTATTGTGAAACTTGTTTGTAGGTTTGTTGAACCTTTGATAAGAATAATAAATATTAGATTTTTCCCCAGAGTTACCTACTTGTTTTTGCAATTGAAGAAAATCTATGCTTAGTTTTTTAACCATTTTGAGTATAGAGTCATTCTCACTTTTTGTGCCTCTGAGTTATGAACTTGAGTATTATTATTATTATCCATTGGCACCAAATATTTTTGATCTTTTGGATTAAATCCATTTGCATTGTTATTCACTAATCCTAGGTTTTGGCTAGGATGAGCATGACTTAAGGGTAATTGATTTAACACTAGTTTTTGGTTCAACGCAGACATGTTTTGATTATCATTGGGAATGACATTCAACATAAGAAGATTAGGATTAACATTAGTAATGGCTTATGCCAATTGACCTTGAGGTTGAATTTGATCATTGATTGTCATATATTTAGCATAGGCTAAGGCCAATGTATTTATAACTCCAACATACCTTTTCAAAAACATAGAAGTCATAGGATCTAAAGAATCCTTATAAATTTAAAAAGCTAGAGATTCATCAAGTCTATATGGAGCTATAGTTATGATAACCATCTTTTGGAACCTATAATTAAAATATCTAATGGTTTCACTCGAATATCTCTTCATAGTAGTGAATTATTGATAAAAGATACAAGGACTGATGATTTTTCCAAATTGATCAATGCAAACACTATTAAAATCATTCCAATTGGTAATGTAAATCTTAGGAAGGTTGATAAACTAATCATATGCAGCATCTTTGAATGTAAAAGGAAATAATCTACATGTAACATCTTTATGAACAACATTTAAAAGTCTTAAAATAGCATTGAAGGACTTGATATGCTCTTCAGTGGTAACCACACCATTGGACTAATGGAAGGAAAATATTTTTTAGGATTTTTAGGTAAATTATGTACCTAATCAGGCACATTGATGGAAGATCCACCTAACCAATCCATACCTTGATAAGTATTGAACACATGAGCATAATGAACAGGTGAAGTAGGTTGAGATTTAGAAACCCTTTTCTTACATGTATTTGCTCTTGTTTTCTTATGAACTTCTAATGAAAGGAGAGGTAATCTTGTCTCTAAATATGACCTAGTCTTGATTCTTGGTAGTACCATCTTGTAAACTTTGAATCCTATTCAAAATACGATGTGTAAACCTTATATTCATAAATAACAATGATCAAATTTGAATGTTAAGCAAATTTTTCACAAATTTTTACAAAGAATAACTATCTTTAACTCAATTAGCTCAAATATATGTCTAAACTGATGAATATGAATGATATTTACACTTATAAGTTCAAATAAACCCAAATTTGTAAAGAATTAACTAATCTTTGAACAAAATTACTAGCACTAACCTCAACCATAACAGATTTACAAAGCTTAAGATACCTTTTTAATAATTAATCATAAATCTTCAAAGAATAACAATATTTAGCTAAATAAGCCTAAAGACTATCTTGGAACCATGAATATCAATGATCTTTACATAATTGAGCTAATAACAACACAAATATGTAAAGAATCAATTGATCTTTGACCAAAATTTACTAAAATTAGAAAAGATACTTCAAATTCACAAAGCTTTAGCTAAGCCCTCCCTCTAGTATTAGTGAAACTTGCTTGTTGATACATGTAGTCATATAAAATGCAAAACTAGATGACTTAGGCATGGCTAATGACACCCAATCCATAGGTCCTCTTTCTTGCTCATGTGACCCTTCTAGGCTATTATTTCACTAATTCCCAGTCCTCTATAGCTTTTTAAACTTAGCTCTTTCAGACCCACACAACCATTTTAGGCCTTGATATATCCCTCTAGGTCTCATTCCCTTAGGACAACAATGCCCAAATTGGACAAGAATGCTAGAACCTAGGGTGTCCTATTTCTGATGCTATTGTCTAAGTGCATTTTTACCTCTAATAATCATATTTTCTTGAATCCTTATCTTTTTCCTTGCCAGCCTAATACAAGTTCATTTAACCCACAATCATTAATTACCCTATAAAAGGCCATTCAAAGTCTATTTAGAAGGGTTGACACTCATTTACAAGAAAAATAAAGAATACAAGCAAGTACGCTGAAGCATTCTTCCCTATTCTCTACATGCAACCTTCCAAGATCATTTCAAGTCTATTCAAGTACTCATACCAATCCCTAATCATCCAAAGTGCATCTAATTTCATATATAGTTATATACATCACAGATAATTAGACCAAGCACTTCAATGGGGGAACTACATTAGCTTGATCCCTCTTCAGAATATTGGTATATAGGTAGCATGCCCACATATAGGGTGTGAAGTGCATCTAACGTATCCTTTACACACTACCCCTTCTCTCTCTTTCCCAAATTTCCATTTAAGTTCAAGGATAAAAAGCTCCTAATGTTTTTTAAGACTAAATTAGACACATATTAAGATCCATAGGCTTCTAAGCCTCAAAAATTCATATACAGGGTAAGAAAGGCCTACCGAATAGAACCCAAAAATCTTACAGCCTTAGGATAATAACATTGAAATAAGATTACATCACCAAATAATAGGGTGTCCACTTTTGGCACTCCTGTCCAACCCAAAAATGAAGTTTAGGAACCTATTATATCCTATTTTCTAGTCTTTCTACTCTAATATTAGGCCATGTCTCAGTCTAGATCAGTGATAATAAGCTAAGTTCTATTTTCTCTCACTTCTTACTATATTTAGAAAAGGAAAAAATACTATCAATTTACAAAAACTAGTAGGTTAATTAAAGCATATTATTCACTGATTTGCATTGCTCAGACCCAGTTATTATTTAGGAATTAAACACCTAATTTCCTAAAATAATAAAAAATTTGGTGAACCCAACTTAATTTGAATTTTTGCACAAAAACCCTAAAAACCCCTAGGGATAATTATTTCTAAATTTTTTCCATAATTTCCTAAATTTCTTGAATTTAAAAATCAGAAATCTTATAATTAATTGCAAAAATATCACATATTTTGTTTAAACCCTAGTTTGCACATATTAGGTCCTTGTTGCATTCAAACACTAAGAAAAATATATTACTAATTTTAGAAATATTTTTTTATTTTTCCTAAATTTTTCAAGCAAAATTCTACAAATTCCTCTAAATTTTTCAAATTATTGCACTAATTTTGGAAAAATTAATTCAAAACCCTAGTTGCATCAACTAAATTCCCAGTTATTTTCTAGCACTTTTCACATCATTTTTTGAAATTTTAGTTACATATCAAACTCAAAAAATTAATTTCAACATTAAAAATTTGTAATATTTTACACAATATTTCTAAAAAATCTTTAGTTGTATTTACTAGCACCTCTTTGCTTCTTGTTGTATCACCTTACATCTCTCACTAAATTGAAAAAATGATAATTTTTTATTTACAAACTTTTCTTACATTTATTTCAAATAATCAAGGAACCATAATAGGTCTTATCATGTACATGAATGATGAAGTTTATCATATGTTAGTACAAAGTTTTATTCTTTGCATTTCATGTTTATTTTTCATTATATGGGATGATGTTAATAAATTTATCCTTAACTATGTTAATCCATCTCCTGCATCACCTCCCTTGGAGCCCCTTCCCCATACTAATTCATGTTGCATGGTCCATTTCACTCTTCCCCAAGTAACTATCCATCACCAGAGAGCCCAGTTGACACCCATTGTCCCTCCACCTCCTTGGCCCATTGATTTTCTTCATTCTCCTCCCATAGCTACTACTACTCTTATACATATTGTAGATATTTCAATTAGAGCTAGTATTCAATATTTTGTTATACCTCCTCTACCTACCTAGAAGCCCCATCACCTTGCTATTCCAACCTATCCTAGGCCCAATCCACCTACATAGGTAGATTTGCACAAGGCATATGGCATTGTTGATCAATTTTGGAACACTCCAGCAAAAATTTCCATGTTAGAAATACTTCAAAAAGCTAATGTATTCAAGGACATTCTTTATCAAGCACTCACTCAGACTTCTCTACCTATTGATTTAGAACCTTCTTATTTTTCATCAGTGGTCAACACTTTAAAAACTATAGAAGATGTAATTTCTTTTGATAGTGAGGGCATACCTTCTCAGATAGTTATTGATTAAAATTTTCCACTATTCATACAAGTACAAGTCAAAACCAATGCAATCAAGAGAGTTCTTGCTAATAGTGGTTCTGAAATAAATTTATGTAATATCACATTCTTATAGGCCATGGGTGTAGATTTGGCATCAATGCAAAAAACATATAAGAACATCTGAGGGTTTGATGATATACCATGATAGACATTAGGTACTATTACGTTAGATATCATGATGGGCCCAAAAACCCTCCCAACATAGTTCTAGGTCATGTCAGGCCCACTTCACTATAATCTTTTGCTCGAACAACCCTAGATACATACTTGGGTGTTATCCCTTCCACTCTCCTTTGATGTATTAAGTTTCTCCATGAGGGATATCTATACACATGTCTAGTAGACAACCATCCATTTAGATATTATCAACTTATAGAGTCATCTTTGACTATTTCATTAAATGGGACACCATATTTCATAATAAAACCACCACTTCATATCATTTCTCTTGATTAAATACATACATACGAGGTTGGTGAGACTATCACTTCCCATACTAATCCACTTACAGTCGCATCGTCAACACCATCTCTTTCACCAATCATAACAATTTTAGCCATTCCAGTTACTTCATCAATCATTGTTATGACACTTATTACACATCCACCATCACTGACAATAGTACCAATAGTTCCATTTGATTCCATAGTTACCCCATTGGTTACAAATATTTTAATAGCATCACCTTCTTATACTACTATAGCTAAGGAGACTCTTATAGCATAGTTACCCCTTGTGGTAAATTCAAAGTTACCCTATGTGCATGATGTTGATATAGATTCGTAGGCTTCTTTAGATGATGATACAACACCCAAACTCATATATGACTATTTTTGTGGATTGAGATTTACACTAGTCATCCCAAGAGATTACTAAGATGACTCTAGATCTCTTATCCCACATCCTACATCACTTCTAACATCTCACACTACATTCTCAAGATATGATCCACACTCAGGGCCACATACAAATCACTTGGCACATATAATTCACATGATTACTTCCATGGATATAAATCCAATTATTTAGATTCAAGTAGGTATCCCACAACATCAACCTCAATTTATGCTATAGATATTACTTGATCATCAGTTGATCACATTACCTATAGTATGACATAGATATATCAATAGATTGACATAATAGGATAGTCAACCATTTTGTACTTTTCACAAGATTATAGGCCATGATACAAACTCATGAAAATTTACATCAGAGATTGGATAAGCTATAATATCAAGGTATTATTTAGATTATAGCACCACCAGTAGCACTAATGCAACCACTTCCACTGGAGTCATCTACTAGTAGGGCTAAATACCCCAGGGTAGAGTTAACATCTCCACCACCAGAACAACCTTTATTTCACCTTTGGAATGATGACACCACAAACACATTTATATCATATGATGATACTTATGATGATGATCTTGAGGTATTTGATGATGGCCATGACCCTTTCCTCCATTTCCATCCATAGTAGGCTCCATCCTTGGATCCCTCCCCCCTCTAGCCTAGGCTTTTATATCATTATGTATATACTAATATATTTACATACTTCTATATATAGTCTTTTTCTAGCATTGATTATATATAATCTCATCTACATTTATTATACATAACTTATATCAAAATACAAAAAATAATGCAAAAATTCAAAATACAAAGACATTCAAAACATATCAAAAATGCCAAAAACATTTTTATTATATGCATCATCCATGTTTTACAAGACTACTATCATGCATGATCCATCCCTCCAGCTAATGACTAACAACTAATATGTAACATTTTTAGTTAATTACTTTGTACATGATTTCACATTGTTATATCTATCTAGGCATACCCATGTTGATCTAAAAATCTATCAATACAAATATTTCTATATCTTGAAAGTTATTATCAAATATCAAATGCTATATTGTATATCTATACAATTTAACACACATACAAGACTCTTTTCTTTTGAGGGCAATCATTATAGGTTCATCATTCCTACCCTCAAAAGAGGAGGCATAAAATAGGGGTTTTGTCATAGAGACCAAAACTTCTAACAGTTGAAATAGAAGTATTGAAACCACTCAATACAAAATCTAGAGGTCAAACCAGTTAAAATAAAGCAAAAAAATAGTGATAGTTCCATATCAATAACTAGTTTTCACACTAGACAATAGCACCAAAAATGGATAGTAGCACAAAACACAAGGGTGTCAACATTTTGGTGCTCCTATCCAGGCATAAAAACACTTAGGTTTTCTTTAAATAGGCATAACATTTATTTCAAGGATAGTTTTTGCACTTCTAGATTAGTTAGATTTAATATAGTTTTTTTAGATATAGGGGGTTATCATGCACGGCATGATGGTTCTCACTTTCTGTAGGTAGCTAGCATAACTTCCAAATCAAAATCCATGTTCCAAACATCAGTGATTAGGGGCAATGTGTGTAGCACATTGATCTTCTTTTATTTTTGAGTTCAATTTATTCCAAGCATTCTCAATAGTTTTATGCCTTACTCCATCTGTAGGTGGTTGGCATCATTTTTAAGTTGAAATTTTCCTACAAATTTAACTTTTTGAGTACTTGAGTTCCTTAGTGGGCTTTAATATAAGCCTAATACATTATTTTTGGAGTGGCTTTCATACAAGCCTAACCTACATCTTTCAAAATGGCCAAGAGTGGCCTAGTTTCTAGCATATATTCAAGCTATTGACACCACATTATCAAATTTCTATCACATATATGAGATATATGAGCCATTTCATATGAAATATATTCTATATCAGTATCACTTCATAGCTTCACTTCATGGGGAAATGATGGAGCCAAAGGGCCAGTCTTTGTATTCTTGAGCCACCTATTCAACGGGATTGGACACATAGTCTAGACATCGATTAACACATGCATGATTCATTAACTTCACTTTGGTGATGATGGAACCAAAGGGCAAACCTTTTCATTCTCAAGCCACCTTATAAGTAATTGAGTACTCAACTCTATTCATGATATCAATCTTGATTTTTAACACATACTCAACACAATCCAACACAATCCAACATCACAATAGATTTTATATTAGTTTGCATACTCAATGAGATGTATTCATTCCTTTCTCTTTTTCTTAGATTTTATACATTTTTATTTTAGATATATCATATCTAATAATAACTAATCTACTTTTATATTTTCATTTGTAGATTCACCCTTCATAGTGTGCTTTCTCTATGCACATCCAACATCACACAACATCATGAGCTTCTCCCTCATAGATAAGTTCAGGTATGCTTTTTACTTTCCTTTATCCTATTATTTCATTTTATTACATCACTATAATAAAGGTATGGAAATGTATTCATATAAAATGCAAAATCAAATGACTTTGGTATGGTTAATGACACTCAATTCATAGGTCCTCTTTCTTGCTCACATGACCCTTTTAGGCTATTCTCTCACTAATTCCTAATTATCTGTAGCTTTTTGGACTTAGATATTTTATACCCAAGAAGCTATTTCAAGCCTAGATCTATCCCCCTAGGTCTCATCCCCTTAGGACAACAACACCCAAATTAGATAAGAGCATTGGAACCCAAGGTGTCTTATTTTTGATGTTGTTGTCTAAGTGTATTTTTACCTCTAACAGTCAAATTTTCCTAAATCCTTATCTTTTCCCTGTCAACATAATACAAGTTCATTTAACCCATGACCATGAATTACCCTATAAAATGCCATTCAGAGTCTATTTATAAGGGTTGGCACTCATTTATAACAATTAATTAAGAATACAAGCAAGTACACTCAAGCACTCTTCCTTATTCTCTGTATACAGCCTTCCAAGAGCATTTCAAGCTTATTCAAGCACTCATACTAATCCCTAGTCATCCAAAGTACATCTAGTTACATACATCACACATAATTTCACCAAACACTTAAATGGGAAAATTACATTAGCTTGATCCCTCTTCAGAGTATTGGTATGTAGGTGGCATGCCCATACATGGGGTGTGAAGTGAATCCAGTGAATTTTTTACACACTAACCCCTTCTCTCTATTTCCCAAGTTTACAATCAAGTTCAAGCACAAAGATATCCTAAGGGTTTTGAATACTAAATCAAATACACAACAAGTTCCATAGGTTTTTAGGCCTAAAAAATTCATAAACAAGGTAACACAGGCCTACTAAACAAAACCTAGAAAGCTTTCAACCTCAAGCCAACATTGCCAAAATAGGACTATAACACTAGAAAATAAGGTGTCCACTTTTCATGCTCCTATATAACCCAAAAATGAAGTTCAAGAACCTATTCTAGCCTATCTTCTAGTCTTGCTCCTCCAGTATTAGGCCCTATCTCAGTTTGGATCAGCCAGAATAAGCTAAGTTATATTTTCTCTCACTTCTTACTATATTTAAAAAAGGTAAAAATACTATCTATTTACACAAATTAGTAGGTTAATTAAATCATATTATTCACTGATTTACATTGCTTAGACCCATTTATTATTTAATAATTAAACACCTAATTTCCTAAAACAATGCCTAAAAGTGTATCATAGGTTTTATAAAGTGTTGGGAAACACTCTTATCATTTTTGGATTCAAATAATCCATTGCATGAGTATCTAGTTGTGATATTCCTGATATCTTTGGTGGAATATTGATAAATCAAATGAATTATTTTACAAATTTTATAATGTAATTGTTTAGTTGTTGGGAGCAATCATGGCCTAATAGCTTGCTTGTAAAAGATGAAGATGTTCTGAACTAAATAGAATGAATTATGATCAAAACCTAAGTCTAAATTCTAATCTAGCATATATATTTACAATGGGAGCTAAGCTAAAGTGAATTGATAACAAAAAATGAGCAAAAGGAAGGGTAGGATAAAAAGAAGGTATTTTGATTTTCAATCCAAACATTATGAAAAACCTTAAATTTCATCTAGACATGTACTAAACCAATATATGGCATGAAATTTCAAAGGCATAGATCCTACAATATATCAAGCAAATGTCTAAGGAAAAGTGAAATAATGCAAATAAGAAATCAAGTTCACTTTAGAGATTTACTTCCATAAACAAATTACATGATCACATTTGTAAAAAAAGCATAGAAAATTAAATGAACTTAAAATACTTCAATTAACCTAGATTAAACATAGATTGACAAATTTACATTCATACGAACACATCAAGAATCCATAACAATAATTAAAATTTGGACATCCAAATAGATAATTGAGAGAGTAGCGATGATAACAAACATATAGACAAATACTAGATAATCTTTGTAGAATTTCTTTCTTGTATTAATTGCTCAAAGTTTACACAATTTTTTTTCTCAAAAACTCCTTTTTAAAATTATAATACCCCTTTTATAGAAGACTAAGGAGGTATGTCAGCCAATCATGTCAAATGACAATTGTACAAGTGTCTAGGATAGCTATCCTTCTACAATATTCTAAATTAATGACACTTTCTAAAGGACTAACCTATAAGTAATGCACTTTACAATATTTCACATGCTTTTATAAAGAGAATATTCCTTTTTCAAAATAACATACATGTCAAGTTACAAAAGGAATATACTTAAGTCAATAAATTTGACTTTGAGACTCTTTTGTTGCTGAAGTCATTTATCTCTACTACAAGATCTTCATTCTATAGTGTTTCTCATCAATTAGCTTGAGGTTGACAATGGGTTCCATGAAAATCTCTATTTCTTAATCTTACAGTAAGGTCCTTATCTATCTTGTTCAATGATTCCTTGATGCTCCTGGCATCTCCCATATTCTCTTTAGTTGATAAAATCATTCCATGATCCTTTTTTTCTCTACCTTATTCTTTCCTTGGATTTGATTCCTTACCTCCTACATGATCTGAGTAGTTATATGTTTGAACTCCTCATTAGTGATCAAGCCAAGGGGACTGAGTGAAGTAGGATCCTTGATAAAACTCCTAAGTATGTGCATCATTCTATTTTATAATTATTGGGGATCATTAGAGATATCTCTCATGCCCTTGGACCATTTTATTAATGCCTTGATCTTATCTATAAATATTTCCATAGCCATATTCAAATGGACTAGGCTGACTATTCTAAATTTAGGAATTTAATCCTCTATCAAAACATTGATCGAATCCTTCACCTTGTGGCTTGAAGCCTGCCATTGGTCAACTTAGCTTGTAGCCAAAGTACCCCATTTTTTTACCAAGTCCTATTTGGAATTTACTACCTTCAAATATTTTAATAAGACATACATGGTTATTTCAAACTACTTGACCATGTCTCCTGGTACTGACAAGATATATAGATATTTTGAATTTTATTAGGCTAAATTCAAGACATATTATTAAAAAATAAAATCTTAACTTGTCCTCTATCTTTCCTTCTAAGTCAAATTAGTCAAAGGTTCTACCTTTTGATATGTCACCTCCTCACCACCTTGTATGACTACTTTCTCAATCACTCTTTATAAACTGGTAGTCTCTAGATCATATGATATTTGTGTTGAAGTATTATCTCATAAGGTATTATGAAGTTTTAAATTCATTATAATATCTCTTAAGTGTTTCCCCAAGTGTGAGAATTCATGTTCAACATGACTGTGTTTTGAGCCAGATTGACTAGCCCAGGTATGATAGGGAAAGTGATCTGTTTGAACCATTTTGATAAATGGTGATGCATATAATGAATATCCTAATTTTTTTGAAACCTATTTTATATATTCAATATTTTTAGAATCCAGATAAATAGTTTGAGGTGTTGAGATGAGAAATCCAAAAGAGCTTGTCTAATTATGTATGCACAATGTGAAAGTGGTCTAAGGAATTGGTCTGTTAGACCAATGAATATTGCTAGAACAAGATAAATAACTATTTGAGGTTTATATATAAGACTCAAAGGACGTATACATGTGAATTATATATATATATATATATATATATATATATATATATATATATATATATATATTTTAAATAATCTTACAAGTGATAAACATGAACTTGTTCATGACTATACTTTTGGAGACTATAGTAGGTAGTTTGAGTGGTCTCGTTGTAAAGGTAATTTTGAGGTCTTAAATCTTGAGTTAAGATATACAATGGACATGATTATGTTTATAAGGTCATGTATGATATTTTCATGTAATTTTTTTTGTGGTTGTTTTATAAAATCAAATGCATGCCTCAGTTCTAGAAGACAAACTTTTCTCTGTGTAAAGGCTTATTAGCAAGAAGACATAATTCCTAGGTTCAAGAGGTGAGCTAGAGTTCCAGGTGGCATGGACATATTTGGGAGTGATAAATATTATATTTTAGGTATTTTTTATGTGTTTCATCTATTTTTAAATTATTAATGTGGTCCAATATGTCACAAGTATAATGTGTGGGTGTGAAGGCCTATTTATTTGAGGTCTTAACTAGGCCTAATAGAGGATTTGGGTCTTAAGTAAAATGGACAACCTATGGATTGGATTTTCTCACCCATGTAAAATTTTTTTAGACTTATTCATAGTATAAAAAAATTATGATAAGTATATTGGCCTACCAATATGGGTTAGATGAAGAGTAAGGTATAAAGGCAAGGCCTAATAGGCCTATTTAAGCGAGTTGGTTGTGTGTAGAATTAAGAGAAGGAGAGAACCTTTGAAATAAAAGGATAAGATCATAAAGGACCATAAAATGGTTAATAATATCATTCATTATTATTTTATCAAGGTTATGTAGGTGATCACATAGGTCATTAGACCCAATGAGCTTAGAAGAGGCATATTGAGCAAGTGAGCCCTAGAGGTTGTTTGAGAAAGATTGAAGGGTGAAGAGTGAAAGAAAGAGAAGTCCATAATTAGGTGTGGCATACATCATATTATATGTGGAGATAAGTTTTGAGGTTATTTATTTGGTTCTTTATCATCAATGGGGGTTTTATCCTCCTTTCTAGTTGGTGTTAGCTAAAGGTCAAGTGGGTGATTGACTAAATTGAGGGGTGGGTGCTCCTTCATCATTTGGTCTTGGTCTAAATTGAATTTTTTTAATTATATGATATTAGTCCATGTTATTTTTCAGTTTTTTTAATCCCCAAATATGGTTTCCCACATAATCTCTTGTGTTTCTGTGTGTTGTGCTTATTTGGTTATTTCTCTATGCACTGTTTGATCTTATGTGAATTCATGTTTCATAGATTGAGTTTTATAATTAAATGAACATTTTTGTCTAATAATTCAATCCATACCATATAATTATCTAATTATAATTTTTTTTATCATATCCACACCTTTTGAGGATGCTTGATAGCCTATATGTGATCCTAAGTAGCTTGAAGTATAATAAGGACAATGCTCATCTTGTTTGCAGTGATGGATAAGTTTATGAAGATCATGGTTGAGGTCAGCATAAAATTATACATGATGTAATTTTAAAGGTTTAATAATAAGTAACATACTAAATCTAAATCCAATATCAAACCTAAATTTATAAACAAAAGGACCTTGAAGACATGTTGAAGGATAGTCCTATTTGTATTAGGTCTCCATTAGACTTAATGAGGGTATGAGAGCTATTGAAGATTTATAAGTAAAAGAAAATTATTTTTTGATACAAATGAATTTATGTGTTCCTAATATTCCTAGGGTTCATTTTAACACTTTTATAACTTTTTAAAGTATTCATGCTGATGTGGTTAGTCAAAGTTGCTTTGACTAGGTTTTGGTGCTTATTGACAATTCTAAGTGACCAACTTGTAGTGTTGTTTTTGAGACTATGGAACCTAAAAGAAGATATATAATGTATTTTATGATTTTATTGAGATATTTATCTTTCCATAAATATTTATATTATCCCTAGACTAAGTGTATTTAGGTTTTTTGAGCTTTGTCTTTGATGACTGGGTTTTGAGGTTCTTGACAGGTCTAAGTGAGCATTTGAGAGTGATGAGTTGGAGGTCTTATATACTTTTTTGGAGTGTTTTAAGCTCATGGAAATTAATATAAGGTCTTGAATTATCCACCCCTGTGATCTATTCATGTGTGTGTGTGTGTGTGTGTGTGTGGAATATTTGAGTGTTTGCTTTAGATATATAGAGATAGTGTTTTGGGGCTATTTAGGCCTAATAGGTCTTTAAAGCCTAATGAAGGTTTCAAAGTATAAGTGAAATATTTGAAGTTTCTTAATCATGTAAAAATAATAATATAAAATATAAAAAATTATTTTATAAGGTATATTTCATTAAAAAATATTTGAAAGTGTGCATCTATACAAGAAATCATTATATAAGTTAATTGTGTCTCAACGTCCTCTGAATGGCATAATAGTGTTGACTTACAGAGTTGTTTGGTGTTTATAGATGCTCAAAATGATTGGTAAAGGTGTGTAAATATGTTATTTATGTATTTTAGTTCTTTTATATGATATTCTTATGATCATATTGTTTCTTAAAAATAAGATCAAGCTCTAAAGGTGTAAGATAGTGAAATGAGGGTTTGGTCTTAGCAAACCCTAAGAAGAATGTTCTTGGTCAAGATGGGCTTGTGATGGATTATGAAGCTCAGTAATATTTTTGTGGATAATATTCAATGTTTATTACAATGTTTTTCATGCTTGTGATACTTGTTTTAATTCATAATAGAGGTCTTAGTTGTCAAGATTTGAGCAAGGGTATGAAAGTTGAAGATTGGTCTTTTAAGATCAATGCCATTATGGTAAAGAGATGTTGTTCATATGTTATAAGTACTAGAGGTGATATGATAATGATTTTAACATGTTTTTTAGTTTATATTTTCATATATAAATATGTCAAAATGTATCAAAAGTTCCTAAAAGTTAACAAGATCTTTCAGACCTAGTATTGACAACATGTTATCTGTAAGGGTTCTTGGTAGTGTTTTGAGTCTTGATGGATTGTAAAGCATGAAGGTGATTATTTTATGTTTTTATGACCTTATTTAATTTATCATCATCTATGTGAGTGGTCTTTTTGGATCAATAAAATATCTAAAGTGCAAGATTTAGAATAGTGGAATAGAGTTTGAAGAATATTGACAAATAGAAATGTTTATTGTGCTTTACCAAGAAGATGAATGGTTCCATGAGAGGTAGAATGACCCAAATATAATTAAATTAATGTAATAATGTTGGTTTTATCATATGTTAATATCATAAATAATATATGTTATTAAATTTTAGTTTTATGTTGTCCTGAGAATCATATGAGAACAGTTCATGATGATCTCTGATGTTCAAATTGACTAAGAAGTAGAGATGAGCCTAAGAACCAAGGATCAGGTGGAAAGTAACAATGCCTATAAATTTGTATATAATCCCAGTGGTTGATATTTTCTATTTTAAGGTTCCATGAGCTATATAAAAAATCAGTGACTTGAGGAGTTTGTTTGAAGTTCTAAAGAGCCTGTTTAAAGGTAAGAAAATAAGTTTTGATGATAGTAGGTATGTTTAGATTTTGCATGGTGACCTAAACCTTTTGGGAGAGATGACACATGGTTATAAGAAGACTTTATAAGAATTTTTTCATGGTTTTAGGTATAGATCTTTATGAACATTCATTAAGAATGTAAATTGGTCAAAACCCTCCTATAAACCCTTATAGTGACCTAATTGGAGAAAAATTATTGGATGGGGCCCAAAATGAATTTTTTAATAAATTTTGTTAATTAAATAATGTATAGGACCTCTCTAGCCATCTCCAGGTGGTTTTGGTTTGTCAAAGTAGTGAATAGAAGATATATAAAAGTGCTTATTTCTAAAGACTTTAATGCTACAAGCAAAGTTAACCAGGTCAACACATTCAAGTTGATGGAGCTTAAAGGCCAAGACTTATTATTGAGGTTCAAGGAGTTGGTTTGGAAATAAACAATCACTTTTTTATTAATTTTTTTCAATCAAGTTGACCTATCACTAATCTATAGATACTAAGAATAGTGAAAAAAATCTAGTTAGAGTGAAAAAATGATTAAGGAAGAGTTCCAAGTGAGAAGGGATGAATCCAATGGTTTAGGGTATTTATTAAATACATATTCCTAATATTCCCTTGATTGGTAAGTTTTTTTTTATGCCTATACAAAATCTAGAAGGTGCTCACAAAGTGACTTGTCTATGTAAGACAAGATAGTGGAACCCAAGACAGTGAGAATGATCTATAGGAGAAAATTTGTCATTAAAGCATATGAGTTTTGTGTTTAATTATGTTACCTTGTAAATTAATTATAAGATCTTGGAAGTGTTTACTAAGGTATGAGAAGCCATGTTCAACATGACTGTGTTTTGAGCTAGATTGACTGCCCCAGGTATGATAAGGAAAGTGGTGTGATTTAAGCCCTTTTAATAAATGGTGATGAATATAATGAATATCATAATGTGTTTTATACCTATTTTATCTATTAAATCTTTGTGTAATCTAGACAAATAGTTTGATATGTTGAGATGAGAAAGCCAAAAGAGCTTGTCTGTGTCTACATAGTGTGAAAGTGGTCTGAGAAATTGGTTTGTTAGACCCATGAATGTTACTAGAACAAGATAAATAACTATTTAAGGTTGATATAGAAGACTAAAATGACATATCCATATTAATTATATGTCTTTTAATCACTCCTACAAGTTCTAAACATGAACTTGTTCATGATTATACTTTTGGAAATTGTAGGTAGTTTGATTGGTCCTATTGTAGAGCTAATTTTGAGGTCTTAGAGCTTTAGTAAAGATTTCCAATGGACATGATGTTTTTAAGGTCATGTATTATATATTAATGCAATTGGTTGAGGTGTTTTTTTGAGAAAATAAATTTCATGCCTTAGTTCTAGAAGATAGACTTTTTTGTGTGTAAAGGCCTATTCCCAAGGAGACATAATTGTTAGGTTCAAGTGGTGAGATGGAGTTCCACATGGTATGGGCATATGTGGGACTGAGAAAGAGTCTATTGGAGGTAGGTTTTATGTGTTTCATCCATTGTTAAATACTTAATGTGGTCCAAGAGGTCATAAGTGTAACGTGTGGGTGTGAAGACCTATTTACTTTAGGTCTTAATTAGGCCTAATGGAGGATTTGGATCTTAAGGACAATGTTAAACCTATGGAGTGGATTGTCTCACCCATGTAATGTGTGTGTGGACCTATTCATATTGTAAAAAAAGTGTGATAACTATCTTGGCCAACTAAGATAGGTTAGATAAAGAGTAAGGTATAAAGGCAAAGCCTGATAGGAGGGCTATTTGAGTGAGTGGGGTGTGTGTAGACTTAAACAAAGGAGAGAACATTTGAAAGAGAAGGAAAAAGTCATCAAGAACTATTTGAGAGAGATTGAAGGGTGAAGAGTTCAAGCAAGGGAAGTCCATCATCAAGTGTGTTAGACATCAAATCAAAGGTGGAGATATTTTTTAAGGTGATTGAGTTGGTGCTTGATCATCAAGGGGGTTGTATCCTCCTTACTATTTGGTGTTAGCTAAAGGTCAAGTAGATGCTTGACTAATTTAAGGGGTGGGTGCTCCTTGATCAGTTGGTTTTGGTCTATATTGAATCTTGTCATTATAAAATAGAAGTCCATATGCTTAGTTCAATGGGTTTTATCCCCCAAGAGGGTTTCCCACATAATCTCTTGTGTTCTTGTGTTGTGATTATTTGGTTGTTTCTCTATGCATTTTTTGATCTTATGTGAATTCATTTTCATGGAATGAGTTTTGGAATTGAATGAACATTGTTTTCTACTAATGCACTCCCCCACTCTCAATAGCTACCTCACAAAAGTATAGTATTTAATGCATATGTATAGGTGTAAGTACAAACAAAACTCATGGTAAGCGTCTCTTGAGAGTGAATAATGATTTCCAAGTGTTTTAAGATCAATAAAACTCATTTTAATCACTTCAAAAGCCCATTTTATCCATCGTGTTACTTTTAGTCCTCTAGGCAGCTAAAAACACACTTATCATCTTAATTATTGACCAATTTTAACCCTCAAGGTCAAAATGTCAAATCATATATGTTAAAAATTGAGTGTTCATGTCTTAATATCTCTTTTATATTCATTTTAATTCCTTGATATTCTTTAAAGGGTCTCTATAAAACCTTATTAGCATTATTTAAGGTAAATTTGGAGAAATTAAGGTAATAGTTTTTCTTTGTATTGTACTAGCCTAGTCATATCATAAAGATATGAGAATTGGTCAAGAGGTGTCATAGGTTATTATGGGGATATAAAATAATTTTAATGCCTTAACCAACTTGAATAAACATTTTATTATGGTTTGGAGGGATTAAGGTTCTTTTGTGGACTTTAAGGTGATGTTTTATGAGGAAAGAGGTGATTTTTGCTAATTTTCATGTATACCAAAGCTGAAAAATTATATAATATATAAAATACTCTTCCCAAGGTACTTGAAGTAGTTACATAACTTCCATATATGTCATCAAGTCACAAATAAGTTAGAATCTTACATTTCAATGTTAAAGAAGGGAGTTTAAGGCACTTATATGGATTTGTTGAGATCATCTATAGGTAAAATATCTCAAGAGTGTCATTTTAAATTATAAAATTATTATTCACCCTTATTTATATTTAAAAATTTTAAGGAAGGTAGAATACTCTTTCTCTCTCCCATCACTATCTTCACAAGCTCATGAAGGCCATTTTCAAGTGAATGGTAAAGGACGTACATGTGGAGTTGAAGTCTAATATTTTGAAAAAAATTGAGGAACCATATGGGATATAAATTAGTGGAATTGGTCATTTTATTGATCTCTTTATCTTTATGAAAAATCACTAAGGAGATAACATGATTTTTTAGGCTTAAATCCCCACTAACTCTATTTTTGGCAAATTCTCATGCAAATCTAAACTTGTTGGAGTATGAAAATAATTTTTTAGGGTATATATAGGAATTAAAAACCATTTCATGATTATTTTCATTTGATTATCATGTGTGAACCTCTATAGTATCAAGAAGAACCTCCAAGAAAGATATATAACAGGTTTGCATTTGATTTTTTGAAAGTTTTTACAAGTTTAAATGTGCATAAGAGATGGTTGAATGTCCTTCCCCATTTAATTATCTCATTAAAATATCCTCAATATTTTTTACCACTCCATACATAGTCCTTCAATGGTATTCATGTTCTATGTTCAAGATCATATTTGGAGTATTGGCTATAGAGGAAGCAAAGATGTCTTGTACTTCATGTTTTAAGATTGTATGAGGGTCTTCAAATCGTTAAAAAGGTCATGATACTTTTAATAATAGATCACATTTTAAAATAACCAATCAAACACTATAAGATGTTTTTAAAATGTAATAAATACAGACCTACATGTCTACAGACCTATAGGTTTGTATTCCATGAGAAATGCTTTTGAAACATGTGTCAAAAAGTGTTTTAAGGGTCTAAGTAATGAAATAAGTATAGTTCCCTTGAAATTTTAAAATTTTAATGCTAATTAAGGAGGTCTAGTCTCAATACCTAGTTCTCAACACAATCAATGAGTACCCAACAAATAGACCTACACGCTTGTACATATGAATGAATAAATTTTGAGATGGTATAATGCTTAGTCAAAGTTTAATAGGATTATTGAGAACTTGATATGGAATTGGAAAATATTTCATATAGTATCTAAGTCTAAATTCTCAAGGAAGTTATTCTTACAAGTCTATATAAGCAAAAGGTAGACGTATAGGTCAAAAACCTATAGGTCCCCATTCTAACCAAAAGAGCTAATTGATATGGAAGAAAGAATTGGTTAGAAGCACGACACATGACTCCATGAAATTATAAATTATACATAAATTAAATAACCTAATTTATTTAAGAGTCAAACGATAATTAAAATCTCTGAGTCTACAAGCTTAATGCTCATACATAGGTTTGCATATGGAGGTAAGAAGGCAGAGTTATAAATGATATGGAAAGGTCAATGAACATTGTAAGAAAGTGAGAAATAAATCCAAATGAATTTTTTTTACTATAAATTTGTCCATAATATGGTTGATAACATCAATATCTAATTTCATGTCAAAATCTTCTCTAAACACCACCTACAACTAGGTCTAAATAGTCAAGGAACAAGTGTGTGCTTGTAGAGATACAAGGTTTTGAAATTTAAAAGTTGAGAAGGATAATTTTTTTTGATTAAGTTCTCAAAATCATGAAAAATTCCTTGATTTTATCACTCACTTATATAAAATATTAAACTCCATGCAAACTCAGGCCCAGAATAATTACCTATAGGTTTGCTTGGATGAATTAAGTTGGTTTCAAACCTAAGAAGAAAAGGTAGTGCACATATAGTGAAAATGGAGTTTATATGAGGTGTATGGAAAAAGTACTCAGGTAATTTGAGATCAAAGAGACATAAAGGAGGTATATAGGAAGGTAATCAAAATAAACTTATTAAACCATGAATACACATAGATAATGTGACATCTACAAAATTGACATCTACAAAATTGCTTGGATTTAAAGGGTATCTTTGGTTTGAAAGACATAGAATTAAAAAGGATAAGCAACCCAATTTTAAGTGACTCTATAATTCAGTCATGTTTCCACATTAAATTTAGAGTAAAAAAATATTACAAAGGTAGACAAGCCTATTTAGGACTAATTGAGCCCAGACCAAGCATATTGCCCTATGTGTGGACTTTGTGTGATAGAATATGGTTTGTATGGGTGACATGAATATATTAATACTCTAGGGAGATATTGATAAACTTTATTAATCATCCCATGAAAGTTATAATCCTTTAACAGTGGAGAAAATGAAGAAAACACATTAGTTAGGGTTAGGTGAGCTAGTGTACTCAAGAACCCTAGCATGAAGCAATGTTGGTCACAGTGGGTCTAGAGGATAAGTATAAAATATAACCACCTACATAAATTTTAAATTTTTTCATATACCTACCTAAATTATACAAGGTCTAACTAAACACTGTGAATTCCTTCCACTCATTTACTCACTTCTAGACCTCATATAATACATGCTTGTAACTTGAGAGGATACCAACTTCCACTCATATCTTTCCTGATAGTTTGCATGGTTAAAAATTGTGTTTAGAGGTGTTGTATATCTCCCCTCACTACAATATTGTGGCTTTAGGAGAGAGAAATGGGATATATTCTTTATGAATAATCCTTAAGAACAAAACTTGCCTTAAACCCTTCTAAATACCTAATATGAGAAATATGTTTTACAATGAATTTAAATGATTTTTTTTACCTTATAATAAAAATAATGGAATTAATAACTCTCCTAAACACCATTTCATGTTATCTATTGACATATGTAGGTACAAGGGTGTATGAAATAAGGTAAAATACAAAATTGTAGGTGTATTTACAGGTATACAGGGCATAAATTAGTTTTTAAAACAATTAAAAAGGTCTATAATGACTTGAAAAGGGTTTTAAAACATTATAAACTCTTCTCTAGGTCCTTCAATATGATATACAAGCTTTAAAAGTTAGCTACTTGGTGAAGAAGGTAACAACACATTATTTTACAAGTTAAGTGGCCTATCTATAGGCCTATAAAGCACTTCAAGATATATCTCCTAAGTGTATTGATATTTTATATGATATTTTATACCTTTAAAAACTCATCCCAAGCCTCATAACCTAAAATTTTCTTGGAAAAACACTCAAACTGTCTCTCATGCCTGTCAATGCCTAGACTAGGGTTTTTGCCCATTTCATGATTGACTCATCTATACACAGTCTCAAGAGATGAAAATTGGGATGGAGGTTAGAATTATCATGGGTAAATTTAATCACACATTCCAAAAATCTTCACATTTGTGGGAGTGGTTTTTGGTCAAAACTCAATTTCTAGGCAAGGAGGCTTAATTAAAACCTAATTGAGGAGAGAGAATGGTAGAAAAAGGACACTTGCACTTGAATTTAGGTCTTAAAATTTGGCATGGAGTTGTAAATCCATATTGGGTCCTCAAATATGTTCTCATTTTCTCAATAACCTTTGTACATTATTCTACACAAAGAGGTTTACACATTTCTAAGGTTACAAAGAATGAAGCGAAATGAGATCTTGGGGGTAGTTTTATGACTCAAAATGAGTTTTTAAAGATCTAATATGATATGTATATTCCTTACATGGAGAGAGAGAATTCATTGGAAAATATGAACTCAAGTTTTGACAGTTGTAAGCAAGATTGGCCTAATGAGACAAAGAGACTTCAAGATACCTTGCAAGAGAATAAAGTGATGTGTCAAAGGGAACCTTTAGAGATAAAATGAAAAGTGTCGAGAAAATAATAATATCAGTTCAATATGACACAGCCATAAATAATTCCACTTGTCCATTCATAAGCCAAAGAAGGGGTACTTTTGATGAGGAAATGCAAGGTGCCAAACCAAGTTTTAAACATCCACCACTTGGAGGAGAAGAACATATTTTGAAGAGATACACATGGAATTAAGGACCTATTAATATAGTTTTAAACTCCTTTTTTTTAACTCTCTTTTGGATACTTGGCACACACTCTCCCCTACACCCTTCTCTCCTCTCTCACATTTCTCTATATATTCAACCTTGATAGGCTAAGTTTGTATCCTCCATCTTGGTATCAAAAATCCCTACCCATTTTCAAGCCTTTAATTAATGAGAAAAATTTGGTTTTACCTCCTTTTATTGGCTTCAATGTGTATGCTTGACTGGTTGATCTTGCTAAGTGGTAGTCTTACTTCCTTGGCATGTTTGTCCTTACTTGCATTCATGTTCAGTTTGGAATCCTTTTTATAGATCTTGTGAAGTGTTTAAGTTGAGGTGTAAAGATTCAGTGAGTTGTCTTTTCAATACTCTCATGTCATGACCTCTTGAGTAGTCCTCCTAGCGCAAACAATTTTCACAAACTTCATTATAAGTATCAATTTAGAGAGGCAATTTGGAGAAGTTTTTGTTACAAGTTAGTCTCATGTTTGAAGTGCATTAGTAGCTAGTTGGTAGTGATCCAATAATTATAATTCATCACCTCCATTAGATTAGGTTTCTCTCTCTCTCTTTTCATTACACATTGATAAAGTAATTTGATGAACCTAAGTGATACATCAAGGGAACTAGCCCTTTAACCTAGAGATTTTCCTATCCAATAGGTCACCCATAAACTTGAGGTGTTCCCATGTTATTAAAAATTTGGAATCCTTGAAATACCTTCTAAAGGTTGAAAATTTTGTTGATAATAGTTTTAGCATGTCCAGTGGGACCTAGGTCCAACATTGTAGAAGGATTCTTAGTGTTGTTCTTCGACACATCATCCTTTAGAGGCATTCAAAACATCAATTATGACTCCATGCATAATCAGTTAGTTCTAGTAGCCTAGTCACTTGATCAAGATAAGTTTTTAATTTCAATTCATTGTCTTGATGAAGTTGTTATGGCTAGGTTTGAAGTGAATTTTAGTTTCATGCAAGTTAATGAGGCATATCAAGATTATGATATTCCCTATTAGCCTCACTATGATCCTTATGAATCTTGTCATGGGTTATACTATGCCTAAAAGCAGCCTACATTCCCATTACATGACTATGATATTGCATATGATCATCCTTCTCAAGTTTAATATGTCCCTAGCCAACATAGTTATTTCTAAAATCAGTCCATTTCAAGTTTGAAGTAAACTCTCTTAGGCTATGAGAGGTACATGATAGGTCTTAACACATAAAGGGAATATGGTCAAGATGTCCATAGTAATTTCAATCATGATATGAAGGACTCATTTTGGATAATTAAATAATAATGGGCATCTATTGAGAGAGAAAATTGGCAAATCCTCTCAAGTGAAATGGTGGATGTATGTGGTCCTATTCAAAAAATAAAGATATTTTAAAAGTTCATGAAAGATATCAAGTTCAATCCTATAAGCCCCTTGTGTCTTCATATATACCACCTCATCCTTCATATGTGCCACCTATTCTTCCTCAAGAGACCATTTAAAGTGAGTATCAAAGTGTTCCAAGCCCTTCATATGCTCTTAAAACTTTCCCTTTTTAGAATTCAATCCAAGAGAACATTCAAAGGAAGGAGGAGATTATTTTTGAGAAGCCTATTTTTGATAACCAAGATTCTACTTATCTTCCTAAAGAACCCTCCAATAATTATTTCAATACCCCAAGCTATAATTAAGTGATGAAATCATGGAGTAAGCAATGAGAGACAAACATATATTAGGGAGCTGAAGTCAAGAAAGAATTTGAACCTATGCAAGTCCTTCCCATCCTTCCTCAAGAGATCTCTTGTCTCCCATATCAGCCTTATTAAGTTCCTTATACTCATGAGGTCACTAACCAGCTTTAATAAAAGCTTTTCCAAGAGAGTATAGACAAAAAAATTGAAGATTTGGTGTTTAAAATGAAGAAAGAGAAAGAGGTCCAAGACTAAAATATTGGAATTAAAAAAATCCCTATGCCTATTCAAGATCCTTTTCCATCTCCTCAAAAACCTCTAGCTTTTCTATCTTAGAAGTCTATTCAACAAGATATAAAAATAATAATGAGGCCCTAGTTGATAAGGATTGAAATAAAGTTGTAGCTTTTGAAAAGCCTAAATAAAGGTATGAGAAAAATGAAGTGGTGGTTGATAGGAATGAAGCACTTAAGACAAAATGAACTTACCTTATATTCAAGCTTTCCTAAAATAACCTTCCACTACCAAGCCCATTAATGACCCATCCACCATACCTCATACTCCCTCTCAAACTCATGAACCTATCCATCACCCTCCCACCATCTCCCATTATTAAAGAGGAACTTATCCTATGGGTAGAAAATGAAGAAGAGATTACAATTGTAAGTGTGGTTCAAAGTGAATGTGAAAAATATATTTCAAGTGTATATGATGAATAATTCACCATTGGTACTCCACTTGGTGAAGATAGGCACAAATAAATCTTCATAATTGAATAAAGGAATGATCTTGATGATGATGTAACTACCTAAGAGAAGAGTGTTAACATTAATATCTTAGCTAATGAAGAAGTTGGTGAAGATATGAAAGAAAAGGCTCTTGAGAAGAAAATCATGTTGACTTGCTTTGTTGAGTCAAATGAGAAGGTTCAAGGATATTTAAAGGACATGTGGTAGACTTATATGCATATGTTTAAAGAATATGAAGGTTTTAATAAGTTGGCACCTCTAGGAGAACAAGATCAGGTTGATGATGAACAATGCAAGGTTATTAATGAGCTAATATGTTTTCAATTTCATGGCAGAGTAATCTATGATGAAGATATTATTCAAGAAAAGCAAGAGATTGGATTGGAAAAGACAATTGAGGCTAAGGCTGATGTTGTCTTCATGGACCAAGGAGACTTATGGAAGAAGTATTGGGAAGTTTACAATGAATTTGAGGCTTTTCAAGGGCCTATACTTATTATTGGACTGATTGAATAAGATTTTGAGGCTTCTCTTTTACTTGAAAAATAATGTGATGATCTACATGAGCTCATTCAAGACCAAGTACCTCATGTCATGTAATCCATAGAGACTAATAATGAAGGTTATCCTATGAGGCAAGAGATGGTCATATTTGAGATAGGCAAAAACATCAAGAGGAATCATGATAAGGATCTTGATCCATATGATGATTTCATCTTCATAGGTGACTAGTTTGTAGTTGTTTCTTCATTTGAGAACACACGAAGAGGAGTGGAAAGCAAGAGAATGATGAAGACAACAAGATCAAGGTTCAAGAATCAAATTAACTCATGCCATTTATCATATCATAGAGTAAAGGATCCAAGAAACTTCCCATTTGACCTAGGGGGAAGAATAAAAGTTTAGGTAAGTTGTATATATTAGTTTGCTTTCTTATTCGTTATGTTCCCTAAGTGCTTAGTTATCTCATATGTGTGTATTTTTATTTAATTGTGTGTGTTGTCCTTATTTTTTGTGTGTTTTTAGGTCAAATCAATTTGTTTTTTATTGGTCAAGGTCTAGTTAGGTCTGAATATGAGTGCAAGTGAATGCATTTCCCAATGGAAGGACAAGGCTACTAGTCTATTTATTATAGTAGGCATGCTACCCCTATGAATCACCAATTTATTGACCAATTTGATCCCCATGGTTAAAATTTCAACCCATATAGGTAAAAAACTTGAGTTTTCATGTCTTAATATCTTTTTTATAGTCCTTTCCATGCATTAATAGTCTTCAAAGGGTCTTTATAGAACCTTATTAGCATTATTTTAGGTAAATTTGGAGAAATTGAGGTAATAGTTTATCTTTACATCATACTAGCCTACCAATGTCATAGAGTGATGAGAATATATCAAGATTTGTCATAGGTTATTAGAGGACTCTCAATTTTTTTCATCCCTTCAAAAACTTGCATAAACATTTTATGATGGTTTGGAGAGACTAAGGTTCTTTTGTGAACTTTAAGGTAATGTTTTATGAGTAAAAATGTGATTTTTGATAACTTTTAGGTATGCCAAAGCTAACAAAAGTGTATAATTTGTTTAATACTCTTTACAAGGTCCTTATATTAGTTACATAACTTCCATATATGTCATCAATTCATAAATAAGTCATAATATTGCATTTTAATGCCAAAGAAGGAGTTTAAGGCACTTGTACGGACTTGTTGAGATCTTCTATAGGTAAAATAGATTAGGAGTGTCCTTTAAGATTATAAAATTCATATTCACCCTTATAAATATTTCATAGGTCTTAGGAAGGTATAGTATTCTTTCTCTCTCCCATCACTCTCTTCACAAACTCATGAAAGCCATTTTCAAGTGAATGGTACAAGTCGTATAGGTGGAGTTGGAGTCTAAGATTTTGACCAAAGTTGAGGAACCCTATGAGATCACAATTAGTGTCATTGATAATTTGATTAAACTCCTTATATTTATGAACAAACACTAAGGAGTTAAAGTGCTTTTTTAAGGCTCAAATACCCAGTGGCTCTATTTTGGGTAAATTCTCATGCAAATATGAACTCATTTGAGTATGAGAAGAATTGTATAGAGCCTGTATATTAATTCCAAACCATTTCATGATTATTTCCACCTGATTGGCACATACAAACCTTCATAGTATCAAGAAGAACCTCCATAAAAGAGATGCCACAGGTCTACATTTGAAATTTTGAAAGTTTTTGTAGGCTTAAATGTATATAAGATATGGTTGAATGTCTTTCACAAATTATTTATCTAATTAAAATCTCCTCAAGATGGTTGACAACTCCATACATAGTCCTTCAATGGTATTCATGTATTATGTTCAAGATTGTATTTTGAGTATTTCCTATAGATGAAACAAAGAGGTATTATCCTTCATGTTTTAAGATTGTATGAGGGTCTTGACCTCATTAACAAGGTGATGAGACATTTAATAATAGATCATAGGTTTAAGGAACCAAGAAAACATTATAAGAGGCTTTAAAAACACAATAAATGTAGACCTATAGGTTTATAGACTTGTAGGTTTCTATTCCATGAGAAATGCTTTTGAAACATGCATCAAAAAGTGTTTTAAGGATCTAATCAATGAAGTAAGTTTAGTATTTTTACACTTATAAAAGTTTAAGGCTAATGGAGGAGGTCTGATCTCAAGACCTAGTGCTCAACATAATTAATGAGCACCCAACAAATAAACATACATGCCTACACATATGAATAAATAAATTTTGAGATGGTATAATGCTTATTTAGAGGTTCATAGGCTTATTGATAAGGTGATATGGAATTGAAAAAGACTTGATACAATATCTAAGTCCAAAGACTCAAGGAATTTATTCTTACAAGTCTATATAATCAAAAGGCAAACCTATAGGTCCTAAACCTATACGTCCATATTTTGACCAAAAGAGTTAATTGCTATGGAAGAAAGAATTGGTTAAAAGCATGACACATGACTCTATGAAATGAGAAAGTTAATATCAATGAAATCACCTAAGTTATTTGAGATTTAAATGAGAGCTGAAATTACTCATTTTATAAGCTTAAGTCTCATACATATGTTTGTATATAGAGGTAAGAAGGTAGAGTTGTAAATGTTATAAAAAGGTCAATGAACATTGTAAGAAAGTGATAAATAACTCTAGATGAATTTTGGATACTATCAAGGTGTCCATAATATTTTTGAAAAGATCAATTTCCAAGTTCATGTCAAATTCTTCTCTAAAGGCCACCTACAACCAGGTCCAAATAATCAAGGAACAAGTGTGTGATTGTGGAGATATGAGGATTTGAAAAAAGCTAAGGCTCAGAAGTGTTGATCAGGTTATCAACATCATGAAAAAGACCTTGAGTTTCTCACTCACTTATATATAATCTTAAACTCCATGCATAGTAAGGCATAAAATGGTTACTTGTAGGTCTACTTGGATAAATTAAGTTGGTTCCAAACCTAACAATACAAGGTAATGCACATATAGTGAAAAATGAGTTAATATGAGGTGTATGGACAAAGTGCTCAGGTCATTTGAGATCAAAGAGACATAAAGGAGGTATAAAGGAAGGTAATATAAGTAAACTCATTAAACCCTATATACACATAGCTGATGTGACATCTAAAGACTTTCTTAAATTTAAAGGTTATCTTTGGTTTTAAACACATAGAAGTATAAAGGAGAATCAAACCAATTTGAAGTGATTCTATAATGCCATCATGTTTCCACATAAACTTCAAAGTAAAAAAAATAGTACAAAGGTAGATAATCTTTTTTAGGACTAATTGAGCCTAGACCAAGCATACAATGTTGTGTGTGGACTTTATGTGATGGAAGATGGTTTGTATGGGTGACATGAAGATATGTAGACTCTGGGGAGATGTTGGTCACCCTAGCATGAAAGAATGTTGGTCACAATAGGTCTAGAGGATAATTATTAAATATAACCACCTAAAAACATTGGTAATGATTTCATAGACCTCCTTGAAGTATCCAAGGTCTAACTAATCACTATGAATTCCTTCCACTCATTTGCTCACTTCTAGACCTCATAGAATGCATGCTTGTAACCTGAAAGGCTACCAAATTTTGCTCATATATTTTATGAAAATTTTAATGCTGAAAAATGGTGTTTGGAGTTGTTTTATATATCCCCTCATTATAATATTTTGGCATTATGAGAGAGAAATAAGATTTGGTCTTTATGAATAATCCTTAAGAATAAAACATGCCTTAAACCCTCCTAAAACCATCTTAAAGATCAAATGTGAGAAATATGATTTCAAATGGATTAAAATGTATTTTTTAAACCTTGTAAATTCCTTATTTTTATTCAAAACTCTCCTAAACAACATTTCATGTTACTAGTTGA